>OZ024904.1:53713592-53873592 GCA_964017125.1 Flabesymbios commensalis
CACATATTGTACTCTGCTGTAATATATAGTTTTGACATAGATCACCATATCAATGATACTTAAATTTGCATTTCTTTATCAGTCTAAAATGCTAGGGAATATCGACAGAATTTGCAACAGTGCTTAATGGATATGTCGGCATGAATGACACTGTCAAAGTTGAAGCTTAATTATTGCAAGATTTTATTTTTTATCATCGGGACCAAAATTAAACGGGCATTTTTAGAATTATTTCCTAATCTTATTTTCAGATTCTCAGATAAAACACACATCCATCTGCATCGGCTAAAAGCCCTGGTGTAATTTTTGACAGAATCCTGAGTTTTCGCAAACACATATCTCAAACAGTTCATACTTGTATCTTAATATTCGTGGCCTGCGTTCCATTTTAAAAAGTCGACCTTTAGCCGTTGCCAATCAAATTGCTGTGGCGCTAATCATTAGCAAATCAGATTATTGTAACTCCATCTCTCACAACATCTTAGAAAAAGGCAACGCAGTATATGACCGCATGACGAAGCTAGGTTAATGATAATTTATCAAAATAAATGTTTTTATTTACCAAAATAGGTGATATTAGAAAGTTATTTAATTAGAAACCTTCAGATTTAGACGGTCTAAGACAGGTATTGAGTTGATCAGTGTGAGTCAGGGCCCTAATTTCGAAGCATGTCACTGGAGGGAGGTGCCATCCGAAGCATATAACAATTTGCATGTTTCCTCGCCTATATGTGAGCAAATGTGGGCGAAAGCATCATTCATTCATTTGCTCATTTACTCATATATTTTTTAATTTATTGAATTCATTTATTCATTTTTTTCATTCATTCAGTATCAGGATTATGTTTCACGTTTTTAGTAGGGATGCTATCATGACAGAAGGTCGTAAGCATATTGGATAAAAGGAAGACAGTATCAGACTCGTTTGTGTTTTATTTTCGTCATATACTAAAGCTGATCTATAATTGTTTCTACTGAAACAGCGGACAATATTTTATTTATTATTAAGATATTCTGAAGCGCGGTATTTTATTCATGTGGACTTGGCGACGGCTGGTTGCAGCGAGGGGAATCCCCCAAAGTGTACGCCGCTAAAATACTGGTTTGATTTTAACATATTATTTAGCAATATTATGCTTATTATTGACTATTATTATGGTTTCCTTAATAGCATTGTATTGCTTGCTTACTTGTGGGCAGCCTCCGTGACCGAGAGGTAGCGTGCTCGGCCTCAGACCTCCAGGGTTTGAATTTCGAATCCTGTGTCTGCATGTGCACAGAAGTGGTCTAAATCCCGTTCATTTCATTTCATTTTGCTTGCTTACTATTATTGGGTTCAACATAAACAGTATTGTATTGTTTAATTGTATTGTAATGCTTGTATTTTATCTTCAGGGCAGCGGCCTCGCATAGGTGCATGATCACCTGTCTCCACTTTCCTCTATGATTATGCACATTTAATGCAATAAATGTGCATATAGAAAGTCTAATAAATAAAATAAATACACGCTAGCTCACCTGCCAGAAGCTGAGTTAGGCATAAGACGATGATAAACCAGTGTGTTTGTTATGTTGCATAAAGTTAACCTTGCAAATCAGTAGGGACTGCATCAGATTTAGAAATTAGCTGACAATGGTAGTGTGGAATACAATTAATATTAGTAATGATAGTAGTTATTTTTAATGCTAATGCTCATCTCATGCGTATTTATAATGTAAATTATTGTTTTAGCTTTAGGTCACTGTTATGCACATAATAGGCTAAACTTAGTCTGAAGAATCTCCTGATGATGATGTACGCTTATTAAGTGTTAATAATGCCTATTAACATGCATTGTCTTGAAGTCAAATGTTATTTTCTGAAATTTAAATAGCGTACGACCTCTCGTTTCATATTATGTCTCACGTATTGTAGCGGAGACAATTTTAAATTAAACAGTTGTAAGCAAAACAGCGCAAGTGTGGCTTGTGTGCTATTTGCGTCATATACTATAGCTGATCTATTATTTGTCTCTACTAAAACAGCGCAATTTATTTTGAAGAACGGTATTTAAATTTTTAGGACATAATTAGTATATTTTTTGAAATGCTTACGACCTTAAGGCATAGAAATAAATTAGTATCTTTACTTTTTTATATAGGGCCCACATAATATCATAATGGCCAGACTTTTTTTTTTTTTTTTTTTATTAAAAAAATTGTAATGATGCCATTTCCTATATACTACTGTTTTATTGTGAAAACATCTAAACATGAGTGAAGCTCAGGTCATTATCGTCATCATTGTTTACTATCTAAAATCACTTTTTTGAATGACTCGTGATGCTCATTTCTTATTCCACGTGCAGCATCTACAAATACATTTATCAACCAACGTGAATTAATCACAGTAGTTGTCAGAGCAAGCTGGGATTGAGAGAGCAAAGAGACGTGAACGTGAAATATTCATCGGCATGTTAATGGGGCGCACTGGGAATGTCACACTGACTTCGCCGCAGCTCCAGCATCAACACACAGACAAAATGGTGGGTTCATCACGGGCCTGCGTCAAGGACGGTGGCCCAACATAAACCCAACATTGGGTGTGTTCCTCATCTAATTATAAACTATTGTGATATTCGAATAAAAACGCAGCTGCAAAATGTATTATATGCATTGTGCAGCCTCATTTTGGTGCGAATTTATATTTCCCAGTGCAATCAGCAAAGTTGAACCCTTACTGCGCGGGTATCGACTTTAGACGTCAGAATCTGACGTCTGTAGACGTCAGATTCTGACATCTGAAGTCGATCCCCGCACTGTAAGAATTGAAATATTTATAAATGGCTGTAGACCCATAACGTAGGTATTCAAATGAAGAGGAAATAGATAACCAAGACATTTATGATAATTTCAAATTAAAAAAAACCTTCAGTCTCCACGCATGGTTTATAAAAAAATATTTCAGTTGTAAGGGTTAAGATGTTGTTAACCGGGACAGCACATCGTGGTGTGCTCACGTGTGCTAACATCGCACATATCGGGGTGTGCATTTCTTACTTCGCAAAAAACACCAGATATGCCCTTTCAATTTAAAATCAACGATATAATTAGTAACTATTTAGTAAAACCTCAGTATTATGTGTACTGCAATTTTGTATACATGTATGATTCAACAGATAGATTATCAACAGAAGAGATGCTCATCCGGCATATCGATCTATTCAAGTTAGAAATTGAATCTACATACAGAATTGATTAATAGTTAAGTGTTCAAATCGCCTTACTTTGCCACTGACATGAATCGGTATGCGGCGACAACTGATATAGCTTTGGTATCCTCGCTATTAAATGGCGTACTGTAAGGTTTTTTAGTCAGACGGGTGTAATCGTGGCATATATTTCCGTGATATTTGGACAGTTATTCTTGATATTGTCAGAGCGGCGGCCTTAACATGAAAGTGAGCATGATCGAAACGAGAGCATGCAGTCATAATGGTAACGTAATCGCTCAGACTAATTTCATATTTTTTAGAGTTCCCCGTGGTACCCCCGGGAACACTGTGCCTACTCCTTAAATGCTCAAGTATAGACATAGCCTAAGTACTGCAGACACTGCCTAGACTCTGATATCCATTGAACATAAATTCACGTTATTAGATATTTTTCTATATATATGTCATCGCAACAATATCATGTGAAACATTTGCGAAATTTGATGAATGCGTCTGGCGCACGTATAAATAAATTTGATAATGTCGTATATTGCGAATGATTTGACAGCTTAGTTGTTGTGCACCTGGTGCACTGTCAACAAACTAAATGGCATGATCACTATATCGACTGATGATAGAATGTAGTAATCATTAGGAACGGTGGTATCCTATTAAGTTTATTTTGCCCGAGTTTGTGTCCTATCTAGGAAAAAGAGGGGTGTTGTGTGTGGGGAACGGTTCACATTTCTGTACACCAGTCCTTATGAATAGGTGCAATATAACGTTTCAGGTCCTTATACGTTAAGTACTTTGGTGTTCAGAAAAAGTGTTCAGAAAAAAATCGTCACGATTATATTTGTGGTTAAGAGCGTAAAGGGTTTTGATTGGAATAATGTTGGCCCAGCGTCGCAGACGGTGGCGCAGCATTACATCAGCATTGGGTCAATGTATCGTGTTATATGGTGTTTCTGGCGCCGGGATGTTATAGAGTCAACAGCATAATGCAGCAGTCAGAAAACACTGTACAATCCAGTGTTGTTTCAATGATGGGCCAGCGTCGAAGACTGTGGGTCAACATTGAAAAAGCATTGGTTGAATGCCACGTGTTTGCGCAAAGTATACAACAGACCCGGTAATAGATTAGTGTTGGGCCAGCGTCGTAGACGATTGACCGGCATTGAACCAGCAATGGGCAGCAATGCTGGCCCAACATTGAACCGAAATTTGGTGGGTAGGCATACATCTTCTGTACGAGGTACATCGTAGGCAAGTATTGAATAAATGTTGGCCAGCACCGGCGATGGTGGTGGAAGGAATACACGTCGAATATATATTTGAACTTGTCTCCCTGGTTCTTTCCTTAATTATATCCTAGTCTTATATCCTGGTCTCATAAAATTACTATCCGCGAAAAAAAGTTTTAAATTTTTGCCAGCAGGACAAGTCTTATCAGATGAACACTATGCTTTGTTTTTGCTATTAGAGTCACCAAGAAAGAAAAAGTTTGAAAATGCCGCAGCTTCAGCTCGAGATAAAATAAAATAAATCCCATCAGTAAAATCAGCGACAGGTGTGTTAGGAGGTCTATAAAAGAAACATATCATGTAATGCGAAAAATTATCGTACAAATCGATGCAAATAAATTCACCTGAGTCTGGTTCTAGTAGGGGACATCTTTTAGCATTTAAGGTGTCACCAATATAAACAGCAACACCCCCTCCGTGTCTGTTCCGGTCACGCCTCAGTGGTGGTAAATATTCAGGAATGAGAATGTCGTTATTGTGAATGGAGTCGTCCAACCATGTCTCACAAAGGCCAAATATGTCAATGCTATTAGACGAACAGTGAAGATTAATCAGGTCGAGTTTTGACACAGAATTGTCAGTGGGTGACGTTGAACTACGTACATTTAGGGATGCAAGGGTTATGTTATTGTTATTATAGGGCTTGCCGGGATTTGACTCAATGTCACCTGCACGCGCCAACAACCATTAAACAGTTATATCTAATATCCTGCATGACGGAAACAAAGTGTGCTTATTAAATATTCACAAAATTATAGCCTGTTTATATATTTTTTTAATTCAACAGAGGTTAGAACAGAAGCATTAAAAATATTTTGTGTTATGATTCCATTATTAGTAGACACCTGGCCGGATTTCGCCTTATTTAGGGTGGTGAGACCTCATCGAACCAGCAGCCAGCCGTTGATCGCCCGGACATCAGGGCATTTTGGACCGTCGGTCGGAGGTCGGAACAATTTTAGGTCTCACCCAAAATTTTACCTCGGGAAAGAAACAAGTTGAGATTGGATCAAGATCGGACGATCATCACACGGAGATCGCCCACTGATCGCCCAAAAGCGGGGTCATCATACAAGCGAGGAGAAAAATCAAGGTGTGGTTAAAGCGACATTTAAATCGTCCGGCAATCGTCAGATCACAAGATAGTCAGGGCCCATTTTCGAAATTTCTGACTTGGTAAGGCATTTTCTAGTAGAATTTGGCATGCAGTTGTTCTTACACAATTTGGGAAGGCTGATTCCAAATCTACCCCATGCCAAGCTATATTCTGTGTTTTTCCTACTCAAAATTCAAAAACAAAATGGCCGCCAAAATTAGTGAAAATGTCACAACTTTACCTCACGGCTTGGCTTACAATGAACATAAAAATATCATTTCGGTGTATTAAAACCCACCTGAACAACATATATAAAATCCCCTGAATTTCACCTTGTGTGTTTGCCGCTAGAGGACAAAATCCAAAATGGCCGCCACAACAAGGCAATGTGCTATAACTTTGCTTCCAAATAACGTAGAGATGTGTTTTTGGTGTCTACATATAGGTTTCTCACACCCGGGAAACCAATTGAGAGCCGTGATAACATCTATTATCAATATTTCACAAAGTTATGGGGGGGGGGGAAACAAATGTTGCGCCAGGAAAACGACACATCGTAGGCCAGTGTACTAATAATGATTAATTTATTAAAACCATTATTTCACATTTAGAAGCCGGTGGAAACAAACGTAATATCCGGCATGTTGTAAAAATATTTAGACTATTGACAGAAAAGATTTTATGATTGTTGCTCACTGTCCGACACTAGATAACCTGTCGCTCACCATATATCCTTTCTAGGCCTATTAATATGTGATATCCACCTGCATCGTGTTTTTACAGTACCGTAAGGAAGGAAGCAATAATTTAAATGTGCGTTGGCCACGGGTGGCACCCTCCTGCCCAAGCCCTGTACTAGGGTTAAGCAGAACATGAAGTTAAATCATCAAGGTGGTCTGCATAGCCATGGCAATAATGACACACATACATGTTCCGTTCCTATTGGTATATTGTGCTGGTTAAAACGTGCACATCACATAAAAATTATGGTTCTCTGCGATCGGATTGACAATTTACATAATCATGATAATAGTATCATCCTATTTTTTATATTTTTGATCAGAATAGATTCCGTACAAATGGTAATGGTAATGCGCTGATAACACAGTTTTCAGACATAATTGAACGAGTAAAGTCCCAACCATCGGCTCAGAGATCCACACAAAACCGTAATGTAGGCTACACATATTTCTACTCTCCTAACTTGAATGAGATAGATGATATCACCATCAATAACTATGATAAAATACAGTTACACGATATTGGAAATCTGTAATTTGGTAAAGAAGCTGGCTTATATATGTTTTGGGCATATAAGATTGATGGTTGAGGACACGCTAGGGTAATCTTAAAAATACTGACGATGAATTTATTTAATAAATATAGTATGAACATACACCATCTTCAGAAGATGTTAGTAACTAACCTAGTCTTGGCAACTAAATGCTATAGAGTGTCATGAAAAAGTCACTAAAGATTATTGGGTACACTATTGCAACAAGATATGATGCAAAATATGTGGTAATTGGGGCAATAATACCGTTCGTAGCACGATCAGGATGTTTTTATGAAGATTAACTCACAGAAACTTTCTAGATGTGGCCGTGATATGGTTCTGGTCATGCATGCTTCTAATCAGATTTTAGCTCTCACTCTCACATAATATACAATAACCCAACAGGTTGAGTTGTGTCTTGAAGTGGTATGGGAGCGAACACCCTATTTTGCAGGAAGAGGTAGCAATGTTAAAGAAAATAAGTCTTACCATATGAAGTGATGAAATCATATGATGGACGTGAAGATATTTAGGTCCCTAATAACTATATGTCTCCTCCAGACATAGTAGATTAATTATCATTCATACAGAATATTTATTACTTATCAATTATATTATTTTGTAATAAACATTGATCATCTAATAATCTATGCAAGACACATTTATCCTACATCAAAAATTCCCTGCACACTGCGATGTTATCTCAGATGAATATATAACAGATAAAGTACAGAATCAGATAGGAGGGCAATACAGTTTCAGTTCAATGTTCAAATTCACCACTTTCGGTGAAGAACAATGCCATTCAACTATTCAATGAACACTGGTACTTAAGTGTGAAAAATACTGAGGTACATGATGGGACGCTAAATGTTATTACGGCAATCAAACTGTCAGATACTGACAATTTGGTAGTCGTAGGAACTTATGTAAACTCATTTACATGCTCATTCTGCTTTCGAAACGTTCTCATCATAGCAATGCCTAGCTGTGTAAACCTAGAACTGGTGATATTTATCGTACCATTCAACCGTCACAACACCAGCACAACAATTCTAAAAGAAATACATTTAAATTAATTCATAAACACCCAGAACTAGAACTTAAGCCAATTGGAGTATTTCAATGTATCCTTTTCGTCAATAACCCCTGCCACAAAAACTGGATATTGTTTCGTTGTATTTTAGGACTGTTTAGCAAAAAATACAGCAATAAATACAGTTGGTGCATGGACAACTGCAACTAGTTCTCGTGTAAAACCTTCCTGCTCAACCTGAAGAACTATCACATTTAGTTTGATTAAGTGTGAATTAGGACCACGAGAAAGTAGCCAATGATGTCCTATCAAGGAGTCGCTACATCAATTCCGAAGCTGCACAAATATATGATAAATATATTGATGAAGGTGACTATTCTAGAATTATCTTTATGCAAGATGATGGCATTCATGCAAATCTGAGACATACACAGCAAACCTATGTAGCTACAGTGATGAAAGCTAAACATGCTACTTTTGTGCAATTTCTTCATAGTTGATATGTTGTTTTTTAAATAATTATATTTTTTGCATTCTCCGTAACTACATGTAACATGGAAGTTGAGTTTGTTGATGCTGTGTAATTTTTGTATCAGAAAACTATTTAAGGGCCTAAAATAACTTCCTACGACATTTAGAAAAATGGTTATAGTACTTGCTGTATAATTGGCGGCCATCTTGAATTTTTCCCTGAAACTACATGTAATATAAAAATTAGAGGTTATAACTGTATTGTACTAGATTAATTGGTATTAAAAACCTATATTTAACCACCAAAAACAACTTTCTATGACTTTTAGAAAAACGTTATGGTACTTGCTGTATTATTGGCGGCCATCTTAGAACATGAAATTCCTCCAAACAAAAATGTTATTTTAAACATGAAAGTCAAGTTTGGCTGTCCGCTGTGCACCCAGACATGATGTATAATCATGATAATTGAGACTTTATCTGCTATTTTGGCGGCCATTTTGTTTTGCAGTTTTGAAAGGGAAAAACTGAAAATAGAGCTTGGCATGGGGCAGATTTGAAATCAGCATATCCGAATTGTGTGAAAACAACTGCATGACAAATTCTACTAAGAAATGCCTTACAAACTTTAAGAATGCCTCTTTTTGAAAAATGGGCCCTGACTAAGACAGCCTCTACACGATTACTGACGGACGCCGGGCAGAGCCCTCCAGTGGTCAGCCCGGTGACCGAAAAACCCCGACCACGTGGGCAGGTTGGTCTCGCCCTACATCTTCAGCTTCTTATTTCCCGTCAAGATGCCGAGAATTCGTTTCAAGGCCAGAGGCACCCGCTCAAGCAGCTGATCAGCCTGCGGAGAATCACAATCTGGGGAAGGAAGAACGATCACAGCCAAAAATACCCGCCGAACAGTCTACAGCGATTGCTCAGGTTTTTTTAGCTCTTCTTTGCCATTATCGCCCACAAAAACGTATTCCTCGAACCCAAGTTTTTTTTTTTTAAATCGTGATGTAATATTTCAAATAGACCCTCATAAGCATGGTAAGCAACCATTAGACGCAGTATAATACAACTTGGTACATAGCTATATAACTCCCAGGGCATAGATGCAAGATAACACCAATGTCATTTCAGGGTTATTTCAGGGTCATTTCAAGGTCAAATTAGCTCATTTCTTTAATTGAGCGGTTCAATTTTTTTAATCGGGCGGTTAATCAGACAGACAAACAGAAAAATCAGTTTTTCCATACTCGACACAGTGTTATGTTGGAATGAAGATCAGTTGACTCAGCATATCTCAAATCAAAGGTGACGGGAATGTCCCTAAAGAAAATAAAACGGACCATGCAGTCAGGTTACAAAAGCATAACATCTGCAGCGAGCAAGCGTTTTCTAAGATTGCCCCAAAATAATTTGATGGCTGACATTATTTGTTTATCGTTTGTTTGATCCAGATAAACTTCTATAGTATGTCATCTTCTGTAGTTTTCACTTTCAATTAGGTTAAAACATCCATAGATAACTTTGGCTAGTATATTCACCACGTGTTCCTATCTAGATGTCATAATGAGAAGAAAATTATTAATTTCTGACTGTGTTTGTTAATATAGGGTATAGAATTAAACAAAACTTTGCTTTCATTACAATAAGAAAGAAGATATATCTTCTTTTCAATAAATTTATTTTAATCCACACCGTGTGCATAGGCTGCATATCATGATGGTAACTTAACTTGTTTTGTGACACTGTGGTAAAATGCACAGTATTATTTTGCAAATAAAAGTAAGTGGAGCGCGCGGCTCGTTGCACCCTGCATGCACGAAATTACCGTCCATAGGCCTACACTGGTTTCAAAGAATCTTAATTAGACGAGGCCGCCATTAACGTGATCGCCTAGTCACATCGAGAGGGGAGAAACAAAAATATTTCAAAAAGGCTGTGGGGTTTATATATTATTTCTATACCACTTTCCAATTGGCACACAACAGTCATCTCGCGGGGTTCGGCTGGTGCTCGGTCGATACCCACCGGCATCCTCGTGGCGCGCGCACGATACCCGAGTGATCGCCGGCCAATCCCGATTATTAATCCGTGGCTCTATCTAAAAGTTATCTCGATTGCCGGCCGGTTATCGGCAGCTGCAGGACCGGCGGCCTTTTGTTCAATCCTCATTACCACTCCGCAACCGCCCCCAACGTGTATATCTACAGTCTGTCTGATGTCTTAGATTGGGCGCATTGGCCGGCGGCCGGTGATTTGTGACGCAGACATAAACTGCAGGCAGCCATTATTCCCTTGAATGCTAATCGCGTTATAGCTGTTTTCAGCATTTTTATTTGTCCTTCAAATGGGATAATGTTAAATAGAAATGAGAATTAAATCTGCAAGATTGACATATATTTTTATATAGATATAATTTTTATAACCATTGCTGTCGTCGCTAAATATGAGCTACAGATGTATATGTATATACCTTGGTAGCAAATCACCCGGTCGCTAGCCGGGAGCCGTCTGATGAGGTTTCACCACCCCAAATGCCAGTCTCATTGAAACACATGTAAACTGTCTCTATCCGTCAGTGGGTATGCTGACCAGACAGATTTTGAGCTACACCCCCTAGCGTGAAAAAATATAAACACAGCTCAAACTGGACTAAAATCCGAACCCTCTTTCATAGACCTATCTTCCACAACAAGTTATCTTACCCACGAGCACGCAGTGCGATACCTTGCTTTATCGAGCATAGCGTCCAATTATTTTAAATGGCGAGATACCTTGCATGTCGCGCGTCTCAAGACCAGCCAATCAGACAGCGCGTGACAGCTGGCTGACAGCAAAGCTTGCTTGTTTCCTTTGGTATGATAGATAAGATACATATATAAGCTCGGAATCTCACGCTGATGCCTTTGTGTTCCCAGCTCCCTAAATGGCGGCCCCTATATGATTACTGGCCGCCATGACGAAATTTGGTACAACTCACTCTCCAAAATGAGAGATTCCCAACTTGTCTATATAATACATCTAGCAACGGAAACAGGTAACTGTGCATGTCAAATGAACAAGAGGTCAATTCTTCGTGACGTTTCATGACCTATTCATAAATCTGAAACATCCAATGAGGTTTGAATCTCAGACACACCCCCAAGATCACCACATAGACAGAATAACTGATTGTAGAACTTTATAAGGCCAGGCTCCTGCAGTAGCACTCGCGTGAGACTGGCCAAGGGAAGATGCACATCAGTTTAACCAGAAGTGCAGAAATGCATAAAGATCTATATTATGCATTTCTGGTTAAACCCACTGTATCCCTGCGGTATTATCATAAAGCAGTTATATCTAACATCCTTGACGAAGAAGATAACGTATGCTTAGTAATTATTCACAAATATATAACTTCTCTGTATTTTATTTTGTTTCATTTGAGGTTGCAACAGCCGCATTGAAAATATTTTGTGTGATGATTCCATCATTAGTAGACAACTCCTTGGATTTCGGCTGATTTAGGGTGTTGAGATCATATATAGAAATATAATTGTTTTTGTTCATTCTCTTTCGGCCTGGTATGAAGTTTCAAGGTGTTCTGAGCATTATATTTTTTTTAATATTTTTTAAATATATTGAAAACTGTTGCCCTCGGAGCCCTTTGAATAATCATTGATATCATGAAAATCAGCCTGATTCAAACCCGTGTGTCTACTGATGGTTTCACCACACCAAATGTCAGTCTCATTGAAACACATGTGAACTGCCTCAATTCCGCAGGCGGATTTCACTGTTTTCTGCTCTATGAACCATGTAGTGTAGCATATCAGAATAAGGCTTTAAATTTCCTTGTTCAAAAACAGCACCCCTGTGGGCATGGTGACCAGCCAGACTTTGAGCTACGCCCCCCTAGCGTGAAAAAAATATCAACACAGCTCTAACTAGGCTAAAATCCATACCCTCTTTCACAGACCGGACACACATCAGTTTAACCCACTGTATCCCTGCGAGATTATCATGCAACAGTTATATCTGATATCCTGACGAAGGAGATGACGTGTGCTTAATAAATATTCCCAAAAGTATAACTTCTCTGTATTTTATTTTGTTTCACTAGGGGTTGCAGCAGCCTTATTGAAAATATTTTGTGTGACGATTCCATCATTAGTAGATACCTCCTTGGATTTCGGCTTATTAGGGTGGTGAGACCATATGTGGCACAGAAAATTGGACAAAAGGGCGTCGACCGGGCATCTGCCAATCATCTGTCGGCAAACGGACAATGCGGGGGGAAATTGGGTGGAACATCGGGTTATTAGTCAGATGGCGGCCGGCCGATCATCGGTCGGCTATCACACGAGTTTTGCTCGGTCGCTGCAAGAATGCTGGAAGACATAAAAAAAGTCCGCAAGATTACTGGTGTGCACCGACTGGAAAATAAGTAATAGATAATATTTGAACAAGGGAGTAAGAGGTTAACCGTATTGTTCTTTCTATACAAATCAACAAATACATTCTAATTTATCGTGGACTATTTGAATGCCAGGGTTTCTTCTATGTGAAAGCATTTATTAAGAAATGTCAAACACATGTGATCCATGTTTAATGTATGTGTTTAGGTATGTTTGCCTATCACAAATGGAAAAAAAAGTTTGAAAACGTAGCTGCATATCGATCGGCTGTAAACAGAAGAGAAGCAAAACACTGTAATGAATATATTGCATTAGATATAATCTAAATGTAGGATACATAGGCCTAAATTGTATTCTCGTGCACCTCATTCTTTGGAGCAGCACATTATGCTTTAACAACAGGTGCTGACATGAGAGGAGAAGCCTGATTTTAAAGATTGTCACATGCGCCTATAAACATGAGTGACCCAGCTACGTTCTTGTTTAGTCCTTTGTCGCCTTGCTATCTTTTCTTTATTGTGTGATATATTGCACAACGTTTCTATGAGGAAAGGAAAAGGTCACACCCATAAACTGGGACCTGTTGATTTGCTGAGACGTGCTTCAAGACACAAACTAGCTAGTTGTGTTGTCTTGACACATACAGCAGATAATTATGAGCCTTCTTTCATTTTTAACGAACGTCTAGATTTATGAAACACTTTTCTGGAGACACGACACCCTGTCTTCTATATCAATCAAATTACTGGCGGTCTGATTTGTTAATTATACATTTAATATGTTAATACTGATGACATTTGAGAATATTTAAATCGAGTCATCTTTAACACTTTCTAACACTTTCCTGTCACATTGTTTGTGTGTAGCGAATCATGTTCGATCAAAGATTTTCAAAATATGTATGTCTACATATATACGACCATCATGCAATATTATTCATGTCACTTAACAATGGGAATTGAAATTAATCCACTCTCAATCATACACTCTTCATTCTTTACCAAACATCGTAATATATATTCAAATGTAATGTACAACAGAAGTAAAAAAAAAATACTAGTGAACAAATTTGGAGCATGCCACGGATGCTTGAAGAGCCAACATGGTATTGCAACACAAGAAAATAATCCTATCATACAGAGGAAATGTAACATGGTCACTACTCCCCGGCAAATCTCAACTAAAGACATTGCATTGAACAGAAAGCCCAGACCAATTAAAGCATGCTGGCCAACATTATTTTATAATTTATGGTATCTATGTGATTTTGGGTCAAAATTTCATTTCTTGGGTTTTTGAGATAACGTGACCTATATTTCATCCACAAATCCAAAATGGCTGACATTTGTTTTTCATTTTGGAAAAATAATCTTGATTTACCACTTAGTTATGTGTAATTCATGGTTTCAAGATGACTCGGGACAAAAATACATTTTTTGTGTCTTTTAGGTAATTTGACCTATATTGCACTCACAAATCCAAAGTGGACGCCATTTTTTCATTTAAAATAATCATGAAAAATAATCTTGGTTTAATCACAACTCACTTTTATCGTTTCTATGTAATTTTGGACCAAGATATTGATTTCTTGTCTTGATAATTTGACCAATAGTTCACACACAAATCATAACAAAATGATTAAAGTGGTCCAAATTATTTTTAGGCAATTTAGACTGAGCAATTCTCATGTTTTTTAATCTTTTGCACAAAATGGTGGCCATGATAGAAAGAAAACATATCTTATGTTGGCCTATCATCTCATTCGTATTGCCATTTAAAATAGCGATTACCGTGATACTTCAGACAAGCAAACTTATTTTTGTGCCACTTTCGTGATTTAATTTATTGTTACTTTGCGAATGTATTTGATGGTTAAGCTATGCATGTATCATAAGTTGATTTAACTATACATGTATACTAAATAGATTTAACGACTTATAAGTCGTTACAACGACTTATACTGAGTAAATTTGGTGACTTATAAGTCGTTATAACGACTTAGCATAAGTCGATTTAACGACTTATAAGTCGTTATAACGAGATAAAAAATAGTTTTGTCATGTCGTTTCAACGCTTCCGTAGATTCGAGATAAGTTAAATTAAATAACTTACGGAAAGCTCCACAGCAAAGTTGTCATTCGTGTGTTGACCTTTTTCTAAATGTGAAGCATGCTTCACCGCTAAGTCGAGCGGCGCAGGGTGGTGTATGTCGCCGTATTTCGCCAACGTTGTGTCCGCATGTCACGTTTGTAGAACGATTGCTTGTGATGTTCTCTGGCGGAGCGCCCATCGATGAATATTTTACACTTGTGTCACTCAAGGCTCTCAATCGGACCATGGTCTGAAGTCCTCTGGGAGGGATTTAGGCCACTTTGAACAGTGACTGAATCGTATGTTTAGTTGAAGAAGTAGTCACGTTTCTTTTAAAAGGTAGGCTGCTCAATGGGGCCAGGATATCAATGGCTATTGTGTGGGACTTTCACATCGTCTTTCCCAAGTTTTTTTTGCATTTGTTAACATTCATAGCCAATAATTTTGGCCAACAGGACAATCCGACGTTTCTCACTTCAACAAAAGGTTCCCCATACATAATACAAAACAACACGTTTTTTCAGAATGTGTTTTAGTGATGGTAAATGTATGTACACATGCATTTATCAATCGCTAGACGAGGCTTCTCTATATTTTTTGATAAGCATTACATTGTAATATATATGCAGACATTCCCATAATTACGTATAAGATAAACTCGAGGAGCTCTACATTCTTAGCTGTGGAAAAGGCCGAGGCCGAAGGCTGAGGCCCTTTCCACAGCTAAGAATGTAGAGCTCCGAGGGTTTTAACAGACCTAAAATACATCCGACCATAATGAGGATCCCTCATGATCAACAGCTCGGTCACACCTGACTGATTATAAAACTATAGGCCTACCATGAACATTAGTCTATACTTGATCAACAAAAACTCTCCATTCCCGGCTTAGAATCTAGTGGTCGGACAAAGAAAATAGTGTAGTGGTGTGTTTTAAGATGCTATTTGCTCCAGATATCTGATTGATTATCGTGAAGCCCAGTCACACATACATTCCGCACGTCTTGAAGGTTGTCAAGAACGCTGGATGAACGCTATTCATTTTGACCTATATTGTGTGCGTCAACCTCTGCGTATCACATTTACTGAATGCCCAAAAATATGAGCGCTGCTCCAGTTGTGAATGTAAACGGTGTGATATTCACGAACGAGTAACGAGTGCTGGCGCAAGACAATCGCGCTCTGGCCAAAATTGCTCAAACTGTTGAGCTTGTTATATAATTATCATGTTTTGTGTGACTGACTGTGAATGGACGCAGAACGACGCATTACTCTCATTTTTCTCGTATATGAGTGCCTGGGACATGGTTCAATTACACAAGACAGAGAGTTCTAATCATGCGCCACGCTGACTGGTATACTTGATATATAAGGGAAGGGCGGGCAAAGGGGGCCACTTAACGTTTCAATGGTATTTAAGGAGAATATTCGAACTATTTTAAAACCAATGATTGTTCTGTGTTAGGTACATGCAATGTAGATACATATAACAGACTCACTTCGTGTTTCAAGGATACCTTATTTTAATTGTAAGCTAAGGGGGCCAGCGCATTGGGCAAAGGGGCCCACCCCCACCTTGGTACTTTTTATTATTTTGATACACAAGTGTGTACATTGAAGTGAGCCTAATAAAACAGATATGAAAAAGACCTTTCATTTTATGTATATGGTGACATGCTTTGTTTGACATAATACTAAGTAATAAACTAAATACTTTCGTTCACTGGAATTAGTGTGTGAAATATGTACCCATTGAAAGTTAGCGGGCAAAGGGGGCCATGCTGTATGGTCTTTTTATTGAAATGGCCTGGCCCCCTTTGCCCTGGCTCCCTTTGCCCAAGGGGTAGAGGTGGGGGATTTAGCCTATTATCTCTCCCAAAAGTGATCTCCTGACTAAAGTAATGACTAGAAACAAAGACAATATAATGTACCACACAAAACAAAAGATTTTGAGAAGAAATCACATAAATTCATCAAGAGATTCATACAAATATATAAGCTTAGGCCTACATTCATAAGATTGTTGCAAAAAACTCCCTTTTGTCTATTATTTCCATCTAAGATATGTATGAGATGTCTCTTTATGTTTTTTGTATACATATGCTCATAATTCATAACTATGACGTCATTAATATCTCATACAACATGTCACAATTAAAATATCATTGACGGCCCCTTTGCACACCGGCCCCCTTTGCCCGCCAAAAATGATTAGCAAAAGTCTTACCCCTAGTAGGCTCATTTAAATTTGCATATATAGCGATCAATCACTATCGTGTTTCTCAAAAGATATTTTCAAATTTTTCATGGCGGGTTGCAAGACCAATCATGCCATTTAGACAAGAGGAAGCCCCATTCTAGACTATGCCTATACATAGATGGTTTACTCTATTTGAATGACTGAATTGTTTTTTGTAGAGTATACTGTAGGCAGGAAGGCTCACTCAAAGCCTTTGAATAGCTCGGATCCATGTTAGGCTTCTGACCACATCAGCTATTTTGTACCATTATAACATTTGGACGGCATTTCTTGTTACAAGCAGACATTCACTTCAAATTATCTTACAATAATATCGTAATGGTCATATTTAGGACTAGGCTGGACGTCAGTCTCATTTTTAAGCTGAGAAGCCAGTGGAGATTATTTAATAATCACTTGGACACGGTTTACCATACATATAATATGCAATTGTAGTCGCTCCAAACAGATATGCACATCTGCGTAGGGTTTTCGAAGGGCTTAATATGTTAAAATAAATGTTTGTAGTGTTTGAAGCTATGGAGATAAATGTGTGCTTTTTCACATGAATAAAGTTACGTCATGAATTTAAGCATTAATTTAAATAACGACATTAATTGATGTTGTTTAATAATAGACTGTCCGACAGTAAATGGGGTCAGCATTGGAAATGGGATCAAAAATACCCCCCAAACCAGGCTTTATTGATGATGGGGAAGATAGTTAGAGTCAGAATCTGAACGCTTTTTGTGGTGATCTAGATGGATTCGGTAAGCAGACAACTAGGTGAAAAAATTAGTGTTTCACAAGACATGAGCTAAACCAGTTCACATGATTTTCTAAATCTGACTAAACGCCGGTAGCCCTCTTAGACGCCTTTTTTAATAAAAAAACAAAAACTAATTACTCAATGAGCGTGCCATTACCCTGGTCATTAAACTGATACAAATTTATCACCAATAATTTTGAATTAGTTATTATAAATAATAATTTTGTCGCAGTTGACATTAACACTATGTTCGCAAAAACTGCTAAATATTGCCCGACATTGTATGTGAGTAGTCCAAGTGGACTCTCTGCCCAACAAGCTAGTTAAAATGGTGTATTACAAAAAAAAATTGAACTAAAATTAACCAATTTACACAATTTCCAATATTACCATGTCAGCAATTCACATGAAATGTCATGTATATATAGTCAATATATTCACATGTGGCCGGCCGCCTATGTAGTCGGGAAGCAATATTGGATTCTTATTGGATTCTGCAAATGCACAACCTGTATATAGTGTCATTTAACAGAAATACAGAAAAGTCCGTCTATATAATATAGAAAGAACAGATACGCAAAAATGATTGATTTAGTGTCATGGTCTTTAATATTTGTGCCGCTGGTTCACTTTTCCGCAGAGCAATGGAAGAAGAGTTTTTCTGGGCCATCACCTGCTCGTTTCCTCTGCTGACCTCTGCCCCCGGCTGTCAACTTGTAATTACGCTGCTACAGTTTGCTTGATAAACTGCATGAACGCAGCTTCAGGCAAATCACATCACACGTCCCGCAAATCCGAGATGTTCACCTAATGTTGACTTAATGTTGGGTCGGATTCGTAGACGGTGGGCCAACACTGAGCTGATATTGGTTGAACGTCTTGTGTTTGTTGGGACGTTGGCCCCCTCGTGGTCTATAAAACGTTGTGGCAATGTCCAAAGCTATCTCTGCTATGACTTAAACGTTTGCTGGGGCAGGCATGCAGTTTACTTCGTGCTTCACTTCTCCGTCTTCATTTTTTTCAAATTTACCTAATTTCACCATTAATTATTATATAAATAACGTTAGCATGGATTTTCTTAGATTTTGTAAAACTTACATATTCAACAATCTTCACAGCATCACGATAAGAGAACACAAAACCAAGGAATCGTGATAAACATGCTCACATGGATATAAACAGTGGTCACTATTTAGTGTAAATATTTCACTTGCACGGACGTACAAATACTTTTTATGCTGTGCATGTTAATAAAATAATAACATAGGTATTCAAATGAAGCGGAGAAGTCAAATAAGATATTAGTTTTGTGATGATTTCAAATTGAAAAAACCCTTTGGTTTCCACGGTTTATGTAGACAAATATTTCAGCGTTGTAAGGGTTAAGTAGAATAAAGCTACGTATTGTCTACACCTCATTATTTTGTAATGAACTTTCAAAGATTGTACTTGCTAGCCTTGAGGGTGGTGAGTGTCCTGTAGTTTCACGTTGAAGACATGCAGTCAGTGAGCGGTCAGGCACGTAGAGCAAATCCTGATGGGGCAATAAATAAGAGGACAAAATCAGCAGGTTGTCTTGCCCTTCTTCTTTGTCCAGGAATAGACTGTTCACAGGTGAGGTGTTAAATGGACGATAACATCCTAGTAAACACAAAACATTTGTATAATATTTGTACAACGTCGGCCCAACGTCGAAGGGGATCGCTAATGATCTTCTGCAAACTACCGGTTCAAGACTCAGTTTCATCAAAAACATCTAACACAATGTTAGCCCAATGTGTAAAAGAGTGTCACAAAACATTTGATTAGATACATTATTAAACTTTTTTGTCAGCCATTCTGGCACAACATTACTGCACAACATAATACTGTACTTTATTACAATATACGTGAACGCGTGCAGTAGCACACTGCGCTCCATTTTTAGTATATGCCCAATAATAATAATAATGATAGTAATCTGTATAATCATATTGTTTTTTGTGATAAAATTTAGTATTTCGCATTTAAAAACGCCAAACATCTCAATGGGTTTCTTTTACAGAGACTGGGACCCGGGCATCATTTAGTTTCTTTTCAGATTAGGCTTTACGTTGACTTACTGCGGTCTATAGCCTGATATGAAAGATAAATGAATGGGCTTTAAACCTCGCAGATTAGGCGAGGTACATGTATAGCACTAACGATCTAAACCCAACAATCTTACCTGATGGCCACTAAGATAACACACCATGATGTATGAGAATATCACCAGTAAAAGTTTACCGGTAGATATCATAATGCATTGATCAATTATAGGCCTACAGTACTGATTTCACAAAATGGGACAGATTTTTCATCAGTGGCTGGCCTGCGTTAACGCAGGCCAGCCCGTCATTAGCCCGGGCGCAAGCCCGGCGAGACAGGCGCAGAATTGGTTGCGCCCAGCGCATGAAATGGGCTCGAGCCCCCACACGGTTCGGGCCAGGAAAATATACCCGCCCAAATCCTACTTGGGCTTGCACCCAGTATACTGTGTGGCGGCTAACATGGATGCTGTGAACTATGTGTCATCTCGCCGGGCTGGCCAGGCTCGCTCTGGGCAAGACAGGGCGCGCTCAGCTTGACCACATTCAGCATCATCTAAACAGCTCTGAGTTGATCTAAACGTGCAATAATTGAGTGTCCGTACGCGTATACATCTAGACCTGTTGCAGTCCTCATTTATTTCTGCTCAGCCATTTAGCATTTAGCCTTTAGCATTTAGACATTATCTTTAGTATCGGAAAAGCAGTTCAGTGTATAAATTCAGAAAATGGGTGGTTTTATGAAGCTACGGTCACTGGAATAGACCTAACTGAAGATGAAAAAGCAGGCACCTGGAAAGTCAGGCTCGCCCGGCGCACCGGTCGAGCTTGAAACTGGACCAGACGAGAAGCGCGCCTGACTAACACATACAGGCGTTGACTCAATTCGCCGAGGCTCTAGATTGGCTTGAGCCCCGGCGATATGAGCGCGGCTCCAGTTATATGAACTTATACCAAAACGCACATTGCGGCCCGGCTAAAGGATTTTATAACTTTGGGCGCATACATGCGAGCCCCAAATGGGGTGGGGAGAGAACATGGGGCTAGCCCAGGGCTAGCCTGCGTTAGCCGGGGCTAGCCCCACTGAAAAAGCTTGTCCCATTTTGCTAAATCTGGTATATATAGTATATGTGGGCATAAGTACTTTGAGAAAAATGAGAATTGCTGACATAATTATCTTCTTTCGTAAAATGAATAACAGATACTGCTTTTTGAAATCACGCGACAGAACAACTACAGAATCACTTCACATCAAGCTTTCGTTGAACTGGAGTAGTGAGCAGACAATGAATGGTATTAAAAAAAAAAATACATTTTACTGGATCTCTGTTGTAGCCCTGCGGTATAGAGTCACGCGCATTTTACCTTGTCTTTCGCGGTGTGCCGTGGCAGACCAGGCGTCCTTTTTGTGTTGCCTTATATAGGCTGCTCAGGATTAGGACCTCTTTGACCTGGTCGCCTTACTGTCTCTTAGATCTAGGGATTGACCACCAGGCGACCAGCCACACTTTACGTGGTCATTTTGTAGAATCCTGCTATTTGTCATTACACAGAGAGAGGGAGAGAGAGAGAGAGAGCTCAGCTTCTTTGATTAGATGTGTCAGTGTCAACGTGAGCTGATTTCTCTAGGATGTCAGTATATCATGTAACGCTGATTGTCAATCTCAGTATAGTGTTTATTATACCATATATATTACATATTATCGTAGTAAAATGTTGGGTTCTTGGTGTTACTTGTTATATCATAATTTTTTCACCAATTAATTTTAGTTATATTTAGGTGTGTTATATCATGTATAATTATGTGATCATGAACATGTGTTTATTTATTGCCTATGTTTGTTTTTCTGGAGTATTTACTATTGTCGGTGTCACTTTCAAAAATTCTGAGGTAAATAATTATTATCTAATGTGAAACATAATTAGTCTTCGTGTTTTACTTTTTGACATAATATTATTATGTCATTTCTGGCGACAAACATATCATTATTATGAGAAGTTTAACTATGATTTCTTGTCATAATAAAATTAGTGACATAAAATATTTAGTAACATTGCAATAGATTAAATTAATTTAGGTGTTCGATTTATATTGATAATTTGTCATGATCATCGTCTGTGAAAGGAGTTTAGTTTGCAGATAACAGACGTTCGTGTGAAGCGTTGATAAAAGCATCATTGTCCTCAGAAATTAACAAATCAAGTAAGTAGGAATGTTTCCTAATTCAGAAAGGAATGATTAAGAAACAAGGAATGCATTGTTTATAGCATATTGTTGTACACGAATTAATATTATTCACAGAACGTAGCAAACATCTATGATGGCCACTTGGAGACACACCATAGTCTAATTCTCTCAGATATTTCAGAGCACAATTTGAATAGTCATAAAATTCTACATGTTATGTACCCGAGTGGGAAGTGTTCGATTTGTTACGCCATCCTCACATGTAATAGTCAATATATAACCTTATTGGTGCAATAATGAGAATTATTGTTCATAATTGAGGTGCAACAAAATCTCTGACGTGTGATCACATAGACATTCAACCATTGTCGAGTTCATGTTGGACCAGCGTCACAGACGCTGTACCGCATTGATCCAACATTGGGTTGATTTATTGTCTTTGCGCAGAATTCTAATAGGAAAGCGATGACGAGGCGGAATATTTTGTTACCAGTATATTAACATTATTATCATTACAAACGTAGGTCTACGTGTAATTTGTGGAAAATGATAATTTTAGTATCGTTAAAGAAACAGACGTTTTAATTATTTACCTTATCAGCCAGACCTATTCACGAGCAGACCAATAAGTTGAAAATATGCTTATCTAACTTTAGCATTTAAAGCTATTCTGTTTGCAATTGCAAATCGCAGAACTCGGTTTGCCGATCAGTCAATTTAAAACAATATATCGATTAAACAATGAAATAAAAATCATAATTTCAGCATAGAAGAAACACTAGATAATACCACCTTTGGCCACATGGTTTTGATTATGTGGAAAAATATTGTTGTACAGAAAATCTGATGATAAGAGAACAACTCATCTGTAGCTGTCTGCTTGGAAAGTCAGAGATCGCTGGCTCGTCCCTCGCTCTGGCATTTTAGTTTCAAAGAAACAAAATGCTTCTTCCCTGTCTCTCGTAAAGATTCAATATCGTTGGGAGCCTCCGTGACCGAAAGGTAGTGTACTTGGCTGCCTGGGCTCGAATTTCGAATCCTGTGTCTGGAGGGCAGTGTCATCTCATTAATCTTACCATCGTCAGGAGGTTCTCCTGGCACAGTTTATCCTATATGTGCAAAAAGATGGCCTAAAAAACCTTTTCGTTCATTCACCACAGTAAATTTATTCAGTATATTTATTACATGTCATACAATAACATGGTAATCATACATAGGTAAAAGCACCGTATGAATATATGTAGTTGTGTATGTACATGTAGGAGATTGATACATTATCTAGTGAGCATTTTAACAAGAAATTATCTGCATGAATATTTATATAAATGGTGAGGTTTGGAACGTCCTATCTTCCCAACAATAAAGTGGATAATCTTATCCTAATTTAATTAATTAATTTTCCGATGTCACGACCATGCATCGTCACGATAGTGTTTTTTTCTTTTATTCAGCATATCACATGTCGGTTGTTGAAAGTACAATTTGCGTCGTGTTTAATCGACAATAATTATAAATGTTTTGTCCTAAATTAAACGAAATATAGAAGTTTGCAATCCAAACTAAATTGTATTTACATTAAATCTGATAAATTGTGGTGGATGCGGAACATCCCAAAATTGGGGGATGTATTAAGGAAGAATTGTGACTTGAACAAACTATGTTATACGTTGATGACAAACCGTCGTAGACATTGAGAATCGCCTGTGCTATTAATGTTACATTGGTAAAAAACAGGCGTGGACATTGAGAATGGCCTGTGAAATTATGTTACGTTGATGACAAACAGTCGTGGACATTGAGAATGGCCTGTGAAATTCTGTTACGTTGATGACAAACAGTCGTGGGCATTGATAATCGCCTGTGAGATTATGTTACACCGATGACAAACAGTCGTTGACATTGATAATCGCCTGTGAGATTATGTTACGTCGATGACAAACAGTCGTGGACATTGAGAATCGCCTGTGAGATTATGTTACGTCGATGACAAACAGTCGTGGACAATGAGAATCGCCTGTGAGATTATGTTACGTCGATGACTAACAGTCGTGGACATTGAGAATCGCCTGTGAAAATGTGTTACATCGATGACAAACAGTCGTGGACATTGAGCTAGGCCTGTAAAATTCTCAGTGATATTTGTGTCGGTTATTTTGGTGAGGAAATGCTTCACTCTGATTATCATCATCATCGTCAAAAACCACAGATTGGTGGGCACGATCTCAAACACTGGGGTGATATCTCCCCCTCGTGGTCGTTGTAATAGGACGGATTGAGTGCAAATTACACTCAGCTGTTCAGCATAATCGTAATGACCATTGTCCATCATTCTTGTTATGATATAGTTTTGCAATATTTATTATTTCATGGTTTCTCTATCTTTTGTATATGAATGTTATTTGATACTGCTGTATTATTATTATATTAAAATATGCATTTACTTATATTTTTAATACCTAACATCAAAGAGGCCATAGGAAAAACAACTATGACTGATATTGGAGTCTAAAAATGTGAAACCGCCTTTTGGAATGACAGCGTTATAGATGTATTACGGATCTAAATAAATAACATATTTTAATCTCAGGAGCATAACATAATCTGGAATGAGTGACCTTGAATAAGATTCGCCGAAAATGCTTTTAAGGGGATATGATTTATTGGGGTTCTTAGTTAACACAGACCATATTATCTAAACAATGTGCCAGTCGCCGAGACATTGAGCCAATTCTGCGCCAACATCTCAGCCATACATTGTCACAACCTGGACACTTATCTTAGGACATGCCATTACTTGAGAATATAGATCAGGTGTACATAATTCAACAAGTCAACACAAGAAGCTTCCAGCAATATCCTTGAGTGGACAGTCACTGAGAAGGTTCACCTTATTTTATTCATGTAAGTGCCAGATAAAGGCTCAGAATAGTAAGTTATTAGCCAGGAAAAGGCAAACATTGACCCAATGTTGTTTTGTTGTTGAACCAGCGTCGAAGAAGGGGGACTAACATCAAAACAACAATGGGACAATATCTCATGTTTCCAGGGTATAGTTAACCCTTCATTGAGCCAATGTAGTAGTAGTAGTAATGCTACATAATGAAGGTCAAAACAACGTATTGACATTGAGAGTCACTATCCCGGCGTGAGTAGTCAAAGTTTGACGTGGGTCAATTTCACGGGTAGTCAACTTCGTGAGTAGGCAGAGTTTGACGTGAGTCAACTTCGCGAGTAGTCAGAGTTTGGCGTGGGTCGTGGGTCAACTTCGTGAGTACTCAGAGTTTGACGTGGGTCAACTTCGTGAGTAGTCAGAGTTTGACGTGGGTCAACTTCACGAGTAGTCAGAGTTTGACATGGGTCAACTTCGTGAGTAGTCAGAGTTTGACGTGAGTCAACTTCGCGAGTGGTCAGAGTTTGGCGTGGGCCGTGGGTCAACTTCGTGAGTACTCAGAGTTTGACGTGGGTCAACTTCGTGAGTACTCAGAGTTTGACACGGGTCAACTTCGCGAGTAGTCAGAGTTTGACGTGAGTCAACTTCGCGAGTAGTCAGAGTTTGGCGTGGGTCGTGGGTCAACTTCGTGAGTACTCAGAGTTTGACGTGGGTCAACTTCGTGAGTAGTCAGAGCTTGACGTGGGTCAACTTCGTGAGTAGTCAGAGCTTGACGTGGGTCAACTTCACGAGTAGTCAGAGTTTGACATGGGTCAACTTCACGAGTAGTCAGAGTTTGACAGGGGTCAACTTCACGAGTAGTCAGAGTTTGACATGGGTCAACTTCGTGAGTAGTCAGAGTTTGACGTGGGTCAACTTCGTGAGTACTCAGAGTTTGACGTGGGTCAACTTCACGAGTAGTTAGAGTTTGACGTGGGTCGTGGGTCAACTTCGTGAGTACTCAGAGTTTGACGTGGGTCAACTTCGAGAGCAGTCAGAGTTTGACGTGGGTCAACTTCATGAATACTCAGAGCTTGACGTGGGTCAATTTCGTGAGTATTCAGAGTTTGACGTGGGTCAACTTCGTGAGTAGTCAGAGTTTGACGTGGGTCAACTTCACGAATACTCAGAGTTTGACGTGGGTCAACTTCATGAATACTCAGAGTTTGACGTGGGTCAACTTCGTGAGTAGTCAGAGTTTGACGTGGGTCAACTTCGTGAGTAGTCAGAGTTTGACATGGGTCAAATTCACGAATACTCAGAGTTTGACGTGGGTCAACTTCGTGAGTAGTCAGGGTTTGACGTGGGTCAATTTCGTGAGTACTCAGAATTTGACGTGGGTCAACTTCGAGAGCAGTCAGAGTTTGACGTGGGTCAACTTCACGAATACTCAGAGTTTGACGTGGGTCAACTTCGTGAGTAGTCACAGTTTGACGTGGGTCAACTTCGTGAGTAGTCAGAGTTTGACATGGGTCAACTTCGGGAGTAGTCAGAGTTTGACGTGGGTCAACTTCAGGAGTAGTCAGAGTTTGACGTGGGTCAACTTCACGAATACTCAGAGCTTGACGTGGGTCAATTTCGTGAGTACTCAGAGTTTGACGTGGGTCAACTTCGTGAGTAGTCAGTTTGACGTGGGTCAACTTCAGGAGTAGTCAGAGTTTGACGTGGGTCAACTTCACGAATACTCAGAGCTTGACGTGGGTCAATTTCGTGAGTAGTCAGTTTGACGTGGGTCAACTTCAGGAGTAGTCAGAGCTTGACGTGGGTCAACTTCACGAATACTCAGAGTTTGACGTGGGTCAACTTCGTGAGTAGTCAGTTTGACGTGGGTCAACTTCAGGAGTAGTCAGAGTTTGACGTGGGTCAACTTCACGAATACTCAGAGCTTGACGTGGGTCAATTTTGTGAGTATTCAGAGTTTGACGTGGGTCAACTTCGTGAGTAGTCAGAGTTTGACATGGGTCAACTTCGGGAGTAGTCAGAGTTTAACGTGGGTCAACTTCGTGAGTAGTCAGAGTTTGACATGGGTCAACTTCGGGAGTAGTCAGAGTTTAACGTGGGTCAACTTCGTGAGTAGTCACAGTTTGACATGGGTCAACTTCACGAGTACTCAGAGTTTGACGCGGGTCAACTTTGTGAGTAGTCAGAGTTTGACGTGGGTCAACTTCACGAATACTCAGAGCTTGACGTGGGTCATTTTCGTGAGTACTCAGAGTTTGACACGGGTCAAATTCACGAGTACTCAGAGTTTGACGCGGGTCAACTTCGTGAGTAGTCAGTTTGACGT
The DNA here is from genome assembly GCA_964017125.1 of Flabesymbios commensalis. Classification (NCBI taxonomy): domain Eukaryota; kingdom Metazoa; phylum Annelida; class Polychaeta; order Terebellida; family Flabelligeridae; genus Flabesymbios; species Flabesymbios commensalis. The sequence goes on from OZ024904.1 coordinate 53,740,936, forward strand.
GGGGCAATTTCATGAGTAGTCAGAGTTTGACGTTGGTCAACTTCGTGAGTAGTCAGAGTTTGACGTTGGTCAACTTCGTGAGTAGTCAGAGTTCGACACTGTTCAAATTCACGAGTACTCAGAGTTTGACGTGGGTCAACTTCGGGAGTAGTCAGAGTTTGACGTTGGTCAACTTCGTCAGTAGTCAGAGTTTGATACGGGTCAAATTCACGAGTACTCAGAGTTTGACGTGGGTCAACTTCGGGAGTAGTCAGAGTTTGACGTGGGTCAACTTCGGGAGTAGTCAGAGTTTGATACGGGTCAACTTCGTGAGTAGTCAGAGTTTGACATGGGTCAACTTCGGGAGTATTCAGAGTTTGACACGGGTCACCTTCGTGAGTAGTCAGAGTTTGACATGGGTCAACTTCGGGAGTAGTCAGAGTTTGACGTGGGTCAACTTCGTGAGTAGTCAGAGTTTGACGTGGGTCAACTTCAGGAGTAGTCACAGTTTGACATGGGTCAATTTCGGGAGTAGTCAGAGTTTGATACGGGTCAACTTCGTGAGTAGTCAGAGTTTGACATGGGTCAACTTCGGGAGTATTCAGAGTTTGACACGGGTCAACTTCGTGAGTAGTCAGAGTTTGACATGGGTCAACTTCGGGAGTAGTCACAGTTTGACATGGGTCAACTTCGGGAGTAGTCAGAGTTTAACGTGGGTCAACTTCAGGAGTAGTCACAGTTTGACATGGGTCAACTTCGGGAGTAGTCAGAGTTTGACATGGGTCAACTTCAGGAGTAGTCAGAGTTTAACGTGGGTCAACTTCAGGAGTAGTCACAGTTTGACATGAGTCAACTTCGGGAGTAGTCAGAGTTTGACGTGGGTCAACTTCGTGAGTAGTCAGAGTTTGAGGTCATTTAGTGCAGGTACCGTATATTTCACATAAATCGTGATATCGTTTTCCAGTTAATGCCGGAAAAATGTCCTCTGCAATGTTGGTCCAGTACAAACACATCGTGTGTTTAGAATGTGCTTATACACTGTTGGCGTCAAGAAAACTACATGTAATACAAATCATCATGTTATATATAATTATGCATTTGAACTGATAAATTATTGACAAAATATCAATTTAAGAAATAAATATATCTTCTGACATTCGTGGTATAGGTTAAATTGATGTGAATAATCAAGCGAAAATAGAATAGTGTAAGATAAAAGTAATAGACTAATATATCTATTACTTGACCATCTATTACTATTACTATTACTTTCATTGTTCGCGATCTATTACTATTACAATGAAATTGTCCCCGTTCGAGATCTATTATTATTACCTATTAAGATTACCCCCATCCTGGTGTGTATGCGTGTATTAGTGAAATTTAAGTAAATAAGTCATCGTACATTACGTTAATTATGAATTATTGTGAAACATTTTCTGTGGCGCTTATGCTCTTTTGAGCTGCAATGGTCTGCACCTCTCATTATAATTAGCTTAATGGTCTACGCCCCTTATTATAATAGCTCACTAGTCTAATTGACTCACGTTACCATGATTAGGCGTATGACACACTCTTCTCCCCATGTCCGGTTTTCTACTCCCTAATTTAAATAACAACTGAATGACGGCTTCTTAAAATCAAACAAGTGAATATTTCTAAAATATTTTTTATTATGTTCGCACTGAAAATGAATTAAAGGAAAACGGAAAATAAAGTTATTTCATAATAATGCGCCTACCAAAAATGAAATAAAAAAAAAGAATATAAGGTCGAGCTATCAATATATGATACATAATATTATGTTGTCTCCGATTTTCGCAGCGATAAATGTATCAGTGTCATGAGATATATGCCACCTTCATGTATACATGTATATAATGATTATAAAACAACTTTAAAATATAGTGTGAGCTATTATGAAGTAGTCCTATAATTTATTTTGATTGATTAGTTTGGTAAGAGCAGTCATATAGGCCCATCCTACTTGGTCCGAGAAGTGTGGGAGTTGTCAAAAACGAGGGGCCAGTTGGAAAGAGAAGTGGGGCGAGTTGGTAAGAGAAGTGGAGCGAGTTGGTTAAAGTTGGGGCGATTGGTCAGAGAACTGAGGTGAGTTGTTAGTGGAAGTGGGCGAGTTGGTAAAATAAGTGGGGCGAGTTGGTTGAGGCGAGTTTGATAATGGGGCGAGTTGGTAGGGTGGGCGAGCTGGTTTTAGGGCGAATTGACTGTAACCCCTCAGCATTATCATAATCAACAAATTCCAGTTACAAAACTTCAGCGAAGTTCACAGATTGTGCATGGACAAAGTTTTTTTGACACATCGCTGTTCTGTTGTCGGGGCGAGCAGATATTTTGTTTGTATTTTTTGCCAAATAGATCTTGGACAAGGACCATTGTATTATTTACTGCAAAATAAACAAGAACTAAACTATAACTAATGATTAAAATAATGTCACCCTATCTTGACACTTGATGATATTGTTCTTTATGCAAGACAAAATAAAATTATTTTTTTCATCCTGGGAAGGTAGCATAGATCGATCAGAAGTAAAGAGAATCGAGTGATACATGGAAACTTTGTTTTATCATCATTATTCTTTGTGAAGATACTTCCATTGACAATGATGCGCTCTGCAACAAAGGTCTTATACATGCTTCCAGTCCTGTGGTAGATGTCTTTATTACACCCTTTGTTACCTCGTAGAATATAACTTATTTGTTGCATTCTGATATAAATGATTTTTTTATGTCGTAGCTGTGATATAATTATCCTCTCGTCGTTTCAGTGATGCAAGGGACAGCTCATGATACTAGACCTCCTTGCGTGTGCCTCAAAAACTAATGATATATCACAGCTTGACATACTTGTAAGTTCTGGTGATACCAGGAAGAATCTCATTATGGTGGCTGCTTTTACAATTATATCCCTCAAACCAGCAAAAACTTTCAGTTTTCGATTTATTGCTCAAATGCATGGTAAATACCCATGCCTGTGAAGGAAATCCTACTCTTCCTTCTCAATTAGCTTCCAAATTTCTGGATCACTTTCCTGTATCTTCAACGTAGGGCCTAGATGCAATATGCTATGCTATGCTATGCAGATGTCAGTCTATTGTGTGTGAAGAAGCACATGCGTATTGTTTTAAGTGGAACAAGTTGAAATAATAATTAGTCTTCTCCTGTAAAGGAAATAAGAAGGCGATTTCTTTGAAATTAACACAATTGCAGAAAAACATCTTGTAAAGTACAGAATCTTTCTGAAGATATAGGCTAGTAGAATGCCGCTCTCTATGTGAGCTGAGTGAACAAGTTCAGGTGAATTGCTTTTGACTGCCGTTTTCTCATACGTGATCTTTTCTCAACGGATGTTATTGGCATGTAGTGTGTCTTTTGAACAAAGTATGTGCCATGTTGCATCCTCCTCTGCTATTAGTTTAACAGCTCATATGTTCCCAAGCCGTTTGCTGATACCATGGTAACCTTTAGATCCAGACAGTGCATGGCTCTGAACAAAGATTTGAAATATTGCCAAGACCAGAGGAATTCTTCAACAAATCACCAATTTTATTAGCTATCTATGCCAACATCAACCCACAATATAAGCAAAAAACACCTATTTTATGGTATTTTTTAAAGACGATGTCACACTAGAAGATAACGTACTAGCGTATATGTCATCGTATCGATAATAAATTACTGATACACTGGTATAGGTTGACAAGCGATACGTTATTGACATAATCAGGCTGTTTATACAGTATATACTTGTATATGATGAGGCCCAAACTTATTTGTGGAAAAGCTACTTTTTATATAGGCACATCACATGTGACATTGAAAAGTCGGATATGTGAGCTGTATGCGTTACTAATAGGTTAGCTTAGCCGTACGCATGTTACCACATATTTAAGTACATTTCAAACGCACCTCATCATTTATCTCATACGCTATAGTGTGCTACTGTATTAAAAGCAAAATAGTTATTGTTAAAATCACAAATCTATGCTCTATCTGAGTTGGAGACTATTAGCTTATGACATATGCGTCATATATCTATATCTGCAAATGGTATCATAGACGAATATTAGAGTATTTCGTAATGTGTATGCATATAATATTGCCGATTTCATTCCACACTGATATGATCTTATTAATATTCACATTCTGCATCTCATGCTGAAAATTGTGAAGGGTCATATGATATACTTTATGCCAAGTATGTAAACGGTGTATATAATTTTCGTATATTAAAGATCGTCAACTTTGAATGACTTCAAAATGACCTTTAACCCCAGAAGAAACTTCGCTAGTTTGAAGCCATCACATGGTGTGGCGTCAGTATAGTCAGTATCTGCCACTCTGACGACTGTCAGATAGGATCCTTTAGCTCCGAGGCGACGATATCTCCTATAGTCAGGAGGAACTAGGCACACGGATATTGCTAGTAAATTACAACCAGTTTGCGACTAAAATCGACTGCGAATGTTCTGCTATTTGAATTATATGTATATAATTTTAATCTGTATGTCTTCCTACAACTGTCTGCGAGTTATTAGTGCCAGATCAGAGACATGTCGAAAATCAAATAGCCGAAAGTGGAGATTTTTTGTTGGCGATTACTCCCCGTCGGATAAAAAAATGGTCTGACAGCAGTCTCAGGTGGAGTCGAGTCACGTGTTATCACCCGGCAACAGCTCGTAGCCCATTACAGTGCTATCGCGGACTTTTGTGACAAGTGTAACAATAACAATTTAAACGGCGACCAATCTGATAGTGTTATGCGACTGGTGTGAGACTGGTCAGAGTCCGGCGCAGTGTCGTGGCAGTCCAGCTGCAGACAAACCAATGACAGATCAATCGCAAGGAGCTTAATGGGCGAAGCTGTCAGTGATTTTTTATCACAAGAGAGTGACGTAGACAAGTTTGCGAGCTAATGCGATTATGCTGAAATCATCACTATAAGTCATCCTAAACTAATCGCAAAGCCCAGTGTGTCCATGACATAAGCATAATAGCAAAAGCTGTGTTTTGGTATAATATTGACCGCTATGCTTGGATAAAATTTCATGAAAAAATGTGAGGGTATCTCTAAAAGAATAAATTGACCCATAAATACTGGGAGATAAATACCCACGCCAACGCATCATTCCCATCAGATGACTGACATCAGCTTATCTGTTTTAACCCAGATTAGTCGATGTGTGTGCCAAAATAGCCTGGGTATATACGTCAATTTGCATATTTAATGACAAATACATTATCAGGTTATGTATAAAAGGGGACAATCGATGCCAAAACGTTGTAAACGACCGCTCTGTGGTTAGTGCTAAGTGATATCAACATCTCACACTTCAGGTTATTTCGGCGAGAATCTACAGGGTTTCCACTCTTTTCTAATGTTTTAGTCCGGATATAATGGTCGGGTGTAGAGTTGACAGAGAGAGCCATAGCACTGATATATTGGGCCCCTGGTGTCGAGTTTGAACGGTTAAACGTTGAAAATATTCAATAATACACTTCATTATATTATGCTTATAATGGATGAATCATTTTTTAAATTGATGTTTGTGATTTCGTTTTTTATACACATCGGTAATCAGGGTTGAAAAACGTAAAAAAAACACCCATGGGATAAAAAGTTTGTTATTATACTCTTTGAAAGTTAGTCATGATGAAGAAAAAACGGGATATCAAAACACAGTTCACACTTCCGTTCAAACTTCAGTTTTGTTTCGTTCTTTGTACTTCATGTCACGAGCTGTGGCCAGAAATGAGATTATTGTCCTATTGAATACTACATTGCAATTAATTATATTCAACAAAGAACCCAGATTCAATTGCAAACAACACCTCCTAATATGACACCCAAAAACTCACATGTACCCATAAGAATGAAAGAAAAAACATCAGAAATTAGAATCCTTTCATATTCAACACGACGATGAATTCTATTGCGCAAATAATCATGTTCCAATGACAAAAAAACATGCCTTTTGTATATATAATTATAATACCACCAAAGCAGTTAATGAAGTGAGTCCACATTCACTTGTTCTGACGATAATAATTATATAGTTCCCGTGCCCAGCAAACACGAGACGTTGGCCCAACGTTAGTTTACTGTTGGCCCATCGTCGTAGACGGTGGGCCAACGGTAAACCAACGTTGAGCCAACGTCTCACGTTTGCTGGGACATCACACCACATGTGTTACACTGCGGTACAAAGCCGAAAAACGGTAATTCTTACTTTTCAAGTAAAACTGCCACCTCAAGTAACAGATGAGTTTGAGAAACAGAATTAAACTTGTAAAACAAAACAGCTATTTGATTCTCACTAATAAAATCAAAGATGGCTGTTATTTGTACAAAGTAAAACAGTAAATTAAAATCATTTTTGACAGAATAGAAGCAAAATGATAATTTTGGTGTGTACCAAAGGGTTTCCAAGCATGTCTGACAGAAATATTTTAGTCATTGCATTGTGAGTAAAATCCAAGATGACCTCCGTTTGTGCAAGGTCAAAACAATAAATTGAAATAATTTTCGAAAAAATAGAAGGAGCTTCACAATTTATGTGTATGTTGTTGGTTTTCCGTGTATGCTCGATTTAGTTGTGTGGCCAGGTTTAAACATTGTGTTGTGGATAAAACAAATTTTTAAAATCATTTTGGACAGAATAGAAGATTCATGATTTCTTCTACTCATCACCAGGTGGAATTATCCAGAAACCATGTCAGACACTTTAGATTCCAGAAACCAAAATGGCAGCCATCAGACAAACAAAATGGGAAAAAGGGGGTGTGGTGACAAGTTAGGAAAGGTATATTACTTTTGGTGGAAGTGACATATAATTGGGTTTAAGATAAGTAGCCCAACATGTGACAAAGGAGTGGCATTTAAAACAACTTTAGAAATAATCGATGTAGTTAAAACTGAGATGGCGGTCATGAGACAAACAAAATATTCATCACAGAGACATGGCCGTGCACGAAATGTATGTCACAGTTACATTTACAGCTAACCTACTCTTGTACATGATATATGAAAATAATGACCATTTTTCATTCAATTACGAGTTGTTTTGCTGTGTTCAGATTCATGTGTTGTCATAATATCACGGAAAAAACTAGCTGCATTTTGGATTCGTTTTATTAGAATTAATATTGGTTTAGATAGTTGGTTGACAAAAAAACACATTTCACAAGCTGACATTGTCCCTAGTGTGTCTGGACACGGCGATGTGTTTGCTTTACTGCTTCGTGACTTCGTTTTGCCCAGTTCCCTTGCCTGATAAATCTTCCGCCACGCACGACAGCTTCTGAGATGAATCAACCGGGAATGCAGGTGACCAGTGCTCCAGAATCACAGAGATCCAGGTAGAGGAGCTGGTCCAACTCTGTCTCAATGTGGGCCCAGCGATAGCGTCATTGGGCACGCATTGAGCCAGCGATGGGCCACGATCCCCCAGCGAACAACAAAAACATGAAACTATGGTCACAACAGCTTATCGTCTTGCATTGTCGTGACGTCGTGACCACGCCGCATCATTCGTGAGCACTCACTTCATCAGAGTTCATTGTATGAAGCGCTTGATAGGGTGCAAAACAAGAATGAATGGATGAATCAATGATCGAGTTAGTGATTGATTGATTGATTGATTGATTGATTGATTGATTGATTGATTGATTGATTGATTGATTGATTGATTGATTGATTGATTGATTGATTGATTGATTGATTGATTGATTGATTGATTGATTGATTGATTGATTGATTGATTGATTGATTGATTGATTGATTGATTGATTGATTGATTGATTGATTGATTGATTGATTGATTGATTGATTGATTGATTGATTGATTGATTGATTGATTGATCCATCGATCGATCCATCGATCAATCGATCGATTGATTGATCGATCGATCTATCGATCCATCGATCGAGCGATCGAGCGAGCCAGTCAGTCAGTCAGTGTGGAACCGCATAATGTAACCAGACGTGTAATGTAACCGGCTACATTATACGTCTGGTTACATTATACGGTCAGAGGGAAAAACGTAATTTGTAACCAGCACTGACGTATAATGTAACCTCCCTTTTTATTGCCCGTAATTACCCAAGGGAAAATAGTCTTGATATCAAAGAGCACTTTTAAAAACTAATTAATGGCTGTAAATGTTTTTATTGTATTACTTTAATCCTTCGAATCAAATCAGGAAGGGGTCCTCGTATAGCAGTTTAGCGCTGCGCCTGTCACGTCGAAGCTCGTGGAAGCCGAAGTACTCTTTTTCAATTAGACATATCTTCATTTAATTATTTCTGATGCTGAATTTCTGGAATCAGTTTATCATAACTATGGTCTCACCACCCGAAATGCCAGTCCCATCGGGATACATGTAAACTGCCTGAATTCAACAGGCCGAGTTTACTTCTTTTTGCCCCCCCCCCCTCCCACAAATAGTGCCGCATATCATGATAAAGCCTGGGCTGTGCTTTTTAAAAAACTGCTCCGATATGGGTTTGTTACCCAGACAGATTTTTAGCTACACCCCCTAGCATGTAAAAATGTAACCACAGTTTAAATTACGCTAAAATTCATACCCTCTATCACAAACCAGACACACATACTTTTAACCCACTGTATCGCTGCCAGATTATAACGAAACAGTTATATCTGATATCCTGCATGAAGGAGACACCGTGTACTTATTAAGTATCGACAAAATTATAACATAGTTGCATTTGCTTTTCATTCAACAGCCGCAATAAATGACATCATTAGTAGACCCCTGCTGTGATTTCGGCTTATTTAGGGTGGTGAGACCATAATATGTTATTATATATGAAGCGGTGTAAATTTATATTTGTCGTTGTTTAATTACGTGTCTTTATTTTAATTATGTGAGACAAACCAGATGTTAAAGGGACCCCTTGGGATGAGACATTTCCAATGTTGTCAATTTTGAAAATTTAACTTATATGAAGCTATGTAGCCTACTGATCTGAACTAAAAATACAAAAAAGTCAAAAAAACATTTAAAAGCACCGAAAAAGAGTGAAATAGTTAAATTTCCAGGTCGTATATTGCAATGTAAACAAAACAAGTCAGCAATATACAGCACTTTAAACCACATATTCCCATGTCTTGGACGGGGAGATCAAAGCAATCGCCCCTAATTGATTGTCTGCCCAGCGCTGGGCCGACGGCATCACCATGTGGCCCAATGCTGTGGGAACATTTAACCGTTCTTTAGCAAGTGTTTAGGTGTACAAAAAAATTTGTTTGGGTTTTAAGCGGTTTCATAGAAATGTTGATAAAAAAATATTTTTAAAAATCTAAAAATCCTGAAAAAAATAAAATCATGATCTTGGGGATACACTACTTCATTACCAAACTAAAAACGAAATTTGATGTTATCCCAAGGGGCTGCTTTAAAGAAGTGACAGCATAACATTTTGGAGTTACATACTTCGGATTTCAGATTTTGTGTCATTCAAACTCAACTTTGCACTTCACACTCGATGTCAAATAATCGCGCATGGCGTGGTGCAGTGGTTAAAGCTGCCTGATTGGACAGTGGGAGATCACGGGTTTCGTCCCTCGCTGTGACATCTAGATTTCAAAGAAACAAGATATTTCTTCCTCTCTCACCCGTAAAGATTCAATATTGTGGGGAGCTCCTTGTCCGAAGGTAGCGTGGTTGTGCTGGGACCATCGGGGCTCGAATCCTGTATCCAGAGGGCAGTGTCATCTCATTCATCCCACCGTCCTCAGGTTCTTCGGACTAAGTTGGCCTATATATGAAAAAATGTAGCCTAAAGTCCCATTCATTCATAAACTCCATTCATTCATTTTTACTGTCCGTTTGGCATGTTTAATCGCTTGTCCGTCCGTCTATTTGCTCGTTAGGTCGTTCGTTCATTCAATTAGCGTTTGCCCGTTAATTCGTTAACTATTTTTCCCATCATATGCCCCCTTTTTGTTGGTATTCCTGATTCGTTTGTTCATGTCCTTCTGTTTGTTTGATCAATCTGCATTCGACGAATGACTTCTTCCATGTTGAATTATGGCACAGATTGGGCATAATCATTTTTTGAAGTGCCTCCTGTTAAGTTTTCATTTGGGGGTAGGAAGGTTGGCACAGATGCAGGCCGATACTACGACATATTTTTAATATCGAAAAAGAGGATTAACAAAAAGTATTATTACTGTCGTGATGAATAGCGACGGAGACGAGAGAGTCCATAAAACAGCTCTATCTATCTAAATAACTCAAGTTGTTTAACTGTTTACATGTAAGTGTTGCATTGTCCTTTAACATTGGCATCGATGACGCAAATTTCAGCTTCAGATGCATGACAAATACCTTAATAATGTTAGGCCTATTACGTCATAATCGGTGCTTTATCTTGGAGCTGAACGCATTTGCTCATATTGAAAGATTTAAAGGGCATTTTTGTTATTATTTATTTAAGAAACATGAGCTGATTGATTGATTGGTAAATGATTTGAGTGGAATGTCAACAATGATTTATATTTACATCGATTTAAATGTTATTTTTTGTTTCAATTTGAACTGATTATTTTTACAAAACTACCATATCATGTTTATGAACACGTCTAATAGCTCACATGTTTTCCTCGTAGTTAAATACAACTATTGGTTGGCGTATTGGTTGGTGGCGTGTTGGTTTCTACGCTTCCCAGAGGGGTTTTTTGCTATATGCAATAGCTATTTTTTACGTTACATTAACCCGCCATTGGCTTATAATGTAACGCAACATAGGAATATTGATAACAATTTAAATATCTAAGTCCATCGCTTTATTATGGACGGACGGACATACTGAAGAGTCAGGGGGTAGACGGACGGGCGAACGAACAAACGAGTAGAAGCACGAACGTATAAGTCGTATAAGCGAAATGGAACAAACGGACCCCGCTTGAAGACATAACCACTCATTCAGTTTAATTTCTAGTTATAATTATACTAGTTATAATAAAAGTTCCAGGAGTAGGCCTATAATCTCCAAAACATATACGTTTAGAAAAACTATCCCGGCTGCATTATACGGCACTGGTTACATTATACGGTCGTATGGTACCTTTTTTCCCTAGTTACATTATACGTTGACGTAAAATGTAACCGGTTACATTTTACATCTGGTTGCATTATACGGTTCTACAGTCAGTCAGTCAGTCAGTCAGTCAGTCGGTCGGTCGGTCGGTCGGTCGGTCGGTCGGTCGGTCGGTCGGTCGGTCGGTCGGTCGGTCGGTCGGTCGGTCGGTCGGTCGGTCGGTCGGTCGGTCGGTCGGTCGGTCGGTCGGTCGGTCGGTCGGTCGGTCGGTCGGTCGGTCGGTCGGTCGGTCGGTCGGTCGGTCGGTCGGTCGGTCGGTCGGTCGGTCAGTCAGTCAGTCAGTCAGTCAGTCAGCCAGTCAGTCAGTCAGTCAGTCAGTCAGTCAGTCAGTCAGTCAGTCAGTCAGTCACTGAGTCAATGAATGAATAAATAAATAAATAAATGAATGAATGAATGAATGAATGAATGAATGAATGAATGAATGAATGAATGAATGAATGAATGAATGAATGAATGAATGAATGAATAAATGAATGAATGAATAAATGAATGAATAAATAAATGAATGAATGAATGAGTGAATGAATGAGTGAATGAATGAATGAATGAATGAATGAATGAATGAATGAATGAATGAATGAATGAATGAATGAATGAATGAAAAAGCGGTTGATGCTAATAGTTCATTGCTACACTAACTGACAACACATCTATCCATATGCCATTGGCTCGACGATTTATATGACTAATTGTGGAAAAAGTATACTCATCAACGCAGCCATTACTTTTTTTCAAAAAAATAGTACAGTTCGAAAAGCAGCTGAATAAATATGATAATTTTTTTAAAGTACACACATCCGATAACTTACGGTAAAGAAATGAAACGAACAAACGATCGGGTCAACGAACAAACAAATGATTAAATGAACAAGTGGACAAACGAATAAAGCAACGAGCAAAAGAACGAACGAACGAACGAACAAAGAAAAGATCGAGCCGAATGTTTTCATGTACACTATTTCCCTCGCAAACCAAATAAAAACCCTGGTATAATTAATATTCAACAAGCAACAAGCAAAGAGCACAATGCCAGGTAATGGAGATAATATTCTGAAAGTATTTCTATTATTATTATAACCTGATTGTATATCTATATACAAAAATTCTATGCAGTGGCCCATGAATATCAGAATGCCATGTAATTATGATCAAGCCACTGTATCTGTGTATGCCAGTAAAAAGACTTTATGTGGTGTAATGTTATAATCGATCGTAAAATTCCCTTATGAAACCGTTCTCTGGTGAAAATTATTTAACAATAAATCAGGTAATTATTTAAAAATCTACCTTTAGTTACATCATCTATTTCAATAATATTCAAAATGAGAATATTTTTATGTGATAATAATTTATATTTTACATTAAAATGGGGAGGTCTCCGTCCTCTGGAGTAACAGTGTCTCCACCCTGAACTCAAGAAAAATTGCTCAAGATTCCAACAAGACACTGACGAAACAAATGACACAGTGTAAAAGAATAACAATAAAGCGATGCAGTTAATAATGCTATGTGGAGCTGGCGAGGTGCCGGGAAAAACGTTCAAATGTATTCGTAGATGTGTTTTTCACGAACAGCGCTGACAAGTGCGCAGAATCCTAATCCCCACGTGTTATAAATAACTTCTCTCACGTGATCTCCGACTGCTGCATATTCTAATCTTAAAGGTAATCTATCACACCTTATATGTTATGAATAATTATGTCCTTATATGGGGTGATTGACTATCATGTGACCCTCTCAGAGGGTCACATGATAGCCAATCACCCCATATAAAGAAACACTTGTGCCCCATCTTGTGGCAATTTTGATTTATTTGTCACAAAATTATACATACTATATGAGGGGTGATAGATCACCTTTAGCTGCATGAAATACGGGACCCTACCAATACCGTATACTCTGCTATATTAGAACCCTCACCAAACATTCTACACTGGCATAGAACTTATACCTGCTGCTTACAGTAGTATGCTATAGCATATGTTCTTCCATAGTAACATAAACTGATAAAGTGGATCATAACCTTCGGCGATAATCCTATATAATTGAAGAAATGGATAATGTGACCTAAAAAAACTGTTTGAAAGTTCATTCGAATAAACGAAAGAACGAACGAAAACGAACGAACAAACGGAGTATTGAAACAAACGAATGAACCAACGAATAAGCGAATGGATGGACATACGAGCCAGCGAGCAGACAAGCAAAAGAACGTGTAAACGAAATAATTAATGAACGACCAAACAAAAGAGCGAACTAACGAGCAAGAGTTCATTCAGTTGTATTGTATCGCCAGCAGTATAATTCACATCACAGAAAAAAAAGTAGCCCTGCATATGGATAAACTGCACAATACCCTTTAGTCTGCGGAATTATTTTCAATTTATATTTCTCAACAACATACCCTTGCAGCAACAACGGCGTTGTTGCGACATTGTTCCACCCTACAGTTGTGGCTCAACATCATAGCCGCGCTTTATCACAGGCTCTCTCCACTCGTTCACAAGAGATGTATTAATAAAATCTGTCTATTCGCGCCGCCAGAAGGACGAGACACGTTTACAGAGATAGTACTTTTTACCAGGCAATTACAGCGAGACAGAACGTGATAAGCCGTGCTTTTAATGAACCCGGAGCAAATGATTGGCAGGGATCAGCTTGTAATATTATAGCCTCTCCAGTAAGCACAAAACATTTGTAAAACATTTGTAAAATGTTGGACCAACGTCGAAGACGCTGGGCCGGCGCTGTACAAATGTTATGCAAATGTTTGTGTTTGCTGGGTCCAGCATGGGAACATTGCAAGTACACACAGCTGAGAAAACCATTATAACCTGCTTTTTCTGGACGGCTCATCAAATTTTCTTCTGAAACACATCAAAAATGTACTCGTAACACATGACTAACAGCTTTTTTCTGAGTCTAGTTTTATACAGATACGCCATTCAAGTCCTTCTTGGGGAAAAAATTGTTACAAAGAGGATTCAAAAGGACGCATATTTTTTTGAATATGATACGTATCTTTTGAATTCACTTCTAATGAGAAGGATCTTCAGCCGATGTATCAAGCCACGAAAAAACTAAAGCAACTGATTTCAGAGCGGAGGAATCACGGTGTTTACATCAAGAGAGCTATGCTATTACCAGGCAAGAAAAATAATAGCTTTCCAGATATACAAGAACTCTATGAACGCCTCTAGAAAACCCCTGGTCGTAGGTTGACGTACGATCGCCTTAGGAGCACCCTATACCTAAAAACGCTGTAAGAACTCCGTAAGAACAGCTTGATGAGACATTAATGGGCTTAGACACTGACAAATTTGTGAACATCGTGAACATCAGGGTGCTTCAAAGGCAATCGTAAAATGTATATTTTTTCACATAGCTGGTTTTATTTCTGACAACCTTATTACGAAGCTGGTAAGGTTGCCATTTAATTCGCAAGAGAAGCTTCAGACACACTTGATAATAAAATGTGATTTTATTCGTACGATGGCTTTAGAGCTCTTATGTTTTTCGCAAGAACGTCGCACGAATGTTTATAAACGACAAAAAAATTAGAAATTTAAAATTGGAACGGCGACGTACAAACGTTGTAAGAGCTCCGTAACTTCAGTAAAATGGTGTGGTCTGGCGTATGTTCTGTGTTCAAAAAACATTGCTGGACATATTATAAAGAAACCCAATCAGAAAGTCAACTTAAAACAGACCAGTCATGTTATAAGTGGCAGAACATAGCCGGTTTGTTTAGTATCACTTGCATAATACACTGTGTGTTTTATCAATACAAATAGCAACATGATTCTGCTCACTACGTACCGCGTACGTAAATAGTTGTCCTTTGTGTCGAAAAAAAGGTTGAACCCTTTACCATCTTAGTTATCGTATTTAAATTTTTACCCACTTGAAGTTGTGTCTCGCTACCGCGACTCACAACTTCAAGTGGGTGAAGATTACTTGTTCACTTTGAGACCAAATATTTGCAAATCGTGTTGTTTAAGCACAATCGGTTAGTGAAACGGATTGAAACTCTAGTCGTGCGTCCACCTGGTTGGATATGGTTAACCGAAAAGAATCAACACGCGTATTATATTCTGCAATACACCACAGACTGGGTACAGATATTTATCTGGCGTCTCATTCATCCAATGTTGGTTTAATTCTGGCCCAAAGTCTTTGACGTAGAGTCAACATTAAACTACGTAGGGTATAGTTAATACTTTGAAACAGACGATAATTCAGACACAAACACATCAATATGTTTTTTGCTCACAAAAAATCCGGAGATATGTCGGTGATTTGTGCATTTCAATTTCCCCCGAGATATTATTATAAACGACTTCAGAAACAAATATATGATAGTCGTCCATGAAAAAATAAACCGATAACGAAGCCATATATAATCATGGCAACAACTGAAATTACAAATTGAAACTACCACAGCCATCATAGAATGTAATCTAGCTTTGTTTTTAAAGTAGACAAACTTTGTATTAATTTGATCAGATTGACATTTGGCGGTTTCAATAACGGAATAAAGTGAAAGTGTTATGTCACATACGACAGACAGAAACGGGATATTGGGAAATATCGTCGGTGATGACTGTATTCCTGACGCTGTAACTGCCCAGTAAACACGAGACATTGACTCAATGTTGTTTTGATGTTGAGTCAATGTATCATGTTTGCCTAGAGTTCAGTGCTGCTACAATGTAAGCTCTGACAAGTTAGTCCAATTTTTTTTAACGAGAGAAACTGTCACCAAAAATTGATTGCTTTGAAAATAGGTAACTTTTTGTTTTTGTTTATTCAAGTATATTGAAAGTACCGGTTTACGTTATTCATAATAAATTATTTTATGGGACAGTATTCAATAGTTATTTATAGAAAAATCTTTATAGAAAAATATGTGTACCAACATTTCATGCCAAGGGTCATTTAATCTATAAATTGTAAGCTGTTTTATCATGTTGATTGGTGTTGTTTTCTCGGGCAAGGCACTTAACCCTCACGTGCCTCACTTCACTCAACTAAACAATAATGCAGAGCTTTATCTATACAGTAAAAACAGCGAATATTCCGTTTTTGTGTAGTATACGAAAGGCGATCATCACAATACATGATTTTAATCACTTCAGTTGGCGACGGATTACAAAAGGTCACATTGGTGTCACATGGAGGGTTAGAAGTGACGGTCAAGGTCACCAGGATCAGTGTCGTGATATCACGGATATCACGCACAAAGGCGACTCTTTTAATCATGATCAGGGGGAGGGGGAGGTGAGCCGACATTTACAGTGATCCATAAGTCGTTGATTAAACGCTGGTAGAAAATTTGTATCATCAGAGTTTCGCCCACTATATGTTCTGAAATAATTTGCGTGCATTGATTAATAATCATTATAATGCCACATATTTTATTTTCAAATAATAAGCACTGTAACACCGCTTATTTTATATATATATCTATTTAATTTCCCTCAT
The DNA here is from genome assembly GCA_964017125.1 of Flabesymbios commensalis. NCBI lineage: Eukaryota > Metazoa > Annelida > Polychaeta > Terebellida > Flabelligeridae > Flabesymbios > Flabesymbios commensalis. The sequence continues at coordinate 53,757,542 of OZ024904.1, forward strand.
ATATTTGGAAGTATATTATGTTGGCAGAATATGCGTATTTCTGAAAACATTAACAAAGAGATTATTCAATATTAATTTTGTACAGTTTAAACACAGATGGATCGACAAATTGACCCAAATGAGCGATATTGCACATCTGAAGTTCTGTACTGTATGATTAATCTGGATCTTTTACTTTACTTTTTAGGCAAACAAGAAACTTAGAGCCGGTGCTGCTATGATGCTGGACCAGCGGTGTAGTCCGGGTTGCACGTACATCACATGGATCATGCTAGCTGTGTGGTGTGTGGGATATGATAAAGGGATACCCCATGACAGGGCAACTGATTAGCACTTCCACGTTATTAGCTGTCCACTGCGGCAGCCATTTCAGTTTCATACAAGAAAACTCAAATCATCTGCCGACCATCGGATTAATATAGGGTCAGCATCTGAGAAGATGTGAAACTGTGTATGACACCAAGCTTAGCTGTTATTATAATGGAAAACAGCAGCAACTTTTGTTTGTTTTAGTGCGGCAGATATATTCTGCGATATTCGTTTAGAATTTTGTGTGAGCTCATTTCAAAATAGGATTGATCACATTACAAGATTGAGAGACAAATTATCCTAGCTGCTTGATAGCTTGAAAGAAGGCTTATATCATTTCGCTTTGAAACATCAACGGTCCAGAACAATTTCAAAGGAACATTCCCTGCGCATTGGTTAGCCTATAATGGTATCTCGTGATAAAGGAAATGTCATTTAATGAACTGTATGCATCTTGTTACAAAACTGATCATGCATTCACATAAAATGAATTATTCTGAGCTAGCAAACTCTGAATCAACCTTCTAAATGCTCGATAATCTGATAATCTGATATTTCGACATTTGACTACTTATTAATTGGTGAATATATACATAATATTAATGAACTATACTGGACCGGAAATTCAAATCAAGAGAACGCTGAATGAATATCCCCCATCCGATATTAAACATCATCGAAGCTATTTAATTTCCAAACAGCAGCTTAGATCAAAACAACATTTCAATTCCACATTGCTTTAAGGAAAAGTAATAGATTAAATATGTAAAAGTCATGTAGCTCTCATGCTTGTTTTGTTGCCCGACAAATGGATATTTTTTAAGCTTTGTAATTTTTTTCGACAACAATGCTAAACACTGAGCCAGTTATGCTATCCACTAAACTATATCTCCATACTAAACACTGTGCTAACCATAATAAACACTGAGCTAACTATACTAGCCACATAATAAACCATACTAACCACTGAATTAAGCATGATAACCACTGAGCTAACCATGCTAACCACTGAGCTAGCCATGGTAACCACTGAACTAACCATGCTAATGACAGAGCTAAACATACTAAGCACTGAGCAGACCATGCTAACCACTGAGCTAACCATGCTACCCACTGAGCTGACCATACGAACCACTAAGCTAACCATACTAACCACTGTGTTAACCAAGCTAACCACTAATCTAACCATGCTAACCACTGCGTTGACCATGCTAACCACTGAGCTAACCATGCTAACCACTGAGCTTACCATATGAACCACTAAGCAAACCATGCTAACCACTGTGGTAACCAAACTAACCACTCAACTAACCATGCTAACCACTCAGCAAACCATGCTAACCACTGAGCTAACCAAGCTAATCATTGAGCTAACCATGCTTATCACTAAGCTAACCAAGCTAAACACTGAGCTAACCATACAAAACACAGAGCTAATCATGCTAACCACTGAACTAACCATGCTAATCACTAAGGTAACTAAGCTTATCACTGAGTGAACCATACAAAAAACACTGAGCTAACCATGCTAACTACTGAACTAATCAAACCATCCACTGAGCTAACCATGCTAACCACTTAGCTAACCATACAACATATTGAGTTAACCATGCTAACCACTGAGCTAACCATGCTAATCACTACGCTAACCATGCTAACCACTAAACTAACAAAGCTAACCACTGAGTCAACCATACAAAACACTGAGTTAAACATGCTAACAACTGAACTAGCTATGCTAAATACTGAACTAACTAAACCATCGACTGAGCTAACCATGCTAATCACTAAGCTAACCATGCTAACCACTGAACTAACCATGCTGACCATTGAGCTAACCATGCCAACCACTGAGCTAACCATGCTAACCACTGAGCTAAGAATAATAACCATTTATCTAACCATGCCAACCACTGAGCTAACCATGCTAACCACTGAGCTAAGAATAATAACCATTGAGCTAACCATACTAAACACTGATCTAACCAATGGTAACCACTTTGCTAAGTATAATAACCATTGAGCTAACCATGCTAATCACTGAGCTAACCACCGAACTAACTATGCTAACCACAGATCTAGCTATACTAACCACTGAGCTAACCTTGCTATTCACTGAGCCAAGAATAATAACCACTGAGCTAACCATTCTAACCACTGAGCTAAGAATAATAACCACTGAGCTAACCATGCTAGCCGCTGAGCTAAGAATACTAACGTTGAGCTAACCATGCTAGCCGCTGAGCTAAGAATACTAACGTTGAGCTAGCCATGCTAATCACTGAGCTAACCGATAATAACCACTGACCTAACCACCGGATTAACCATGCTAACCACAGATCTAGCCATACTAACCACTGAGCTAACCATGCTAACTACTGAGCTAGAATAATAACCACTAAGCTAACCATGCTAACCGCTGAGCTAAGAATACTAACCATTGAGCTACCCATGCTAATCACTGAGCTAACCAATGCTAACCACTGAGCTAACCACCGAACTAGCCATGCTAACTACAGATCTAGCCATACTAACCACTGAGCTAACCATGCCATCCATTGAGCTAACCACTGAGTTAACCATACTAAACACTGAGCTAAACATGCTAACCACTACACTAACGGTGCTAACCACTCAGCTAAGCATGCTAGCCACTGAGGTAACCATGCTAACTATACTGAGCTAACAGAAAAAATGTACGTGCGAATCACTCAATCTCAACATCACTTTTTTAGCATGTCGTTATGCATGAAAATCTAAAGGATAAAATATCCAGCGCGACGATTTTTCTTATAACAAAAGAATCGGGAAACCAGCAGTCACCATTATGTACGCCCATCTTAATGCCAGGCTAACGTCTCGGATGCTCCACCAACTGTGAGCAAGCGTTGTGCTGGAAGAAAAGGCATGAAGCAATCAAAAACACATTCATCTATTCGGCAGACATTGTGCATTGATTTTGCTGAGGTTTATATTACACACTTGTCATCTTCAGAACGATGCTGATTCATCACCTTCCATGATAATGCCACAAGACTGCTTGGTGGTTCTAAAGCATAAAATAACCATATAAGTCTAACAGAGCCACCTACCTAATCATGTACAATGGGAATGAGTTATTGGTGTTTAAGATTGATATTACGCATACAACTGTTTATAAAGACATAGTAACTTAATCATTTTCATCCTTTTCACAAATCACAAATTAGCCAGTTGTTTGGAGAAGTGTACTTATCGTCGATTAAATTGTTGACAACATACAATTTTTATTGAATCCTATTCACTTGAAACAAATGACTGATCACCACAGATGGATAATGATATTGATGGATAATTGGATAATTATAATGAACGACGTCGAAAATGAAAGCAAAAGACACAATTGCACATCGCACAATTGTTCTATCACCCATTAAACTAGAATCTAAAGGCACATATAACTTGTATCGTCTGACAAGCTGTTTTGCTTTTTCCTATGGATAATGGATAAGCAGGCGATAACTATTCCCTCGACAGACATTCTTGAATAGATTTATCTCTGTGAGCATTAGAACTGAACTGGGACCTTTTTTCAGAACAAGTTGGTCAGAGTGATAGGAATATCCCAACAGATATCAGACACAGGTTTAACTTGTTGTATAATAGTCACAGCCTGTTGCCAATGCTGGGCCAAAGTGTATGCCAATGTCAATTCTTGTGCTGGAACAATCCACCATTACAGCTCCGTTTATTTTGTCATTTTTTCTACTGTGGAAAAAGATGTCACACTGGGCCCGTATTCTCGTACAAGTTACGATATATCGTAGGCTTCGGATTGGTCGAGATGGCCATCTCGACCCATCCGAAGCCTACGATATATCGCAACTTGTACGAGAATACGGCAGCTGAGAAACACGAGACGTTGAGCCAATGTGAGGTTAATAACGGGGCATGTTCTGTGACACTGACCCAGCATTAAGCTAACAATTTAGTGTCATGTTCTCAGTCACCTTTCTTCGGATAAACCTCATGAGGGATATCCAAGCAAGCACAAAACATTTGTACAACCTCTGTACAACGTCGGCCCAACGTCTTCTACGCTGGGCCGGCATTGTACAAATGGTATACAAATGTTTTGTATTTACTGGTATATGAATATAACCTCTGACCAAGTAACCTGTCTCTGGTTGAACTAATCAACCATAACCTCCTGATCTAAGTAGACATCATGATACGTCAGTAAGCTTTGTTTGGATGATTCGCTCACGTTAACTTGTAGGTCGTACATAACAAAATGAAATTGAAAAAAAACACGGAAGAATCAAGCCCGCTCGGTGTAGGCCTGAAAGCTGTGTTGGGTATTGGCTGTTATTTTGTACATTCGTTGCAAATAACAGCCTGTCGGCCACATTAATGCGTTGGGAATGATTGTGTTGAAGTACCCTACAAAGGGTGGACATGGACTTACAATACATTACCATGTGACGTTGCAGCCTCCGCCTAGCCTCCGCCAAGCCTCCGGCTGCTGGCCAGACTGTCACCACAGGTCATTCTTCTTTACTCCCTAGTAATCCCCCTCTATAAAAACAGGAAAAAGAAGGCTATGTTGTTTTATTCTAAGCGGCTGGCAGTGATGCATTAAAAAATCGCAATATAAACTAAAAGTCGTGAACACGCAGATATTAATACACATATCTAAAGTAAGCTGGTGTTTCGTATGCACGATCTTTAAATTTACAGCTCCCATGGGGGGGGGGGGGAGGGGGGATCCAAAATGAAATCTCTCGGTGGGCCCTCTAGTATAATGCTTACGTGTCAGCCTGCGTCATCTTAAACGCTGTTAATTAGCGAGATGGTCTGCGGCGCCTATAGATGACCCAGAAGACTGTTGAGCGGAGTAGTTCTTTTGCGAGGCGACCTGCGACATCTTAACCCTTTAACCGCCGGTGCCGCATATATACGGGTTTTAATTTTTATTAGCACATTAAGAACAACCTTTTAAACATGTTAATGATAAAATGTGACATCAATCAGTAATATTTGAAAACAGTTGACCTCCATTTTGTCAAATCTGAATAATTTTCACTCACTTGAAGTTGTGGATCGCGTCAGCGAGACACAACTTGAAGTGAGTGAAAATTCAGGTTGAATAATTTGGCGGTGAAAGGGTTAATTAAGATCACTGCTATACTTAGAAGAGCAATCTACGCCATATTAACCTCCTATAAGCAAATCATAGTAATTGATTATTTGCAAAATACCAGTTATGTTATGTGTTTATTAGTTGTGTATTTGCACGCAAAACTATACAGTTGCATAATGCACAATAAAACTATTTAAGTTTAGATTTAGAACTACACTTTGAAAAGTCATCGCAGAGCTTCGTATTAGCGCACACATGTAACGGGGTGGAAACAACAAACCGAAATCAATACCTGCAAATGAGCGTTTTGTCGATACTGCAAAAAACTATTGTCGCAGATGAGGTACATTTTATTAGTGCCTGCCGTAATTATGAACCATTCGACACCAAGATATCTGGTTATTAAACTGGGGCCTAAATATTTGTCACGGTGCGATAGAATCCCTGTAGAATCATCAGATTCCATTATTACTTTGACACCGAGGGTTAATATATTACTTTGACACCGAGGGGTAATATATGTATCTATAAGGATTATCTAATTTACATTTCACCCACTAATCACTATGACAGCTTCTAGAATATATTGTTATTGAATCAACCGTTGTTTACAAATAATAATCGTTCTATTTGGAAAACATGATTTAAATCTAATTCAAATTTCATGTGAAATATAATTATGTAACTCCCAAATGTATGATAATTAATTTCCTTTTAAACGCATCTCTGATCTTTGTTTATCAAACGTTCAAGAACTTCTATCAATATTGCACTTTAGGTCATGGATGCATATTTTATGTAAACGAGAACTATACTATTTACTTCCATGATTTGGATTTATTTATATGAATTTACGAGTTGTATAATACATTTTACATTCATTAGCGGTTCGAACGAAATGGTCGATGGAGATCGAACAAAAACACGTTTTATGTACTTTCTGCGAGCTTCATTAACACGCGGAAATTTAAATAGGGAATAAATCTCGTCTCTCAATTCATTACAGAGTTCACATAGACACACTCGCAAACTACGAGGAACGCTACTGCAAAATCCTAATTGTATTGGAAGGTTGTTGTTGAAATCTCGTCAACACCGATTAAGCAGGGGCAAACCATCTGCTAATTAGCCATTACCAAGAAGTCGGTTATCGCTGTGCATAAGTAAATTATACAGGTTGAATTGTGTTTCGAACATATAAAAACCCTTCAGAAAGCTGCATATTTGGGAAGCCTGTCAAAATCTGTCACATATTGTATACGGAAACCATGTGACGGCGTCGCTTTATTATTTGTTTCAAAATTCACTTCATATCTTGAATGATTGCGAGCGACTACAATATAGTTCAAATGCGTGAGTAGTAGGGCCTAAACCATAGCAAAGAAGCACATTGCAAAATTTGAGAAATTTCAAAAAACATCGTATCTTTTATGAAAGTCAATTTTTGAGAGCTTAGACTACCTGACATTTACATCACTGGGAATGTTAATGTCACAGTAATTACTTGTTCTATTTGTTCTCGCTCAACTCAAGGCTAGCTGTCCATCTTTTGAATGAAGATGATAATCACGCGGAATGGGTGTGGCCCTATAGTTATCAGCCCATCGTTGGCCCGGCAGTGAACCAATAATTTTTATGAAGAGAATTACATTTTCTGGGGTTCCTTGAATGCTACATTAACCATCTGGTCCAGAATCATCTCGTGATGCGGTTTCGATTAACGACCATACCCATCAGACTCAAGATGTTGAATCAATGTTGGTTTAGCGTTGGTCCAGCGTCGTAGACGGTGGTCTAACGTTAAACTAACATTGATTCGACGGTTTGTGTCTGCTGAGTAGCTATGATATGTAATATGCATATACCAGCAGAAATAAAAATATACATAAGCCCCACTCCCCCCCCCTCAATGTAACCATTTTCTCTATTCATAAACGTTTAAATTTTGAGAATTTGTCCTCAATTCTATGAATGTGTGGGCGCTGAACAAATTACAGTTTATCTAGCTGAATAATTTACAATGAAACATTTTGTCACATGACATTTATCATTTATCATCGACTTTCATTTGTCATTTAAAAAAGGTACAGTACCATAATTGGGCCTAATTTCTTTTTATATGATTACATCAGTTTTGTGACAACAATTCACAAGAAAATATGCCTCGCTACATTTTATGCATTTGCAGTTGTGTTGTTTTCCGGGGTGGACATGTATACTTCACTTTGTAAATTTTAAAGTGATAAAACATTTTACAGAATGGCATAATCCACCGGCATTTTATCGTGAGGTTAGGTTTATGACACATGTATTTGGATACTTTGCCGAATGATTTTTTTGACCCCACCATACTGAAGCCCTTCATCTGTCCATGGCAAGCACGAGACGTTTACCCGATAATACTAGCCATCAAACAACTGCAAGTAACCATAAGTGATACTATAGAGGATCACTCTGAAGACTACTTGTTAGGCCCGGCCGTAAGCCGGTAGCCTATTAACGATAGTCTAAAACAATAGTGGGTCAAGTCGACTTGACAGCGAAATTGTGTTTATCTTTTTGCTTAGAAATATTGTCTTTTAAATCCACTTATCAGCATGTAGACTTGAAGTTATACTGATGAAAAACACAGCGTTTGGAATTCGACAGTAGATCAAGTGAAGTGAGTATTTTTTTACCTCCCAAAACGATTTACAGAAGCAAAATTGGAATCAACAAGACACCAACTTGACTTAGCTCATTGTTACTCTAGGAAAACAGAATATGCAGAGATTGTTCCTAGATAAATAATGAACTAAGTCCAGGCATTTCCCCTGTGTTGTCTCCACAAGTCTCAGAATAAGAATGCGCTAAGTGCACTTGCACCGTTTTTGTCCCAGAAACAGAGCCCATTTAGGCATATAACACCAGAATAACAATGTGTCAAGTCGAATTGGTCCTGTGTTGGACAGATATTATGCTGATATGTGCTCCTTTTCACGAGAATAACACTGTGCTAAATCGACTTGATCTGTTGTTTTAATCTGAATTTGGAATAAATTCAAACTTTATACATATTATAGGTGAATTAGCTGGTTATTATTCTAAAGGCCAAAAATGTCACTTAGCACACTATTGTTTTAACCCATCGCTAAGTTTATTCTGCCTGATTTTGTGTTCTATTTAGGGGAGAGATGGGTGTTGTGTGTGTGAAACGGTTGACATTTCTGTACACCAGTTCCTTTGAAATGAAATGAATTGGGCTTTAGGCCACCTTTGTGCACACATAGGCTAAACTGGGTGGGGAGAACCTTCTGATGATGGTGAGATAATTGAGATGACACTGTCCTCCAGACACAGGATTCGAAATTCGAGCCCTGGCGCTCTGAGGCCGAGCACGCTACCTCTCGGTCACGGAGTCTCCCCACAATACTGACTTTCACACGTGGATGGGGAAGAAACATTTTTGCTTCTTTCAAACCGCCGAGACCGGGAACCGAACCCCGAACTCTGGCGTGAAAAGCAGCGGTGCTAACCACTACCCTAGGGCCCCCGCCCACCAGTTCTTTGAACATGTGCACGATAACGTTTGATGCTCCTAGGTTGAGTACTCTCGTCTCTAAAAAGTGTTCAGAAAAATTATACATTCACGAATAAATATAGTGATTAGAGCTTGAAGGTTTTTTCTGGAAAAATGTTGGCACAGCGTCGCAGACAGTGGCCCATCATTACATCAGCATTAGGCCAATGTATCGTGTTATCTGGTGTTTCTGGCGCCGGGATATCAAGCGTCCCCCGTATAGTCACCCCATGCAGCAGTCAGAAAACACGGTACAATCACCCAATGCTGTTTCAATATGTCGGGTCAGCGTCGAAGACTGTGGGTCAACATCGAAATACTACTGGGTGAATGCCACGTGTTTTCGCAAAGAGTACAGCAGACCCAGTGATGGATTAGTGTTGGCCCTAGCGTCGTAGACGATTGACCGGCATTGAACAGTAGGGCTGCGACGCTGGCGGAACATTGAACCGGCATTTGGTAGGTAGGCCTCCATCCTCTGTACGAGGTACATCGTATGTAAGTATTGAATTAATGTTGGCTGGCACGGGCGATGGTGGTTGGTGGAATGCACATTAAAGATATATTTAACTTGTCTCCTTGGCTCTTTCCTTAATTATATCAGAGATTTTACTAATGAACAATCTCTGATTATATCCTGAACATTTAGGAGTCTTCTGGCCCATGTGGAAGACCAATACACTGTTATGTTTAGAAAATATTAAGCAGATTTTTGTCTATAACATTCCAACAGACTCAAGCCGGGCCTCAGTGTTCGAGAACTTCTATTCTAGTTAACCTTGTGATCAAATGATGCAAATTTAAATTTGTATCTTTATACGCATATTCTCTATTATAATATTCAGCCTACCTTAGTATTGTATCATGTATAGGTGATACTATTGTCAGATACCTCTAATGCCTGGGAGGGGGGGGGGGGGTAGTAATCTCATCATGATTGATTTAAGCCACACAGACATTGGTAGTTAATATCAGGTTGAACTTATAAGATTATCTGGATCACTGACCAGTTTGTAACAGAGTACAGTCGGTGAACTGAAAACTAAATTATCCTTGGTGTAATCCACTTCTCCACAAAATGGCACAAAAGACTGATAATCAAATCTTAATCGCGGTCAATGGATTTTCAAGGGAATAATGAATGTGATGTTCCACATTAGAGAATGTGGGTCAGAATCTCTGACTATATAGACGAGTAATATCAGGGGAGCCATCTTCACATTGTTGTCTTAAGCTGGACACAGTGATACACAACTCATCTGCACTTACAATAATAATTAGCACCAAGTTACCAGAATATCTGCTAAATATCACTCTACTTTAGAATGTTTTGATAAATTACACAGTGTGTGTCAATATATATGATCCATCACGCCCCGACTCGGGTCACCGTGGCACTGACGACCATTTTGTCGAATTAATTATTTTATTTCTGAGTTACAGTGACACGGGTCACCGAGGTAAACAAAACGTTATAAATCGTCCCCCAAAATAGCAAATGTCACACGATACATGTTCTATTCTGTTCATCTGCTTCCTAATTGTACAATAATACAACTTTCCTGTCTGTAAACCACGATAAACTGTTGCTAAAAGTTGTGATTTTCACTAGGGGCCAGGTTATACATTAGATAAGCTATCACGGCATAGCCCGTGCATAGCCCGGGCACTGTGGTCATGATCAAATCGGCTATCAGAGGAGACTTGTCCTCTTTTTCTGAAAACGTAAAGTGTAACGTATCTCGGGCGGGCACCGCCAGGGCTCCTGCAGGGCCTCTCAGGGGTCCCGACAAGGTCTATATATATATGTCAGGATTGGTAGCGTGGTTGACTCAGAGCCGGGGGTACCGGGTTCAAGTCCCTCTGTGGCCGATATATTTTCTTGGGGCACACATATATGCCGTGACCCAAACTGTTAAAATTCGTGGGATAATTATGACTGCTACTGCTGCCGCCAATATTACTGCCGCCAATTGCGTATGACCGATTCGCGCCGCATAAAAAATGTACAAAAAATTAAGAAATTTAAATTAAAATATATGTCAAAGTTGTCAATAAATTATGTAAGCGGTCAATAAAACCGCTATAGGGACATGTTCCTATCAATTTTTTTTATCAAAATACATTCTCCAGGAGATGCAAACTGCTGGCAATATAATATTGGCCGGCCCCGATGGCTCATTCCAGTTGTGGCTCTAAACTCAGAGGTGCTGGTTTCGAATCCCGGCCGGGTCGGATGTGTGTCATCGAGGTTGTGCATACAGTGCTCCAAACTGTTCAAAGGCCTGGAGTGCGCAGTGTTGTATATGGTACTGTGCACTATAAAGAACCCTTGAAGTCATTCGATAAGAGTGGAGTATAGTCCCGACTTCGGGCTTCCTTCTGTTGCGATATTTCCATGATTGTGCAGAAAACGACGTTAAGCAATATTCACTCTGCTGGCGATATTCATTTAACTGCATGGTCTCAGGTTTAGGCTTGCAGCATCCCGACACCGTTACAATGTTGGCCATAAGGCATTTCTCCCAGAACAAGAAATATTGGAAAATTAAATCCTACAAGACGAATGTGGTCGATTCGACACTGCACTGGCTCTAGAGCCTGTTACGAGCAATAAGATCCTTTTGCAGGGTCGAACACCACGAAGACTTCAAATCTTTCATCAGAGTGGATCCGTAGCTGTTCCACAAAATTTTGCAGCGTCTTGGCAATTGAGCAATGTAGGCCCCTATTAGGCCCCTATGTGGAGGAATGTTATAAATTATTATTAAAAAACGGTTCTTTTATGTCTTCTTTTACTCGATTTATATATACATAGATAAACTATTGTAAAATTGTTAGTAGGCCTATCCACAAAAATAGGGGAAATTTAAAGACTGGGTTATTTGTATAGATTATGACTGTGCTGCAAGTTGATTCAAGTGACAAATCCAGTTTGTAAAATGAGAAGTTACTTACTTTTTTTATTGATTGGTTGATGTATTTATTGATTGATTTATTGAACATTAATAAATTCCTATCTAATTACCTATGATCCCCCTGGAGATTATTCAAGGGTCCCGACCGGGACCGGTTCGGGCATCGTAAGGGCACCGGTGGGAGTCCGCCAGGTCCCCTACAAGCCGAGTCAAGACCCCACAGGCTCCCTCTCTGGTACCGTAGGGGGGCCGGGCGGATAACCTAGCGTGCTTTCCTTCAAAATTTGTCCCCGTGTTCCTGGCAGGGGCCCCGCCGAGCTCCTGCCGGGCAGTTTACGGGCCTGATCCGTGGTTTATTTCTCCCCGGGGCCCGGGTTACTTTTAAGTTAGAATTAAAAGTAACCCGGGGCCCTTGCGGGGTGAAAAAAATGGACGGCACCCGGTCGGGGTCCCACCGGTGCCCGTGCGGGACGGCCAAAAAAACGTCAAAAACAGCCCAGGAACTGCCAGGGAAGGCCCCTTTTGTGAATTGTGAACAAGGCATTACGGGTAACCCGGGATATCACGGTGCACAGGGTTGGGCCTGATAGATCATTTGCCAAGTGCCATACCCCAGCTGCTCCGGTAGACCTCATCTTACAAATTTGATGTTCAAACTGTTGTTGCCTTGAGTATAAGGGGGAGGGTTTGGTGTTCAGCGGCCGACTGGACTAAAAACTTTTTTATAGTCACATGCAGCGTGGTGTTGTAACTAAAACGTTTTAAATATTGCCTAGATGTCTGCTGGGATTAAGTACCCATTAATTATTCATGTGGAGTTTTGTGCATGCTTGTCAGCCTGATATTATCTTTTCCTTTTGATTTTCAAAATAATCAGGCTCAGCTTAAATTCAATATGCAAGAGCTGCTACACTTGATTTACGTTGATTGATTATCTATAATTTAATCGTGTCCCTGAGTGGGTGATATACATGATAAAGGTACTCTAAAGTGGCCCAGCCACAGTTATGTATGCGATCAGTTTTAGACATGAATATTTCCCCCAGCTTCCTTGGTGCGACCCTTTGGCTGAGTAGTCGTCTAGGACCGCTTCACTCACTTGTCGTTCATCAATTGGCTTATTTCATATGAATAGTTATCACAGAATTACAGTATTCTTACAAAATGTGTTTCTTGTCACGCTCTAGGATTGGAAAGACGTATGTGTGCAAATTGCGTACTATGACATTGAAAATTAAAAACTAAAATTGAAAATTACCTAAGCTTGTCAGCTTACGGATTATAATAGCCTAAGTTATATCCCCAATACAGTGCATAGCTGTCACTTACGACAAATAATGATTATAATGGCCTAAGTTATGTCACTAATACAGTGCATAGCTGTCACTTACGAAAAATAATTTAATGAAAGAAAACATATTATTTATTTATGTGACAGGAAAACGTGATTGTAAGCCATGCGAGATAGCATTGTGTGAGCACATGTGAAAATCAGATCTATCATACGTGATGGTAATATCCGTGAGAGCATAAAGTAGAATATAGTTTTGCTTTGGTAAGTTGGATATCTGGTTGCCGAATGTGAACGATCGGCTAAAGTGGCTGTGTCTGCTTGACTGGTGCTGCTTGAGCTGCAGGCCGACTGGCTATCTGGCTAGCTGGTCAGTTTGTTGGCTGGCTTTTTATTTCATTCATTCATGCATGCATTCATTCATTTGTCCATCCCTTCATTCATTCATCCATGCATTCATTCATTATTATATATTTTTTTTTATTATTATTATTATTTATCTTCACGTGATTATCCATTATTATTTGCCAAAACACGATAATCAATAGATACAAAAAGATGATTTCAACTTTCTAATACGATTTTTCACTTTCCTCATAATGTTATTCCCCTCAGACGACATTATAGCACATTAGCACATGGCTCATAACAAATGTTCTTTATATACACTGGACGCGGTAACAAATCTCGCCTTAACAGTGCTGACTGACCAGTGTCCGGCCATTTGGAATGGAAGCTTTCATGACATCTTCAGGAATCAACTGGCCCGTGAATAGCTGCAACTGCAGTTACTCATTCACAAAAAAACTTCTTGACCAAGCCAATGGTGCTGAAACGTTGAAACAGCATTGAACATAGTCGGTCAACATATTGACTCTGGATGGACGTTGTTGAGCTTTGGCTTTTGGCCTCCTTCCTTTATGGATATGGATGCAAACGTATTTTTTATTTTCCTGAGTGTAGAAAGGAGAACATTCCATAGTATATGTGCAGCAGCAGGAAATAATTAAAAAATCTATTCAACTGCATTATGAATGATATTTTTGGGCCACTCTGCTTCCTAATTTATATTAACGACATTACTGAAAATATATCAAGTAGCATGTTCCTTTTTGCAGACGATGCTTCTATTTTTAGGCCCATAAGAGATACGTCAACTGGAGAAGATTCGGGACTTATAAATGAAGATCTGAAAACCATTGAAAAATGGGCTTCACAGTGGAAACTCAAACTCAGTATACCAAAAACTGTCGCTATTATGTTTTCTAGAAAAAGAGTACCCCCAACTGAACACCCATTATTGTTAAATAATATTCCATTAAAAAATGTAAAATTTCAAAAACATCTGGGCATTACATTTTCTGCGGATATGCAGTGGAGCCATCACATTGATTGTGTGACGTCCCATGCTTACAAATGAATAAATGTGATGCGATTTTGTAAATATAAATGGTCAACATTCTGTCTTAGCACTTGTTATAAGAGTTTTGTCCGACCAGTATTAGAATATGACAATATTGTGTATAGCAGCTGTAAAAAAGCTGACGCTGCAAAACTTGAAAGCATTCAAAATGATGCTTTACGCATTATTGCAGGTGCGAAAAGATTTACATCCAACTTTTTATTATTGAACGAGACTGGTTTCCAGACATTGGAGACGCGTAGAGATGCACATAGCATGATCTTATTTTGCAAATGCTTGCACAATAAAGTACCACAATACCTGACTGATTGTATGCCAGAACGCCTGCATTCTCGTAATATTCGTTCGGCAGCTTCTCCAACATTTCGTATTATAAAAGCTAGCTCAATACAATATCAAAACAGTTTATTTCCAAAGTGCACAAAATTCTTTAATACCCAAGATCCAAATTTTAGATCATCAGAATGCACTGCTCAATTAAACAACTTTCGTAAAAAATGCAATAAAGAGCAAAACGGATATTACCTCATGGGTTCCAGATTCGTTTAGGTTGTTCTTTCTCAGCTAAGTCTGAGATTCAGCAACCTGAACGAATACTTGTTCTCTAAAGGTTGCATCGATAGTCCACAGAGCAGGTGTTCTGGCGGCTCCGAAACTGTTAAACATTATTTTATTGAATGCCCCATGCAAAGCGCATCTAGAGAAGATTTATTTGGAATATTACTTCATTATACCGATGATAAGAGTACTTCAGCAATTTTGAATATTATATTACAAGGTGTTAACATAAGAGATCACAATTTTAAAATTATTGAAGCAGTATCTAAATATATTATAAAATCTAACAGATTCACATAAATAATTCCAATGCTAGCCACTCTAACATGCTCATGAACGCTGTTTAAAACAATATTTATGTACGTCGCAATTATTCAATTTTTCTTTGATTGTATATTGTTTGCCATCAAACCATAAAACTTGTCAAATATTATATAATTTTTTATGTCTTATATTGAGTGCTTATTGTCATACTGTTCTGTTTAATGTTTTTTATTTATTTATTTAGTTATTTTGTCTTTTGAGGAGAGCATTTTCATTAGTTTAATACTATGTTGTAATCCTCGTTAAATAAATATGTTTAAACCAATGATATTTTTTATTTTCTTTATCGGGAGAGGGCTTTCCTCTCCCTTGAGACAAATTATACACCCAAACTAAACAGAGGGATAGTTTGCAGGATTCAGTCAGATTCAGCTGACCGTCACCTGGAGGTGCCGCCTTGTTGATCACAGAACCTCTGTGCCAGGTAAGTAACCCAGCCAGTCCGGACCACATACATGGTCAAATGCCAGGCTGGGTGTACTGAAACCTGGATCTAAATGCAGGAATCATGAACAAGATGAGCGTGAAAAATATGGTGTCTGACCTGCACGCTGGTTCTCTACTATCTATCCAAAATATGATATTATAACCCTCATAACAACATGAAAAAAAACACTGTGATATTTAAAAATATTTATTGCAAAACATTATATGATTTGACACCGTCATGTTTGTCATAATCATAATATTTAAGCGTAAACACTATATATAATAGTAGGACTACATGTCTAACAGTCGTATTCACTACGTTAGCGTTATGTGTCATCGATATTTCAATGTATAAGAACTTGGATCATGGCCAACATGATAGGACCACCAGCAAATACAAGCAACTGAAGCCGTGTTTGTTAGCGGTAACCCCATCTGGTGAGTGCTTCCTGTTGGGCACAAATATTAGTTAGATTCAGGGTCAGTGACTTTCCTCTTTCTTTCAAAATTTAAGAATATAAAGAAGCCTGTGTAAGTGATGGTTTAGACACATAACATTGATAAACAGCATTCAGTTCAAATATCATGTTTTACGTCAGTTTTATTCAACAGTTATTTGTATCCTTTTTGTGTCGCTTCTTGAGTCTATCCTATAAAAGTAAAACAATATACAGTAAACAAAACCTTACAATTAATTTTAGCTCATATCAACATAAAATAACGAGGCTATTATCAGTATATGGTGAGTGGACATTTGTCTGCATAGGTTTGTTCACCTGATACTCATAATAGCATAGATGTTTTATTTACATTGGAGAAATCCTTACTAATTTATTTGTCATTTGTAATATACATATAATTATACATCAATTTATAATATGCTAAGTGTACGGGTCTCAGAACTGAAAGTAGGCATTGTTGGTCAATAAACATACATTTACATATTTCTTAGAACAAATAGTAGAATAAAAAAATGGTACATTTAAAATCAAATATCACACACAAGGAACAACCCAAAAGCGCAAAAATCAGAATCTCAATTCAGTCTCACTGTCTGGATTAAATGGGAAAAGATGAATGGCTAATGAAGGTCTCAGAAAATATTGGGAGCCTTTCTGAAGCTGCGCAATATGAATGTACCAAGGGAGTTCATTCCACAACCGTGTAGTAGAAACCGAACACTATAATAAAAAAAAATTCACTTGATATAAAGGAAGGTTGGCTAGTATAAAGGCCTAGTTTGTATACGAGCAGGTGAACTGCTGGAGTTCATAAACAGCGAACCTGTTAAGACGTTCGTCCTGTAATAATGTAATGGTGGAACGCCAACAGCGACGTAGGCCCAACGTTAAATCACCATTGAGCCGGTATTTAGTGTTTGTTGTGAACTTCAATTCATCAGTCTATCTGGCCCGTAACTGGATAATTCAACTTCGATCCCATATTTTGGAAGTTAATGGGAAATGATACATGTAAATACATTTACTACTAGTAATCGTTATTTCGTGTATATCCTTTCGGGTTGCAGATTTCACAGGAAGAAGCGTGGATGTAGTTTATTTATTCCAGGGGCCGACATTTCAAGAAAATTGTGGGTTTTTGTTGTATTGTATACAATATAGAAATGTTCGACATGTATGTGGAGCTTTTTTTAGTTCTACCATACTGCGAAACACCTGCAATATGTGTTTACTTACATACCCCTGCGACACTGGCCCAACGTTAAAACATTATAGTTGCAACGTGTCGTGTTTGCTGGGTATACATCATATTTAATCAAATGGCTTATGGCATTTTCTCAATATTGAACTCAATATCAACATTCGTCATCATCTATCAAAATCATCTTATCAATTTAAGTACACTTTTATTTTGAAACTGGCAATTGTGTCTCAAATTCCATCTTAAAAGCAGTGGTTACATGGCTAATTTGTAAAAGGCTATGGAAACCAGGATAAGCATGGATCCCAGCGCGGGATCAGAATGACCAGCTGTACACGTTACTGGATCCACATCATCCCCTGGTAAGTCATCCCACTCCAGACCCCGCTCAAAGATGGGAGGGATAGCAGGATCGTATGCCCAGCCCACAATGGTCTGATAACGGTCATCTACCAGGTCTTGGAACTCTAGTGGAGGCTTCATATCCCAGGCCACGTACCACAGTGGTCCGTGTAGCTCTATCAGTCCTATGTCCTCATTTTGAGGAAGTACCAGTAGACGACCTATCGCCAGGCGTCCTGACTGCACCCAGAGGTTCTCATCTGATTCGTTGTACCAAATAGAAGTGTTTCCAAGAAGCAGATGTCCATATAAACCTACATACTTCTCGTGGTTTTCTGCTGCCCATCGACTGGCGGATGGCTGTAGGTCTTCCTCGGGAGAAGTCTTGACACTATGACTGTTTTTAGATGACTTTTCTTCCGTGGTCTTTGATGACATCGCCTCCTCTGCCTCTGAGAACCATGGTTCAGGGTATGTACACCCTGTAGTGGCATTTAGCCATACTTGCTCCTCCAGCATCAGATCAGCGGCATATATATGTATAGCTGTTTGTGCGTCAAAACCATCTTCAATGTTAGAAGACGAGAATATAGAAACATCCATGTCTGGAAAGACGGTGAGTCTAGATGAGAACCCACCAACCAAACCAGTGTGACTGATTGTACGATATCCTGTAAAACATCAAACAATACGGTGAGTCTAGATGAGAACCCGCCAACCAAACCAGTGTGACTGATTGTATGATATCCTGTAAAACATCAAACAATACGGTGAGTCTAGATGAGAACCCGCCAACCAAACCAGTGTGACTGATTGTATGATATCCTGTAAAACATTAAACAAAACAGTGAGTCTAGATGATAACCCGCCAACCAAACCAGTGTGACTGATTGTATGATATCCTGTAAAACATCAAACAAAACAGTGAGTCTAGATGAGAACCCGCCAACCAAACCGGTGTGACGGATTGTATGATATCCTGTAAAACATCAAACAATACAGTGAGTCTAGATGAGAACCCGCCAACCAAACCAGTGTGACTGATTGTATGATATCCTGTAAAACATCAAACAATACAGTGAGTCTAGATGAGAACCCGCCGACCAAACCGGTGTGACTGATTGTACGATATCCTTTAAAACATCAAACATTACAGTGAGTCTAGATGAGAACCCGCCAACCAAACCAGTGTGACTGATTGTATGATATCCTGTAAAACATCAAACATTACAGTGAGTCTAGATGAGAACCCACCAACCAAACCAGTGTGACTGATTGTATGATATCCTGTAATACATCAAACATTACAGTGAGTCTAGATGAGAACCCGCCAACCAAACCAGTGTGACTGATTGTATGATATCCTGTAAAACATCAAACAATACAGTGAGTCTAGATGATAACCCGCCAACCAAACCGGTGTGACTGATTGTATGATATCCTGTAAAACATCAAACAAAACAGTGAGTCTAGATGAGAACCCGCCAACCAAACCGGTGTGACTGATTGTATGATATCCTGTAATACATCAAACAATACAGTGAGTCTAGATGAGAACCCGCCAACCAAACCAGTGTGACTGATTGTATGATATCCTGTAAAACATCAAACAATACAGTGAGTCTAGATGATAACCCGCCAACCAAACCGGTGTGACTGATTGTATGATATCCTGTAAAACATCAAACAAAACAGTGAGTCTAGATGAGAACCCGCCAACCAAACCGGTGTGACTGATTGTATGATATCCTGTAATACATCAAACATTACAGTGAGTCTAGATGAGAACCCGCCAACCAAACCAGTGTGACTGATTGTATGATATCCTGTAAAACATCAAACAATACAGTGAGTCTAGATGATAACCCGCCAACCAAACCGGTGTGACTGATTGTATGATATCCTGTAAAACATCAAACAATACAGTGAGTCTAGATGAGAACCCGCCAACCAAACCAGTGTGACTGATTGTATGATATCCTGTAAAACATCAAACAAAACAGTGAGTCTAGATGAGAACCCGCCAACCAAACCAGTGTGACTGATTGTATGATATCCTGTAATACATCAAACATTACAGTGAGTCTAGATGAGAACCCGCCAACCAAACCAGTGTGACTGATTGTATGATATCCTGTAAAACATCAAACAATACAGTGAGTCTAGATGATAACCCGCCAACCAAACCGGTGTGACTGATTGTATGATATCCTGTAAAACATCAAACAAAACAGTGAGTCTAGATGAGAACCCGCCAACCAAACCGGTGTGACTGATTGTATGATATCCTGTAATACATCAAACAATACAGTGAGTCTAGATGAGAACCCGCCAACCAAACCGGTGTGACTGATTGTATGATATCCTGTAATACATCAAACATTACAGTGAGTCTAGATGAGAACCCGCCAACCAAACCAGTGTGACTGATTGTATGATATCCTGTAAAACATCAAACAATACAGTGAGTCTAGATGAGAACCCGCCAACCAAACCAGTGTGACTGATTGTATGATATCCTGTAAAACATCAAACAAAACAGTGAGTCTAGATGAGAACCCGCCAACCAAACCAGTGTGACTGATTGTATGATATCCTGTAATACATCAAACAATACAGTGAATCTAGATGAGAACCCGCCAACCAAACCGGTGTGACTGATTGTATGATATCCTGTAATACATCAAACAATACAGTGAATCTAGATGAGAACCCGCCAACCAAACCGGTGTGACTGATTGTATGATATCCTGTAAAACATTAAACAAAACAGTGAGTCTAGATGAGAACCCGCCAACCAAACCAGTGTGACTGATTGTATGATATCCTGTAATACATCAAACAATACAGTGAATCTAGATGAGAACCCGCCAACCAAACCAGTGTGACTGATTGTATGATATCCTGTAAAACATCAAACAATACAGTGAATCTAGATGAGAACCCGCCAACCAAACCGGTGTGACTGATTGTATGATATCCTGTAATACATCAAACAATACAGTGAATCTAGATGATAAGATAAGATACGTTTTATTTTAGGTCGCACAGTGTAAATATAGCATTAGCTCCCATCAGAAAGGACACTAACTGCCACCTGATGATTATTTGTTTTTACATTGTTTTTACATTTTTTTAAATTTATTTTTACATTGTGCAACATGAACTGTTGCCACCGGGTGAATGGGGAGCACAAAAACGCTATATTGTTGCCTATACTCTATACATTGTAACATAAATTCAGGGATATTACTAAAACAACACTACATTCTTGTTGGTCTAATGACTGAGATTTTGAAAGAAAACTAAATGAGACTTTGTTTTTGGGGTTATGCAAATATCATGGTCCATTACGCGTTCTATATACACTACTGCTCAAATTGACATTGCGAAAATTCTTAGAAATAGGTATACTAACATGTATAATTCACCACGTCAGCACAATCTAACCAATATCACATCACACTTTACTCATGGCATATCCTAATAATGACTTTGTTGATAAAAAAAATATTACGGCAAATTCTTAATTATAGCAACAACTATAGACTCCCACCTCTATAATCACCAAATGACCAGCCCAGACTATAAGCCGGTGTTTCAAGGTTGGCAGGGAAGTATGGCTTCTTGTGAGGTATTCGAGGCTTGTTCTCCTGTTGCCGAGGTGAAATGATCTCGTCCAAAGTCTCACGTTTAAGAACTTCTGTGTTTCCATGGTACCCCTTGGCTAGATACATCAGCATCCACTCAGCCATATCAGTAGCGGGACTACACAACCCACCTGAAGCATCCGAGGGCTCAACTGACCTACAGAACAAAAAGGACATTTAATGTAGGACACCTTAAATACAGCTTCATGCATTCGATTAAATATATTTGTTCAAATTTATTTCATGTAGTCTGTGCGATGTGTAGGATATTGTGTAACCCTATTTTGCAACCAGTGTTTCACGTGACATTACAGACACAGTAACAGTAGCAAAAACATCAGTTTACAGCAACTATACTTGATTTTAAAGATTGACCTTCTGTGATTGTAACATTTTCAGAGCAGTTGTTAATATATTGATTGAAATCAACTTTATTATATGAAGCATTAATCAAGATCATATGTTTTCAACTTTCTCTGTGCGCTTGTGTGAATGGCTTAAACTTTGTAGGCCGAACCATAACTAATGTGTGTTTATCTTTGAGCATTACCCTATAGCCACATAGGGGTGAATCCATTCCACAGTCTCGTTACTGGTCAGATAGATGTATTGAGAAGGTATAATGTCTTCTATCTCTTGTCCAGAATCCGCAATGTCACTGAAGAACAATGAATTGTCCATTCCAAGTGGTTGGAAGATGTAGTCGTTGACCAGATCCTCATACCTGCGTTGAGTCAGCCTCTGCATGGCACATGAGGTCAGCATGAACATAAAATTATTATAGCGAAAATCTGTGCGAAAATCGATGCCTTCTGCGATCGGCTGAGGTGGTAGGAACTTCAGACGACTGAAAGAAAACGCTAAAACTGAATATGAAAATATTTAGAAAATATAAAAAAATATAGTACGACATGATATTTCTCTCTGACATTTGAAAACAATTAAAATTAAGCAATTAGTTTGGATGCACACAGTCAAATTTTTACACTAGGACCATCTCAGCTCAGGACCATTTTCAGCAGCATTCTATTACTTCAATAAATGATATAGTTCAGGTGTAGACGCAGCTACTGATTATATTGCTTATTGTATATTTACCTTCTACACAATAGTTAGCTTTAATATTATCATGATTATTATTATGTATTGCTTTTGTCTGTAAAGTGACGTGTCAATCTGTTTTCACTTCTTAAATGTTTGTTTTATATAGAACGCGCTATTATATCTTCAGGGTTTTAAAAAATTTCTTACTTAATCATTTCAGGTTCTCATATTAGCCACCAGTTTGATCTTGTTGAGATGAGGTAAAAGGAAAACACTTACGTCTTATGTGTGTTAACATGATAACTGACAGGTTTGTATACTTATAATCACTCACTCGCAGTACTCATCTCTGGTGGGTCCCTCAGCCAGCCCCACGATCCAGACGTTTGTGTAATAGGCCAGTCCCATTCTGTGTGCTAGCAGATCCACTAGTGTGGCCCGATCTGTACGCATCTCCTCAGAAAACTCAAAATCATCTCCCATCAGGTCAGTGACAAACGAATTAAAGCTGTACCTAGTCAAATAAACCACAATCTTAAGAATATGAAAAAATAAAAGTAACGATTATTGGTGCATATAAAACGGCGTCTGTTTGTTGATTGGTATAACGTCTTCCAATGTGAGTCTTGAATTCTCCGAAATACATGATCAATACACGTGATGAAATACACTTGTGTGTACGAATTATTTTCTTTTATTTTGAGACCTTTGTTAAGAAGTTTCAAAATTTATGCAGGTATGAAGTTATCAATAATTTCACAGTGCTGTGTGCCAGCAAGACTGTCAATTAATGGACCATGAATAACACAATTTATGAATTTCGCACGCGAGTTTCGATTTGATGATGGTACAGGTGAATGTACAACATCATGCGTACAATTAAATATTCTATGTCATTAAACAGCGTTCATTTGTAGTAAATATATATTGGCCTAAACTGAAATGGCACGTGAATATTGAAATGTGAATATAAAAACACGTAAGCAGCATGGTCATAAAATTTTCGAATAATAAAACATCATTGGCATACATTTTGAGTTACTATGATTTGTATGTATGTATCTACTCCTCATAAAACCTTTCAAGATTTCGTTCATTTCAAGATACTTGGTGATGAAAAAATATATATAAAAAAATTAAATACAATAGACAGCATGTAAAAAAAAATCGTGGAGAGAGGTAATTTGGCCTAACACTTGCTGTGTAACGTATAACCAACAACCGATTTAATAATAATGTTGGACTGGTGAATGATGGACTAAGATTGACACAGTGACTTCACAGTGACTTCAGTGTCGCATTGACGTCCATTTTTAGTACCACATAGTCTTTTTCTACCCTAATACTACATCAATACACCATTAGGAAAATAATTTATTCTACAATAGCCACAGTGTTATATGCGCAACTCAATTGAGAGACTATTACAACATACTGAGAGACTATTACAACATAATGATAGGACAGCATATATAATATAAAGTACCACATACTCATCTCCGCTGTCGTCAAGTACTTGTCCCATAACAGTTGATGTGAAAGCCTTTGTTAAAGACCCGATACAAAACCGGCTATTCTGGTCTGCAGGTTTTTTGGATTCTACATTTTCATAGCCATATCCTTTCATCATTCTCTTCTCACCTCCCTTGAAAATAATATTGACATATTTGGGGAAGATTAACAGCGATCACACCTTATAAAATATATGTAAGAGACATTATATTTTTAAAATTCATTGATTGAAAAATATATATGCTGTGGATACCTCATTTTGTCAGTATGCTAGTATTTTTTTTAAAAAAAGGTGATATTACAATAACGGTATAACGGTATCACGTTGTTCTACCATGATAAAAAAAATAATCAGCTGTGCTGAAATTCGCTATAACTAAGCAGGCATGGGGGGAATTGGTGCTGTAGATCAATCTTTTCATTTGAAAATTTCACCAACTTGTATCATAACAACAACAACAAAATAATATATTGCTTATCTATATTAAAACGAGTTGTCATGACCTTTACTCACCGGACGCATGAGCTTAAGCCAATAAATTGTGTGTTATTTTCCTGACATCGGTGATGGTTTTGCTTCATATTTTTCAGCTCCAAATATGATAGTTAAAAATATTATTACGCTTTAAATTTTCACAGCGAAGCCAGCCACACTCTTGTTCTGCAGTCGCCACCTTCGCCCTACAGTGCTTGCATGTACATGGGTAGGCGGTATGGGTAGGCCTACAAGAAGCTGATGTACACTCAGTGGTGGGTGCACGCTCAAACATTTTTTATCAGTATCAAACGGCTATTTCTAAATTGTTTGACCAAGTATGTCGCAAAGGATTGCTGAATATATAATCAAAATATATTCTTGAAAAATATTTAGTTGTGTAGATAGTATGTAATAAAGTATAAAATATTTCAAGGGCTGTGTTTCATTTGAACGGAATAATGTGTCTAATTATTTTATTGGTGTACAATACACAATGGTCTGAGAGCCCCTGTTATATTTGAAATATGGTTGATATTTGTATATTTTAAAGGTTGTATACACTAATAAATTATCATTAGCCCCATTGAAGCCATCAATCCACAGCCCTTTCAATCAACACAGTGTAACATATATATTGGCTTCAGATTGGGTCAGCATCGAAGGCAATGGTTTAACGGTAAAAAATACAATAAACCAACATGGACTCTATGGCTCTTGTTTGCTGGGATTGTTAAGTCATTATTGAATAAATTAATTAACACCAATATGGATTCATTCGCATCATTGATATAATTGTTTAAAGGGACCCCTTGGGATGAGACATTTTCAATGTTGTCAATTTTGACGAAAAAGTCAAAAAACAATTTTAAAGCACCAAAAAAGAGTGAAATAGTTGTATTTCCAGGTCGTATATTGCCATGTAAACAAAACAAGTCAGCAATATTCAGCACTTTACATCACATATTCCCACGTATCAGACGGTAAGATCAGAGCAGACGCCGCTAATTGGTGTCTTATAGTCAGGACACGGGAGGACACACCTAAAGCACTGATTGTCTACCCAACGCTGGGCCGATGCCATCAGAATGTAGCCCAATGCTGTGAAAACATTCAATCGTCCTTCAGGTATGCAAATAGTTTGTTTGGGTTACTTCTGGTTTCATAGAAATGTTGATTAAAAATATTTACAAAATTCTAAAAACTCTGAAAAAAATAAAATCTTGATCACTACTTCATTACAAGACTAAAAACGAAAATTTATGTCATCCCAAAGGGCTGCTTTAAGCTTCTGAGAAATATTTTTTTTAAGATTTTCATCAGAAAATTAGATTATTATGGTAGCAGGGCAATATGAATGTGGTGTTTCGTAAGGGTCAATATCGGGGCCACATTTATTTTTAATCTACTTCAAAGATATAGCTAATGTCAGTGATATTTTATGCTCTATATTTTTTCCAGGGGTAACAAATTCAATTGAAGTGATAACTCAGATATATAATGACTTAATAAAAATTGTTGTGTATTTGAAAGTAAATTATAATACATTATTCATAGGTTAAGTGGGACACAATGCGTCCTTTCAAAAAATTAGATGCGTTATAATACCAAAGACTATGGACAATAGTCTTTGATAATACATTAGATGTAGTTATATGTGTTTTGAGCTATAAATTTGTATTGAATATATACAACTTATCAAGTTCTTTATGGTTGTCATTGATTAAAATCAATCTTTGAGTTTTTATAATATGATTAGCTACTTTACATAAAAAATGTAAATATTTGTATTCCCTCTTGGATATCGTCAAACTAAAATAAAAGTACGAGAGATTTTATTAAAAAGGAATGATAGGCACACCAGAATAATAATATGATCATCAGAATACTGAAAATTGTATACTCTATATTTCTTAAAGTATTTTTTTAAGATTTTGAGTTCATAATGTCCTGTGTTCTACAACTTTAAAACTCGTGTTTAGACCTATATGATAAACTTATGAAACACTATGCAGTTTATTTGCCTTTTATTCAGAATGAACAATATGTTCTAGGTCATTTTGACTTCAGTGTGAAAATTAATTCAATAGTTTATATTTTGTAGTGGTATTACTATTGTACAGCGATTCTGTGAAGTATATACCTGGACGACGGCGAAAGAGAGACCTGGTAGGTGACGACAGTCAAAAATATCCTCAATGAACTGACTAATATCTTCTTCGAAAGAAGGATTCCAAATGGATTGTGCAGTACAGCCATGCTCGTAAGAAATACATAACAGAATCCCTATAAAGAGGATATAACATTTATTTTGCATTTTCTAGGCTATGTAGAACTTTGTATTGTTCCATGTGCGTTTAGGAATAGTGTGCTGTATGAGTAGCCACACGTGTAGAGATATATAGTACATAGTATGATCCTCAAGTACCGTCAGTTCACATTCATTGTCTGATAAAAATAGTCAGCGTTATCAAAGAAATGACGATGAATTAATCAGAGGTGAATCATTTACTAATGACCGATAAGTCAATTATCTCCTTATGAAGTCATAGAGCACGGATCTTCGGCGTTGATCTGCCAAAGAATGTAAATGCCCCGGGTAAATACATCGACTGCATATAATAGACAATTTTCTGAAAGTTGTTTTTACGATTTTTAATTTAATTTATCCTACGTTCTTGATATTTTTTTAAAAAGTGGGATCTGTCACTACGGATGGTTCCATGAAATTAAGACATTAAATTAGACATATCTGCATCTTGCAGTTCGATCACAAAACCATCTTAGTCGTAAGCGATCACATTCCTGCCCGTTTTCACACTTACTCTTTGTTATTTGTATATACATTTCGACTATTAAGACAGAGCCCACGAGGTAAAAGGGTACTTCTCAAGATTGATAGCACATGCTGACAGTCATCATGCATCGCTCATTCATCAAGGCTCATGACAATATAAATGGCTGTGATAACAGTATACAGTGCACACCTTTTAACCCTTACAACGCTGAAATATGTTTGTATAAACTATGGACACCAAACTGTTTTTACGTCATAAATGTCTGAGTTAGATCTTTCCGCTTCATTTGAATACCTATGTTACGGTTTTAATTCTTTCAGTGTGGGGATCGTCTTTAGACGTCAAAATATGACGTCTAAAGACGTCAGATTCTGAAAGGGTCAAGTAAGTAGTTCCAAGCAAACACAAGACAACAGTAACCCAGCAAACACGAGACGTTGAGCCAGTGTTGGGTTAAGGTTGGCCGATTGGCAACTGCAAAAGTTTTTTTTAATTTTTGTGCTGCGCATTTACCAGTTAGGCTAGATATAGGGACGAAATTCCTGATTTCTTATTTTGGACAACCATGTCGAAAATAACCATGGTGTGGTGCTTAAAGCTGGCCGTAAAGTTAAAGCTCGCCGACTCGTCTGGAATTCAGGTTTCAAAGAAAAAATGTATCTTCTCCGCTCACTCTTAAGATTCAGTATTGTGGGGAGCGTGACTGATAGGTAGCGTGCTCGACCTCAGACCGCTAGGGCTCGAATTTCAGATCTTGCATCTGGAGGGCAATGTCATGCATCTCACGGGCACGGTTTAGCTTGCATACATGTGAACAAAGGTGGCTTAAAACTCCATTCATTCATTCATTCAGTGTATAATTGTAGCTTTCAACTACACGTTAAATTACTACAACACCACAGTAACAGGATATGCGTTTTCATTAGAGCTGAAAGGGTACTTTAATAGTGAGAGATACACCCTTTCAATACTTAGGAAATAGCAGCCAAGTGGAAACAAATCAAATGTTGAATGATCTCACCAAATGCTCACCAAATAGAGGTGTGGTCATCGAAAGGCTTGTTACATTCAGTTAATTATACCCACGATTATTAGGATTGCTTATTAGGATTTTGTTTTCATAAAGTGCATATTATATTTAATATATATAGGCATAAGCTTCTTTCGTTACAAAAATAGAGAAACTCTTTTAAGCTTATCTGCCCATCAGCACAGTATGCGCAGCTTATTCAACAATCTGCACCACACTCACCAGGTGGCTGCCCACTCTCTATAAACGTGTTGTTTTCGGTAGACGGCGCCACATATTGATGTGACATAAAGATCCCGATGGGGTGCAGAATAATACAATAATATGCTTGTATTTATCAAATAAAATATATATTTTTGCATTTACTAGACGTTCCAATAGCTAATGTAATACCACGAACGGGGAACGAGGTCAAGCGCTTAGAAAAAGATTTTGTCATAATGTGAAATTAATAAAAAGTATGCCTACGCACTTTTTAAACATTAATAGAAAATAGATAACCTGCATTTATGTTAATAGGCCTAACATATAGCCGGATAAACAGCAAATATTATCAGGTATTATCAGGGTATAGAGGCCTATATATCATCTTCCCACGCAAGGCCCGCTGCTCCCGAGCAGCGAGCCTTGCGTGGGAAGATGCTATATGGAGACTCTCTCAATTCAAAGAAAATAGTATTTGAGCTGTATTCTAAGAAATCATTAGGACCCTATCCTATATCCTGGTTATTCGGCTGTACCAATGTGAGTAGCAGATGGTTATGCGTTTTATAATGATCTCGGAAGTAGCGTGATCAGGACATGCTTTCCATTAAGCTCGCCACACCCACTTGTTACTTTTCAACATCCTTCCATACGAAGCCGTAATGGAATAAATATGTCTAATTTCTGGACGTCAGAAAGTCCTACATTAAAAAATAATTATAAAATTCCATGAAAATTATATGCGGTAAAATTGATATACATTTGCGAAAGAGTTAGAAGAATAGGAAATGATGAACATACCGAGAATGTAAAAACCAGTTATCGATCTATTTAAAAAAGAAATAGTAGGCCTAAGAAGATAACCTCATCCGTCTGTTAAAAGCAGACTGATTACATATTATTTTTATAATTTAATGACAAATGCATTAACGTTACTCATGTCTGTAAAATTAGCGTTCATACTTAGTTTGTGTTGTCAATGATTTTGAATACTTTCAAAAATGATTTAAACATTTTATTAACAAGGTATAAAAAGTGATTATCCTTTTCCTATTTGTGTTGTCAATCTCGCTGATTTTAGATACTTTCGAAAATAATGTAAAAAATTCATTAAAAACGGATAAAAAAGTGAAAAAATCCTTTTCCTATTGCTTCTGTGCTGATGTTTTTGTGTCGAACATTAGGCCAAAATGGCATGCAGTTAGTTACATACTTCAATATCCCGAGATCAATAACAAATCTGTAATTTATATTTAGGTATAGATTCTTCTAGTTCACAAACAAAATACGTATCAAATTCTGATTTTAATTTTGAGTGGTGTGAATACCCAGCAAACATGTGGCATTGTCCCAATTTTGGGCTGATGTTGGGCCAGCGTCGTAGACTTTATAGCTATATTATATATGGATTTGTTTGTGATTCTGTCGCGCCAGTTGATTTAATAAAGAGATACTGCTCGTCACATTTAAGTCATTTTTTAAACAAAAATGAGTTAGTGTGTCTATCATACCCTCAAGAGCAGAACTATACTTGACCTCTTTGATGGTGATAACCACGCACAAAAATTTAAATGAAGATTTTTTTTATGTTTATCTAGTGTGTGTTAGGAGTTTTTCTTCAATATCCCAAGGTTGGTATCTCAATACAGTAAAGATGTGACATTCAAGTATGTAACCGAAATTCTGACGTGCTTGACGCACATATTATCGACCGAAGTAAACAACAATATGATTGCATGATGGATATACGTCTACAAAGTGCTGACTGCAACCTTGAAGTGAGGCGTTGGTCCGTAGTCGATCCAACTTTCTATTAAATTTTGACATAACAAAGCAAGAGGTTAGTTTACAGCACACCAACAAAGACTATACGTCGACACAATATTTTTATAATGGTGGACCAATGTTGCAGGTGGTTAGCCAGTATTAAAATAACATTATTGGATAAAAATATCGTGATTACGGGAGGGGGGGCTGCTTACCACCTGAGTAATACAGATTGTTCTGTGTGTTGATGTGAAGCAGCCAGATAATTATAATGACATACAATTAACGTAAGTATCGCTTACAGTACACATTATCTAGCTGTGTAAACCGACAAATATACAGCTAATATATTTATGTACACAAACGGGTACTTTTATGACTTACAAATTATGGCTACATCTTTCAGATTTTCGAAGTGTTTTTACAACAAAAAAGATTGACTGAAAGTGAGCAGGTGCTGGCTGAAATAAAACACGAATTACAAAACGTATCTAAAAATATTTATTAATTATTTATTGAAGATGACAATTGCTTGAGCAATGTCATTTTAAAATTGATTAAAAATGTCATGTATAACCATTAATGCAGCACATAGAAAAGTAATATTAGATCTTAATTAAGGGCGGGGCGCACTTTCATACTTAGTGTTGTCATTCTGTCACTAAATTCACCGAAATCTGGACAAATTGCTAACAAAGGTTTTATGATTTATTATAGTAGATATAGGTCACAGCTAGCAATCCTGAAAAGTCCCAAGCAAAACTCCTGTTCAAATTAGTTAAATTGACGAATATTCAGCCAGCCAGGGGTACTTGATGTGATGAAAAAATGGAGTGATGGCATATCTTTGTTACAAGCAAACTAACTTTAAAAATGTGTTTAGTAATTGTCAAAGAACAATACCTGGATAGCTGACATTGTTTTACGTGTCTCCTTTTTTGCAGAATAGCGGAGTTATCGATAGCCTTATGCTAAATATCACATATCTTCACCAATAACTATGCAAATTGTTAATGTAATATATGGATTCGTATGTTTAGAAAAGGGTTTATAAGAAGTAGAGCTGTTACACATCATTCCACCATAATATAAAAGGTTTATAAGAAGTAGAACTGTCACACGTCATTCCACCATAATATAAAAGGTTTATAAGAAGTAGAGCTGTTACACATAATTTCACCATAATATAAAAGGTTTATAAGAAGTAGAGCTGTCACACGTCATTCCACCATAATATAAAAGGTTTATAAGAAGTAGAGCTGTTACACATCATTTCACCATATTATAAAAGGTTTATAAGAAGTAGAGCTGTCACACGTCATTCCACCATAATATAAAAGGTTTATAAGAAGTAGAGCTGTCACACGTCATTCCACCATAATATAAAAGGTTTATAAGAAGTAGAGCTGTCACACGTCATTCCACCATAATATAAAAGGTTTATAAGAAGTAGAGCTGTCACACGTCATTCCACCATAATATAAAAGGTTTATAAGAAGTAGAGCTGTTACACATCATTTCACCATAATATAAAAGGTTTATAAGAAGTAGAGCTGTCACACGTCATTCCACCATAATATAAAAGGTTTATAAGAAGTAGAGCTGTTACACATCATTTCACCATAATATAAAAGGTTTATAAGAAGTAAAGTTTATAAAAAGTAGAACTGTTACACATCATTCCATTATGATATAAAAGATTTATAAAGAGAAGTGCTGTTACACATTATTCCAACATAATATAAACGGTTTATAAAGAGTACATCTCTAAAACACATCATTCCACCATATTATAGAATGTTTTTAAAGAGTATAGATGCTACACATCATGCCACCATAATATAAAAAGTTTATAAGAAGTAGAACTGTTACACATCATTCCATTATGATATAAAAGGTTTATAAGAAGTAGAGCTGCTACACATCATTCCACCATAATATAAAAGGTTTATAAAGAGTACATCTTTAAAACACATCATTCCACCATAATATAGAAGGTTTTTAAAGAGTAGAGATGCTACACATCATTCCACCATAATATCAAAGGTTTATAACGAGTACATCTCTAAAACACATCATTTCACCATACTATAAAAGGTTTATAAAAAGTACAGCCTAAAAACACATCATTCCACGATAATATAAAAGATATATAAAAAGTACACATCTAAAACACATCATTCCACCATAATATAAAACGTTTATAAAGAGTAGTGCTGATACACATCATTCCACCATAAAATAGATTTATTTTCTTCTGTGAGTGAAATTGTTATTATTTTGTATGAAAGCAGCACGATTAAACTTATATTGATTGATTGATTGATTGATTGATTGATTGATTGATTAATTGATTGATTGATTGATTGATTGATTGATTGATTGATTGATTGATTGATTGATTGATTGATTGATTGATTGATTGATTGATTGGTCGGTCGGTCGGTCGGTCGGTCGGTCGGTCGGTCGGTCGGTCGGTCGGTCGGTCGGTCGGTCGGTCGGTCGGTCGGTCGGTCGGTCGGTCGGTCGGTCGGTCGGTCGGTCGGTCGGTCGGTCGGTCGGTCGGTCGGTCGGTCGGTCGGTCGGTCGGACTGACTGACTGACTGACTGACTGTGTGACTGGCTGGCTGGCTGGCTGGCTGGCTGGCTGGCTGGCTGGCTGGCTGGCTGGCTGGCTGGCTGGCTGGCTGGCTGGCTAGCTGGCTGGCTGGCTGGCTGGCTAGCTGGCTGGCTTGTTTGGCAAGATTACAGGAGATTAACCAAAGAGTTTAAACTCTTTGGTTTAATTAACATTCTAGCAGGAAATTTTACCGTACAGGTCACTTGCAATTATATTGATTGTAATTGTGATAGCTTGAATTTTTTTGCTGAAAACTAAATCTGGTCTACTCCTATTTTACACTCTGAATATATCAGGTGGGTCATTACCTGGTCAGGAGTGATTAACGTGAGGTGTGACAGTGTCGTCACGAGCAGATAGATGAGGGTCGTATAGCTGTCACAGTAACCACGGCTCATCCTCACCTGTGACAAACACTGCAGACAGTGGTCACGGTCACACCACTACCTGGAAAAGATTGATTTTCTCCAAATGTACCACGCACTGCTTACCTCTCTACCTCCATAGACTCCTCTTTCACTAATTCCTGACAATTGATCACCTTAACCAATTAACCCTGCAGGCACAGGGACTCTCATCTTTTGCTCTTTAATCGCAGAGACGAATTTTGTGCTAAATTTTGTCCTATCGATATAATTATGATTTTGTTTAAAATTGGCAGAAATTAATGTAACGAATAATTTTATGTTTATTTCGGGAATTGTAAATAGCGTTAATTGCTCGAAAGTTAACCTTTTTCACCCTATCGGAACTGATGCAATCTTTTCTTTCAAGATTATATCACATACATTAAATACACTCCTCTGATATTTGTGCGCAAGATTGTGGTTCGCTCCCCAGGACACATAACCAGTGACGTCACGGTTACCTATCTTCCCAATGGTTTAACGTTAGGCCGCCGTCGCAGATGGCGCCCCAACGTTAAAGCAGCATTGGTTCAACGTCTCGTGCTGACTGGGCAGCTAGCTGCTCTCGGCCCTCAGGCCGCCAAGATAATACAAGGTGAAATTAGAGCTTAAAGGGAGGATTGGTTGGGTGATCAAAGGCGAAATAAACCGCCTCTAAAAGTGGCCCGCCTGGAGCCGGCCAGATAATGATTTCTGCTGAGTCGCCGCCCCGTCTACGGCCTTTGAAAAGTAACCCGAAAATCACCCCTGGACCAAAAACAATACACACCATAAATCCACGATTGTCGTTTGCGAGCGGAGGGAGTGGGGGGGGGGGGGGCAGTGGGCGAGAAAAAAACGATGTCACTCTTCTTAATCTGGAAGCGACATGCCTTCACATAACTCTACCAAAAGCTTTGACGGTAAAAATTCGGTGGTTATAATTATGTGGACTTTTTTCAATAATTCCAGAGCGTTGATTTGTTATGTAATATTTCATTCATTTAAAACTGAAATTGTGGAAGCTATTTGCTGCTGTAAGTGAACAAAAACTGTGTCCTTTATCAACCAATAAAGCGCTAGGTTTTAGAATTTAAATTTTTACTCATTTGAAGTTGTGTCTCGCTACCGCTACCCACAACTTCAAATTGGTCAAATTGATGACATATTATGTATAACTTGAATCGCAATATAAGCTAATGGAGCAAATGTAATGTTCATCTATCTTTCAAATGTTCTGCTTTGAAGGAGAAATAAAAACGTGATTAGTGTGATTAGCACTTGATAGGGTCAACATGGGGCTAAATTACACAAGATGGAATCATTGTATAAATACGCTTTGTTCAACATGTCAATGCGTGAAGGATCATTATATTAACGCACAAGTGTAGCTTCTCTTGTGTTATAATTCAAATGTTATCTTGCTTCTTCAGAATTATTCATGACATAAAGTATTTGTATCATACTGCCGGTTATGTATTATTTATGCATAGATAATAATAATTATGAAAACAAATATATACTCTACATACTTTATCAGTGTTTATGAAAAAAAGGGCATATATACACACTTGATGAAAAAAATACATACTGTACATACCCGATGAAAAAATAAATATATATAATATATTGTACATACTTCACGAAAAATAAATGTATATACTGTACATACTTTATAAAAACGAAATAAGAAATGGGTTGTCTGAACTTCTTTATTAATCAAAATACATACATTATGATGTGTCCATAAAGTCTAAAATGTGCACATTAGTACTGCTTTGCAAAGCCAAATGGCAGTAACAGTTACTGCTTACTTATCAAGTTAATACCTTTTGGCTTTGCAAGGCGATGTAGCACGTCCCACATGACTTAATTTCCTAATAATTTCAATTGATAAAAAACTGTTAACATTCAAATAAGAAATGATCTACAAATATGAATGTCTCGTTTGGATGATCATATTAACCCTTATAGCGCACAGGGATCCACTTAAGACGTCAGAATATGACGTCTACAACGTCTGAAGTCGATCCTCCACTGTTATACTGGCCGTAGACCCATAACATAGGTATTCAAATGAAGCAGAAAGAGCCAAATAAGATATTTATGATGATTTCAAATTAAAAAATCCTTTGGTCTCCATGGATTATGCAAGAGTATTTCAGCGCTTGAAGGGATAACGCAGGGCAGAGAGTGGTGAAATTGCTGATTACACCATTTACAACTTTGTTTTTTTACTATATTATTATTATTATTATTATCATTGCAGGACCAAAAGAATAGTATTTATTAAATAAATAAAAATATATTTTTTACATGAGAACATAAATCCTTAAAATGCATGAAACAAAATTATTTCTACGACTGTGAATGATGCGGCAGGTAGTTATTTGCATGTAATCAGGTTAATGGTTGAGGCTGTGAGAACCACGTGAACCATGACATACATGGTTGACCTGCTTGCCGTGCTGGTCACCGTTATACTTAGAGGTCTTCACACTTGCACGATGATGAAGTACTTCCATGCCCGCTGAGGAATAGTGAGGCAAGGCAAATGACAAGCACGCCAGAGGCATGTCAAAAATTGACTTATTCAAGGTCCCCCATTGTACTGGGAGTCAGATTGAGGGAAATGGCGGCGGCTAATAATTTAATGGCTCCAGAATAAGACAAGTGGTGTTAAGTTTATCACCAGTACCAGCTAGAGCCCATCCCACTGAAAATATGAATAGTTATCTTGGCTTAACTGTATCTGATATCTTTTCCAAAAAAAGTAATAATTATTCCATCTTTTCCAATAGAAATAATATCAGATCAAACTCACCATTGTTATATTGGGATAGACAGTTAGACCCCTGGTACGAAGCACGTTTAGAAGAAATATTAAACCCCCGATTTGCAGTATACAAACATCGTAAATAAAGTCTATGTTAAAATTTGCTAAATTTCTATCGTCCCCTTTAACCCAAAGGGTTTTAATGATTGTTACTTTTAAATTGTACTTTAATACATCACTTTGTATAAATTATATTCGCATATCTGATTTAATTTCACATAGTTTAAAAAAGTGATCTGATAAAGTTTTCGTCCCGTGATTATGTATGATTTTAATACTTAAAGCGCTAGATTAAATAATTAAAATTTTCCCCCACTTGAAGTTGTGTTTCGCTACCGCGACCCTCAACTTCAAGCGGGTGAAAATTACTCATATTTCTTTATTTTGAGACCAAACTTTTGCAAATCTTTATGTTTAAACACATATTTTTTTCTCAATAACTGTGATTTAAAGATGTTAACCATTAAACCGCCGGTACCGATTATATTCGTTTTTTACATTTTTTATTGGCACATTGCATATCAGCTTTTAAACAAGTTGAAGATATAAAGTGACATAAATCAGCAGGAATGTAAAAATAGTTAACCTCCATTTTGTGAAATCTGGATAATTTTCACTCACTTGAAGTTGTGGATCGCGTCAGCGAGACACAACTTCAAGTGGGTGAAAATTCCAATTGAATAATTTGGCAGTTAAAGGGTTAAAAACGACTATGGTGGTACTTAGTGGTGTGAGGGTTCAATCAATGCAACATTTATGCATTTATGATGACTTATACCATTTATTTTCTTGTGCCCAGCTTATGCCGTCCCTCTT
This sequence comes from Flabesymbios commensalis, assembly GCA_964017125.1. Taxonomy (NCBI): domain Eukaryota; kingdom Metazoa; phylum Annelida; class Polychaeta; order Terebellida; family Flabelligeridae; genus Flabesymbios; species Flabesymbios commensalis. The sequence continues at coordinate 53,794,617 of OZ024904.1, forward strand.
AAAGAATTGACTCTCAATCTCAGTCATCTACTTTCTGCTGATATATTGTAAAATAATGGAAAAAAGTCGAGCTAATTCTCTTGTATGGTCATCACAGATTGTTTGCAGTAACAACTCATTATTCATTTCATTTATTCTCATCGTATATACTTTTTTGTGTATTATTTTCAACAATCGTTTTCATTTTATATTTTGTATTATTTATTATGTCAAGGAAAACAGCTTGTGGCAGTTGTTGTTTCCAATCATTTTGTGAAATAAATCATGTTTAAATCAACATGATTGTATGTGAAAAACTATCCATGTACTTGCGTTTATACTGTCTTGTCTTATTTTTTTTAAATGGTCATAGATCAATTACCATTTAAACCTCAATATAACTTATCATCTACTATAAAATCTTTTTTTCAACACTGAGCACATACATACATACGTTTATTTAAATTAAAATCTGAAGTTGAAAACGTATGCAGTATAAAGAAATCGACATACAAATTGACATTATACTGTATTGAGTAACACATTTTTAATCATGACAACGTAAAGTGAAAAAAGTAGCTGTTAATAATCATAAAATTTCAAGTAAAGTTTGGTGAACATTGTCAGATGGAGTGAGTTTCACACACGATTCATTTTGCATCCGTCTAAGTTGGTCTTAACTAAAAATACCCATCCTGCCCACCTTTACTCTTCACGTTATTTTTCATGTGTTATTCCAATTGCCCACATAACAACTGATAAATTACTCTCAAAGCTTGTCACTGGAGATTTGTAAAGGTTTTATAAGCACTTTGTTTTTCTCTTGTGTCAACAAGTAACAGTGATAATCTAGAATAAATTCAGTCCATAGAACTTTCCACATGACCTGCAGCCAAACAGGTGGCGCGACGGGGATTTTCTGACTTAATTGCGTGCACGCGTTTTCAGTTTCCTAAAATAAAACGCGCAACGTGTTGTCCTGCTATAAAAACCCCTTAGGATATCCACTAGACCTAAATGTTGTTCGGTCCAACGTCTGCGTAGCTGATTTGACATTAAAACAACATAGAAAAAAATAAATAATTCAAATTTTCACCCACTTGAAGTTGTGTCTCGCTGACGCGATCCACAACTTCGAGTGGGTGAAAATTACTAATATTTGTTTAATTTGTGACCGAAAATAGCACATTTTGATGTTTAAATACTCGGGGGTTTTCGAATAACAATGATTTGGTCGGGTGATAAATAGATTAAAAAGGACTATAGTCGTTTTTAGCTGTAAAACGGTTGAGGTTTTGTGCCAACATCCCAGCAGCACGAGACGTTGGCCCTATGCCGGCTTAATGTTGGTACATCTTCTGCGACGCTAAACCGACATTAAGCCGAGATAGTAGGGACGTCTCGTGTTTTCTGGGATATGGTTCATCTCCACATAATATTGTGTGTGTGCGGGGGGGGGGGGGGGGGGGTAAAATCAAATTTAAATGTTGCTTCAAAAACTTATATAAATGGGGTTTCAGGCCACCTTTGTGTACATATAGGATAAATGAATGAGATGACACCGCCTTCCAGACACAGGATTAGAAATTCGAGCCCTGGCGGTCGGAGGCCGAGCACACTACTTCACGGTCACGGAGGCTCCCCTCAATATTAAAGATTTCACACTAACAGTGGTCAAGAAACATAAGTGGCAGTACACTTAACGATGTGGATTAAAAATCTGTGGAATAAAAGTGAAGCTGAAATAAAAAATAATATTATGGCAACTAATAATATTTATCTAAGCGCATAGAAACACTTTTGTATGTTGAGCTATATAAGAATGTGAAATAATAATGTATAGGCAGCGGCTAGTACTAAGTTATCACATGATCATGTTGAAACGTAATTTATATTACACATGATTGTATCACGTGTCATTATTGTACAAGTCAGACCGTCTCAGTCCAAGGCGCATTACAGTAAACACAAACCATTTGTATAACATTTGCACAATTTTGGGCCAACGTCGAATACGTTGGGCCAACATTGTACAAATGTTATACAAATGTTTTGTGTTTACTGGAATGTATCCTGTCTGTTTTATATATGAGCGTACATGAGTTGTAAAGCTAGATATAAAACCGAAGTGTATTGTAATTACAATCATACATTATTGTTTTGACAAACCTACATCCCGTTATTTAACAAATACATTTGCTTCAGCACTTGTAATAGTGATTCCAACACACATTCTGCTCTTCTAAATACTAAATAAAATGTAATTCATGAACACTTGGAGCTGTACATCGTAAGCAATTCTCTCAAATCCAAGTTTAGATATTTAACATTGTTAATATATAATATCGCTGTTATAGAGATAAATACATTTTAGTTTTAGAAGATCACGATCCCCCCCCCTCCCCCCCCCTCCCCCCGGAGGTGTTTCAGTTGGATTTCATCGCATGGGGGCGAACGCAGAAGAGAGGAGCCACTGCCATTGTCTGACAGAACCTGAAATTGACAATAATCATCAATTTCAGGAAAATGGTAGTGATCGCTCATTGAGCTTTTTCAGCTTTAAGTGGCAGGGGTGGCTGGCGTGGGAACCTCAGTGCTGTCATGGTAACGGGCGCGTACCTCACCCAATGCTGGTTTGATGTTGGCCCACCGTCGCAGACGGTGGTCCAACATCAAACCAGCATCGGGTGAGTGTCACGTATTTGCTGGGTATGCCCGGCCGGGCGTATCCTTCCATCGACGCTCTGCGTTGGAATGTACATAGAATAAATGTTGTTTCATATTAATCAATGACATGTAATAATTTATTTACCTATGTAATTCTGTACATGTAGTATGTTTCAAAATGCAACGCGATATACAGATGCATACAGTTTCAATATGTAGAAATTGAGCCGTGTCATGTATAAGAGTATGCCGCAGCATTATGTAAAGTAGAAAGAACATTTAGATAGCTCTGCTTGAAAAAGACGATTTTTTTAAATATCATGTTCAATCCATCGCAAATAAGAGAATGACTGGGTCGAGTCGAAATTACTCATACATTATCTGTAAAACCTACTTCCACTAGATGCGGTTTTAAAGGTGGGCCTACGTTTGAGATGTTAGCCAGCATTGGAAACGAGGTTGGGTCAAAATTTCGAGTTGGTTGACTGGTTGCATCTGTGATAGCCAGCGCTATTCAATGCATTTATCTCTATTTCAGATCTTACCTTCCAATTAACACTCTCATTACCACGACACTTTTACTCTTTTTTGGAAATTTAATTTGTGTTATCATATGAAATAGAATTATATTTTACCTAAGGGATTTGCTAACATCAGTATATCAAGTAGTAAAAACGGACACATTTATATTAAAACACAAGGAAAAAAAAGAGTTGTACTTCGTGAGATTACAGCACCCATAGGGTTAACCTTTAAAATGCAACAATCTGAAGTGGAATTTTCAATCATTTATATTTTGCGTTACCAGCGCGATCTCACAAAATTGATGCTTAGAATATATATTATCTTGACAATTACGAACATAGCATGGTGTGACTGTTAATAATGTTAAATGCAAAGTGAAAAGCACAGTAAGCAGTGTTAGCAATTATTTCAAATGACAATTAAAGATAGCTGAAGATGAATGCTAATAATGGTGAGATAAAAGTCAACCTGCAACCACGTGGCGTTGACTCAATCGTGGCTCTAATTGGGGCCAACGTGGTAGACGATGGACCAACTTTAAGCCAGCAGTGTGTCAATGATTATTGTCTGCTGGGACCCCACGATCAGGTCACATTATATCACGCAGGTCAACAGAATGTTATCTGTAAAATGTCTCACTCTACTGTGAATCATAAAATTAAGCTGTATAGAGGACTACACATATTATTATCGTCGCAGACAGTGGATCAACATCATACCAACAACGTAGTCAAATATTATTTGATGATTTTCATTCATGCAAGTGATAATTATATCTGCCAGTTGAGTAATACTTAAACGTATTCTGTATGTGTTCAACAGTATACGAGCTAATTAAAATATTTTTTTCTGAATGCATAATCAAATTCACTTATTCCATTTCACACTTAAAAGATAAAATACACGATAAAACTTTTATCAAAAGTGTTGGAAAAAAGTTGACAGAATAAAATAAAATATGAGACATTTTTTGAGAGATTTAATTAACTAATTTTAGAGTGCGTCATTAAGTATACTAGTAGTCGCTGACAAAACGCACCCAGTCATAGTAAATTAGATTAAGAATAGATCATTTGTACACAGATATTTTTTTGTATTTATGTAGCAAACACAATATAAAAGAAAAACTGTTTGTTGCATACAATTTATATCACCAAGCGTAGATATAAATAGTGAAGTAATACGACTAAAAGCCACTCTTATATATAGTTTTGGTCGTACGGTACGTAAAGGGTGTAATTTAGGGTTCAGCAGGGCAGTAGAAACCAGAGGAACTTGTGAAATTTACACGTGGACTCAAACAGCAGTAACTCATTTTCAAGTAAGCAGTTACTGCTGTTTGTCTTTGCTCGGTGGTTCAGTTACAGTTAAGTGTTTTTCATTTAGACGTGGCAACAACGCCCCTTACACCCCCGGATCTGAAACCCTCTCATTACAACGTCCAAATATACCGTTACTCGGCTTTCATTTATATCTTTCACTTCTATTTATCTTATAGATTTACGGCTTTATTAAGCAAATAATATCTTGTTTATCTTGTCTTGTTGTCGATGTCTGAGAAAATTATACAGCTAGGTTTGATTTGCACGGCAATACAAGAGGTTGCATAGTTATGTGGTTTAGAAAGCAACATAAAACAGACCACGATCGAACATATGTGTATACGTACATATACCAAACATATCATTGTAATCAAACCTCAGTACCAGTGCTCGGAGATTTGCGTTTAGAATTTCTTATATTTAAACTATGCAATTTTGCATGAAAATATACTTACTAAAGGATACAAATAATGAAGGGCAATTCAGTACTTAATTATCTCAGCGTTTATTGGTATTAAATTATGAAAATATATTATTTTACAAAAACAAAGTGGTGACTAAAACGCTGTGCGGGTATATGAAAACAAGCAATTCAAACAACCACCAGGCTTTGACGCCGTGTTGGTTTAATGTTGGGCCAACACTGCCAACCTTAGATGGGGAACGTCGCACAATAGTTGAAGACTAGCGCTTTGCAATAGCCGCTGCCTGTCGTGCGAGTTTGATACCCGCTTGGTGCATGATTTTCAGGGAAATATCATGTTCCTCCCCTCTCAATGCTGGGACATTACATCGTTGTTTTGATGGTGTGTCCTTGAGCAAATCACTTCACCCTCGCGTGCTCCACTTCACTCAGGTGTAAACGTATTCCTGTTGGGACAGAGATGGCAATGTATACGAATAAGTTACTAGCGCCAAATGGTAGCCCAATGCTGTATTCTCCTCGGGGAGTTAAAATGGTACATGAATGAACAGGTCCAGGGACCAGGGTTATTATGATGTGGGCGTCTTGAGCAGCCCCGATATTAAATAAAAAATAGCCTATTTTGTATATTGATGATATTTATTTTCAGAAATGCATGAGTACTGAGGATTTCTGGTGTTATGCTAATGTCTATACGGACACCTATCTTCTGATTGGATAAAAATATGCTAAATTTTAATCTGTTTCAAATTGTTCTAAATATATAGATAGGCCTCTATGCAATATTTATTCCATGACATTGAATGTTAGTGACTTGACTGTTGGTCATTTGGTTTGGGTTTTTATTAGGTAAAGAGCGAGTTACTCTCACAATTAACAGAGACTGTTAATTGTGAGAATCTGTGATAATTCACTTTATATCTTTTGAAACATTTCCAGTCCTAGAAACATGTATACTGATTATAATGCTGTGTGTAGTGAGTATATGGTTGTAAAGATAATAAATAACGTATTAGTAATATTATAACAGTGAAGTCATAATTTATATCGCCACAATGACTTAGGGTTAGATACTTAGATTGGAATCGAAATACTGTTTTCACACTGATATTCATGTGGTAATAGTGAGCAGAATAAACGATCTGATGTAGATGTATACAGTACTCAATCCCCCCCCCCCCCCCCCCTGTACGTGGCGGCATCTATGTCCTGAATAGAAACTACTTCAATGGCCATACGTATTCCGATTTATTATTCAAAGAAGTATCCCCTAATGGAGTTTCTAGGCTAATGAGTACCGCCTGTTATTACCATAAACCATCTACATTCTATGAATTACTATTATGATATAAAAATGACCAATTAGGGAAAGGTAACATTATTTTTTCCTTGTTTTTTAATCAAATACCGCGAGAATAATGATGGGATGATGTGTTTGGCGGTAGACCTTCATACGGCCATGTGTGAACAGTTGACATGTGTTAGAGTGCTAAGGGGCGCGTGTAGGCTTCAATGGGTCATATGGGGTTAAGAACAGTCAATCAGATACTTTAGAATACTTACATTTCCATATACTGCTGTTCAAATTTTGCTTCTTCTCTCTTCTCTTTAAATGCGCATTAAATAATTGTATCCATAATGTCATACAAATATAAAACAAAGCTATTATACAAGTGTTTGATCTTGATTGAAGTACACATGCTTCAAAAAATATTCAACAGAGCCAATTGAAACACACGAAGAGCAAATAAATCACCAAATTCATTAGAATTGTAGTTGGTGGGTAAATTTTGGAACTGGAATATATTCTTATAGAGAGTTTGAGGAACGTATACAATATTCAACAGGTTAAAATATAAACACGCTGTTAAATATATATATCACAATTAATAAGTATGTACCCAAATTTCCATTATTTTACTATGTGATCTGAAACACACCGCATTTTCTAATCGTTTTTCAGTGCGGGTACCGTCTTTATACGTCAGAATCTGGAAATGTCAGATTCTGACATAAGCCTATAAAGACGGTCCCCGAGCTGAAAGAATTAAAAAAAATATTATGGTCGTAGACACATAACATATAAGTATTAGAAAGAAGCGGAAAGAGCTAACTCTAACGACAGTCATGATGATTTCAAATAGAAAAATATTTCAGCGTTGTAAGAGTTCATATTGTTCCTACTCCTAGGTGTATATTCCTGCTTACCCGGGGATAATGACATAATTGTTCAATCACAATCGATCACGTTTTGACAGCCCTGTAAAATGCATTACAATTGTACAAAAAGGAATATAGGGTCAAGTATACTGGGAAATAACAGTGGAAATAACTTGTAAACTCGAATCGATGACGCTTAATGTTAGGCAATCTTCACAGACGGTGGGCCAACCTTAGACCAGCATTGCATCAACGTCTTGTGTTTGCGTGTAACACATACCGCGAATGCCGTAACCAGGGCGATGAAATAAAAAAAAGTATAGTATATTATATCTTTCGTCAGCTGAATCTGATAAAGGTTGTCCTTGCAGTATGAAGATTTCCTGAAGGGAAGAAATAATAATTTAATTCTTTAATTCCAGGGTTTATCATGACTGAAACGATCATATTCTGACAGATTTGAAAGATGATTCTGGTTCTGTGGCATCCGGTGTGAAAACGTTATTAGTGACTTAGATGAAACACAAAACTAGTGCTTTCTGGATTTGCATGCATGTAAATGAAAGCTTAACAATCAATTTAGAATTAGGTGTTGACTTCTGGGAACAGAAGGTGGTTCCAACGGTAGATTCCACCGGGGGGAGGGTATGATTTTACGTCAGGTGATAAATGAGACGCCGGGGCAGCGGCGGCCACAGCCCAGTGCGCAGCACAAGTTTCTGGGGCTGTTTGGGAGGGGACCTTTAAGACTTGTACTGTCACGAACAGGGAGGTGGGGTGGGGGGGAGCGTTTTGAGGAATAGATGCGCACAGGTGGGGCTAGTACCTGCGCGCCCAGCGCCGGCTCAACGCTGGGCCAACGTCGCAGACGTTGGCACAGCGTTGAGCCAGCGCTGGGGCGACGTCACACGATAGCGAGAGATACCCTGGAGACTTCATGTGCAATTTCAAACCCCCGTGTTATCTCTTCATTTACAAACACGCAAAAGGGAGAGACGTTTTTCAAGAATTTGTCAGCTGCATCAGTCGAAAACGACACCGTTGTGTTTTTACTACATCCCAGATCATTAGGTAAGTTTGTTTATTTTGTCTATACGAGTGGGTAAAGCAGTTCAAGAAGTGTGTATGTTGAGGACATCCTATTGATATTATTATTCTCTGATAATACACATTATATTATATGATGCTGTATATATATATAATTATTGTGACTTGAGGATATGTATGTTACCTAATGCTTTCCGGACGCTGCCCGAAAAGCGACCATGTAGAAACAAACAACAAAATTCGTTACTTGTAGTGTGTTGTTTCAAGCGATAAGTTTTTTCTGTGGCTGGTTAATTTGGGACGCAGTTGAGCGATCTGCATGCAACCACGGCCCTAGTTGTCACGCCTCGGGCGCATGCGTCAACCTAACTATTACGTCTGTCATACGTGGCCATCCCATAATGATCTCACTTGACAGAAAGTGTCACTGAAATGCGCAATTTTAAGTGGCCAACAATTATCAAGATTCACCACATAACTGAGTGGTGGTGTACATTTCAACTATTGGTGGTGTGATTACGTTAGTTTTTAAATTGGCAAACTGATAAATTACCTTTCTTTGCCTTCAAGTTTGCGAAAATGACTTGCAAAAATATATTGAAGCGTATTCTCATCTAATAATTAAGCATTTTTATTTCTACAGTGACATGAATAACTTTTTAAAGTTATATGTATATTAGTATGTGTATTTACCTTGAATATATTCTCTATCCAGTTATATATTAAATGTTTAAATTTTTGCGACGATAACTTACAAAAAAGGAACTAATTTATCCTCTATTTCTTTAAATGGAAAGGACTTCGGAAATAAAGAGCTTTTCAAAATAGTTGCATTTTTATGATAATTGTTTGAATTATTGCGATTGATAACTTACCAAATAGAAACACATCATATGTTGTTTTTTTAAACGACAAGGTTTTCGGTCTTTAAGCCAATCTATTATTTTTTACTGCATAAAACTATTATTTAAAAACTTGAAAAATATAAATGGTATGTCTTTATAATGTAGACCCTGTATTATAACTATAAATTATTTATGATAATTCCACTTACATCAACTCTCATTACCCGTACTGCAAAGGATAATAACATATCAATAAATGATAAGTTTTTGTTTAGTTTTATTTAGTGCTAAGACTCAGTGTATTTTATTATATTTTTATACTCACCAAAAATCGCCGATTCAATTTACAATAATTATATTACAATTAATTTTAATATTACTGCTACATTTATTATTTTTCATAATCCCCCCCCCCCCCGACAGGTATTCTGAAATAACTTCTAACGTCGCTTGATATATAGACTATGCCTACCATATGATAGACCCAATGCCTTTGTTTTCCCGTAACAGGATCTGTTATTTTTGTTGCAATGATTCACAGAGAATAAAAGGAAGTATAGGACAATAACCTATATAATCATGAAGCGACATCCTGTATCAGATATATTTACGGAGTATGGTAATCGTCATCAATTAGGTGACGCATCACACAACTATAATACACCAGGAATAAGCACTGGTGAAGGAAGTTATTTGCTTTATCTAAATGACTCCCACTATTCGCATTAAACCTTCATTTGCGTGAGAGGCTCAGATAATTTATAATTGATAACATCAGTATGATGGGTATTTAGCATGATTCACACCTGCTTATCCTTAGTGTAGATATACGATTCCAGTGTTTATAGGATTAATCCATCACCATAGTGAAATGTTCTGAATACGTTCAGTGTTCAACGTCATATACTAATACATTATTAAATATTTCCTCTCCCTTTCCAGTGGTTCATATGTGTCCACATTATTGACGGTGTGATATCCTGAGTGATGTACAAGTCGATCAACTAAACTTCTATTTACACAATCAGGTAATGCTGTATGAGTTCAGCGTCTAAGCCATTGGCCCACACCTGTGCCAAGCAAACTCATAGAATGAAATCACACAGTGTGGTCACACCATCCATATATACTTGATACTTGTATCTTCATATTCTTAATCCAACAACGTTTGGGTTCGATCCCTGATGGACACTGATGTCAATACGAATAGGTTACGTCCTCTCTACGAGACTCGTGATCGAGCCAGCAGCGAGTCGTGCGGCCCTTTTGATAAGCTCCATTGTCTTACGTCATCTCCTAGAAGTGTCACTGTGAGGTCCGTACGTCAATAGTCACTATAGAAACGTGATCCAGGAAGCGGCCTAGAAGCCGTCTCCCCTGCCAGGAAACCCAGCCCGCCCCTGTCACGGAAACCCAGAAATCTGAGCCCCGTATTAATCAACAGATACTTATATAAAGCCCGCGCCTAACTGGGCATCGTTCATGTGCATCTTTTGCGCGGAGTTTGTGGCTACTACCAGCAAATGCGATATAATAACCCAGTGCCGGCGCAATGCCGGGCCAGCGTCAGGGACGCTGGCCTGGCATTGCGCCGGCACTGGGACGCGGTCCGGTTCCGCTCATGGTGACAGTGTAATGCACCCACGCTCTCGTGAGTAGTTGCTCAACTGCAGATTTTGGTTTTCGCATCGCGGCATTTTTTCGCGGCGCGGCGCAGCATCTGCGTTTAGTACGCGTTTACGTGGTTGGGCGCCCCTGTGGTACGGTGCTGAGCTGTGGTACAGTGCTGCGAAGCGAGGCGCAACTGGGGCGCAACCACTGTGCATCTCCACATCGCAATGGGCCAAAGTATATTGTTATTTATTTGTTGAAGGACCGAGGCTGCACAATTTATTCAAATTGTTTGAAATATAGAACAATTGCAGATTCAATGTATAACAAAGATTGATTGACTTAAAGACTTCAGTGTAGAGTTAAAAAAACAGATTGCATCAAAGTATCATTCGAACTCTGAAATTGGTAAATGCATTTTTGTCTTGAGACCAATCAGCCTACAAAGCAAGTAACATTCTTGAAGTGATGATATCGTGGCAGTGTCCTGAATACAAAGTATATCTTGGCTAGCCGCGTGGGCTATTTTAGTTTATAATGACATAATCGCACACGGTAATCACACAGGTAATCGCACACGCTAATCCTGGCCGGGTTATAAAACATGGACCATTACTACATACCTCATAATGACGTGTAACACGTACTGTATGAAAATATATTGGATGTCTTGGTGTGATAACCAAGCAAGCATGAGACGTTGGCTCAACGTTGGTTTACTGCTGGTCCAACGTCATATGCAGATTATATGGCACAAAAAATCCTATACTGTATCCTATCATGTAATCATATACCTAATTCGAAATTTAACGTTTATTATTATTATACAAAATATGCACCTGAACAGTATGTATAGCGTTGCTGAGGGTGCAGCCATTGGCCAAGTGCTGTTTCTATACTGGGCCATAATCATCGGCATTGCTTGGCTAAAATTCCGTGTTTGCCGTCTGCAACCCGTAAATAATATAATATATGCCATTAACTACTCTCTACCGTAATTGCACTGTAATTATCTTTACAGCTATATATATATTGTCCAATTATCATGTTCATGGCGGCCATATTGACAATATTTTAATGCGTCAGTAATTTACATCCACAGTGTGCCCTGTGTTGTAGGCCTATAGGATATATTTATAAATAAATTGTAAATTGTACATTTTAGTTTAAGGTCCAACCTGAAGATAATATTGACTGCTTTATATATCATTTGATCCAATATAAGAATGATATGGCTACATGTATCAGATATGTGCTTGTCATTTCATCTCCAAATGATGCATGCAGGATGACTACATTTGAATGAATACTGTGTTTAATAAAGCATTATTTCACCTCAAAATTTTCCCAAAACATTTCTCAAGTTTTTGTCAGAATATGTGTGTACTGCATATACCCAAGAACAATTCCAACGGGTAATGGGAATAAAACGCTTTTTTAATCGCCAAGCGCGATTGAAAGTCTATCGCTGCCATTGTGAATTCAAAGGCGCAATCATTCCGTGACGATTATTGAAGCTACAGTTGTTTGTCATTAAAATCACATTGGGCTAAAACTCACAACACGCGGAACCCATCATTAAATCACTTATAGTCGGCTGTTGCGCCTTTTAAAATTAGCACATATTTTCGCGTTTATTAGATTTCTGATCCATTGAAGATCAGGCAAATGAGATTCAGGTTGAACTGCATTGAAATCTTACTTCAAATACAATATAGTCTTAGAATATAAAGTACATAAGAAAATAAAATGTTTTCAATTCAAATACAATTTTGGAATTGCGTTATAATTTGCTTTGTATAATTGTATAATTTAATATTCTCATAATTATATGCTTTTGCATTTATTTATTGTTCATTTGCTTATATTTTTCATGTCCTTGTGAAGTATAAAATGCAATTAATAAAATATTTGTTAATGAAGCTCTTCTTCCTCATGTATGGCTTATGTTTCTCTATTGTTTTGTGTTATTTATATATATGCACACTGCGTTTAACATCATCACGACCGAAACTGAAATCGCCTGTAGCATATTTTTGATGCACTTTTGGCAGGCCCAGTATAGTCAGGGGCGTATCCCCTAAATCTGATTTTTTACAAATTGAACACAACCCTCGAAAATAAACATTAATCCTCCATACTGCTCAAAATGCAATAAAAAAAGTATTTTTTTAGCTTCTGGGGGGGGGGGCTTGAGCGAGTTCCTGATCCCCTTTTCTAGATACGCCCTGCTAACAATTCATTAAGATCTCATGCAGATAAGTGGCCCTATAGCAATAGTCTGATTAATACTGGTCACTGAGCAGTCACGAATCACTTTGTCATTCATCTATATAGATTTTCCTGGTGGTCATATTTAGAAAGAAATGTATGTAATAATGTCACTTGTCTTGCGTGTTTTATCTAAATTATGTTACTATTCGAGGAACATAAACAGCCCAATAATAAACTAATGATATCATAATATTGAATAATAAAATACGTTTCTATATCAACAAAGAAATGTCCGGGGGGCTAATAATAATAGAATGTTTTTTATATAGACATATTATTTCACCACATATAGTTCCCATTGGGCATAGATTTGAATGCGTCATTTAAAGGGATGAATGAATGAATGAATGAATGAATGAATGAATGAATGAATGAATGAATGAATGAATGAATGAATGAATGAATGAATGAATGAATAAATGAATGAATGAATGAATGAATGAATGAATGAATGAATGAATGAATGAATGAATGAATGAATAATTGAATAAATAAATGAATTCAAAAATAAATGAATGAATGAATGAATGAATAAATGAATGAATGAATGAATGAATGAATGAATGAATGAATGAATGAATGAATGAATGAATGAATGAATGAATGAATGAATGAACATGCAATTAAGTGAATAAAGGAATGAATGAAAAAATGAATGGATCAATGAATGAATGAATGATTGAATGAATGAATGAATGAATACATGAATGAATGAATGAATGAATAAATAAATGAATGAATGAATAATTGAATGAATAAATGAATGAATGAATGAATGAATGAATGAATGAATGAATGAATGAATGAATGAATGAATGAATGAATGAATGAATGAATGAATGAATGAATGAATGAATTAACATGTAAATGAGTGAAAAAGGGAATGAATAAAAAAAGTATTGGATTGAATAAATGAATGTATAAATAAATAAATAAGTGAATGAATGATTAAATTAATGAATAATTGAATAATTGAATAATTGAATGAATGAATGAATGAATGAATGAATGAATGAATGAATGAATGAATGAATGAATGAATGAATGAATGAATGAATGAATGAATGAATGAATGAATGAATGAATGAATGAATGAATGAATGAATGAATGAATGAATGAATGAATGAATGAATGAATGAAGGATAAATGAATGAATGATAAATGAATGAATGAATAAATGAATAAATGAATAAATGAATGAATGAATGAATGAATGAATGAATTTATGAATGAATGAAAAAATGAATAAATGAATGCATGAATGAATGACTGAATGAATGAATAAATAAATAAATGAATGAATGAATGAATGAATGAATGAATGAATGAATAATTGAATGAATGAATGAATGAATAAATAAATGAATGAATGAATGAATGAATTAATGAATGAATGAATGAATGAATGAATGAATCAATGAATGAATGAATCAATGAATGAATAAATTAATAAATTATTGAATGAATGAATTATTCTGGACATACTATATACAAATTTCGATATTTTAGTAGGGCATTGCAATAATTAACTACAAACTGACCAATACACAGAAGTTTTTGTCGAGCATATGACGCGGCGCTCCTCAATGTGTGACTACGTGTAGGTCAGTGAAGATGGAGAGGACTATAAAGTCATTATGCCAGGGAAGAAACATTCAAAATAAAATGTTTGCCCTATAAACCGAGAGACATAACTGGGGAGGTTACATGGATATTAGTGTTATGTCAGTTGAGGGACGTAGATTGTGGTCAACGTATGTGGAGTTATTACGTTGACCCAACGTTGAACCAATGTCCATGGACTATATCTTCTAAAAGCTATCAAATCCTGGTTTCACAGTCGATAGATGTTTCCCAGCGAACACAAGACGTTAAACCAATGTTGTTTTAATTCTGGTCCAGCGTCGTAGACAGATTTAAAACAACATTGGCTTAACGTCTTGCGTTTGCTGGTGTTGTAGACTCAGATGAGTGAGGATGAGGTGTTCACATAGCTTTATAATATGCCATGACGCGGGGCACGACAAACAAGGAATTGACCCAATGCTGGGTCAATGCTGGACCACATTCCTCCAGCATTGGGTCAGTGTCTTGTGTTTGCTGGGATTTGTCTTTTTTATTGCTGGGAAACGCCTGTCGTTTAAACCATAGTTAACGGTTTCCGTGCTGGGGAGGGTTCATCCCAAATTTTAATCATCACCACCTTGCTAATAATTGCTAAAGCGGTTTTCAGTGAAAATAATCGTTAAGAAACGCTAATTGTGATAAAAAATGGGATGCCAGATTTTATAAAATTAATATATATCGGAGCAATATTATGCAAAACCGTCACCAAAATTCAAAGGTAATGGAAATAACACTCTCAGGTGTCAAAGTTTTGAGCCCAAAGGCGAATAGTCCCTTGTTTTTTGGCTGCTTACATTTTGGTAGATTTCTAGTTTGTCGCTTTTGTTCCAGAATTTTCTCTTCTTCAATATTTGTTTTACAGAAAAAATATTTCGTCTCAATATTGCTTACGGCTAACTACATCAAGATATAATTTGTTCCGCAGCTCTCGTCTTTTGCACAATAAAACTACCTATTTTTAGACATCAATCAATGTAATTGTCGAATATAGTTTTTACGATGTAGATATATCATTTAGCTCTAAATATCTCACCATGTTATAAATAACATTCCTCATGTAGCATCAGACAGTGACTGACCTTGGTCTAATGTCTCACCTATCTTAATACAGGCCAACAAAAATCTGAAATATGCCTCTTTAACCCTTTAACCGCACATCAATTACCACATTTTTAAATGTTAAATATAAAACTTGACATCAATCAGCAATATTTAAAAATAGTTAACCTCTGTTTGGTCAAATCTGAATAATT
The DNA here is from genome assembly GCA_964017125.1 of Flabesymbios commensalis. NCBI lineage: Eukaryota > Metazoa > Annelida > Polychaeta > Terebellida > Flabelligeridae > Flabesymbios > Flabesymbios commensalis. The sequence goes on from OZ024904.1 coordinate 53,810,351, forward strand.
TTTACTCACTTGAAGTTGTGGATCGCGTCAGCAAGACGCTACTTAAAGTGGGGAAAATTACAATTAAACAATTTGGCGATTAAAGGGTTAAGACCCATTAATTATTGCTTCTGTACATACTTTCTTTGATGTGTTCATGTTCAGCCGCAAACCATCTACTAGCAATTTGATGATTTAGCCTTAATATGACACAAAACTGTCTACACTTGTATACAATCGTGTTTCATAATCAGCTCCTAAACGTTCTCATAAAAATCGTAAAACTAATAAATGAATGTCCACCCAATCCGCCATGCAAAACTTTGGTATTTTTGACCAGAGTGGATCATGTTTGTACTTTTCTGTACTTGACACCTTTAACCCTTTGAGCGCCAAAATATTCAATCTGAATTTTCACCCACTTGAAGTTGTGTCTCGCTAACGCGATCCACAACTTAAAGTGATTGAAAATTATTCAGATTTGACTAAATGAAGGTCAACTGTTTTCAAATATTGCTGATTGATGTCACATTTTATCTTTAACATGTTTAAAAGACGTTACTTAATGCGTTAATAAAAAATAAAAAGCCGAATATATGCGGCACCGACGGTTAAAGGGTTAAATCGCTGAGAATCAGCTCTAGGTCTGTAATGGGGGATGGGCCCATTCACAGTAAGCCATTCAATGGACATCAAGAGTTCACATGAATGAATAAAGTCATGGCTATTATCAGGTTGACACTTTAAGCGCTGAGATTAATTCTTAATCCCATCAAAAGTAACTGAAGACGATTTTGTAAACGCACTAATTATAAATATTGTGATACGACTGAAATGATTTATAAATCCTAGTATATTAATATAATATGAAGAGTGATATTTGACTTCAACTTGAAATAAAATTGCCATATCATGGCATATTTTTTTCAAGTTGAAGTCAAATATGAGTGAGGTTTTTAGATGGTGAAAATGTCCTCGTGTACTTAAGATGTTAATGGGTACTCTGGGCGCGGGTGAACAGTGGCGTGCCCACAAAAGACGTGAAATAAAATGATTAAACGGCTCGGTGTGAATCTCGCCAGGTATAAAACGGCAGATACAGTTAGAATACCGACCCTTTACTCACCAGTGATGTAAATAAAATCTTACGAAATTAAACAATTGTGGTCGTTACGTTAAACCAAATACTTTGATTAGTACGAGAAAAACATCATACATATTTGTTTTCAGTTACCCTCAAACAACAAGTGGACTGCTGCAGCAATCCTCTTGTTGTTTGGTGGTGGCTGAAGTAGTTTTGGGGATCAATGGGTTGATGATTGTGCCGCTGACGAGGAAGCATCTGTAAAATCGTCAGGGTGTTTCCGAGGTGACGTGGCAGAGGCCTGTCCAATTAACCCTATGAACTCCAGGGCAAGATCCACCAAAACAAATTATTTGTTGTTTTTAGTTTGTGAAATTTCATAATCTGAGTCGAACACAGCGTTAACTCAATATCACCTATCACTTTGACATATAAATACTCTGGTGTGAAGAAAATGCCATTTTTTCTGAAGTTTGAATGGCACGAGCTCGTTATGATTTGTCATCAGTCGCCGACTATTTTTCACAACTGTCACGATAAGATATTAGATTACAGCTCAACACAACAGGACAAAGGATCAATACATTTGAAATCGTTTATGCAGGATTCAATGCATGAGGTTGTGAATGGAGATATCTCGTTTATACAGGATACATGAGGTTTTGAATAGAGATAAGTCGTTTATACAGGATTCAATGCGCGAGGTTGTGAATGGAGATAAGTCGTTTATACAGGATTTAATGCATGAGGTTTTGAATCGTGATAAGTCGCTTATACAGGATTCAATGCACGAGGTTGTGAAAGGAGATACGTCGTTTATACAGAATATATGAGGTTGTGAATAGAGATAAGCCGTTTGTACAGGATTCAATGCATGAGGTTGTGAATTGAGATACGTCGTTTATACAGGATTCAATACATGAGGTTGTGAATAGAGATACGTCGTTTATACAGCATTCAGTACACCAGGTTGTGAATGGAGATAAGTCGTTTATACACGATCCAATACATGAGGTTGTGAATGAAGATAAATCGTTTATACAGGACTCAATTCATGAGGTTGTGAATAGAGATAAATCGTTTATACAGGATTCAATGCATGAGGTTGTGAATGGAGATACGTCGTTTATACGAGATACATGAGGTTGTGAATAGAGATAATTCGTTTATATAGGATTCAATGCATGAGGTTGTGAATGGAGATACGTCGTTTATATAGGATTCAATTCACGATATTTTGAATAGAGATAAGTCATGTATACAGGATTCAATGCATGAGGTGGTGAATGAAGATACGTTTCTTCGTGATTTTGCTAAGCGTACTACAAACAGTGATGCAAAACAACAGGAAAATGTGTAAATCACTTGATCGTTGAGCTAAATGATTTGCTGGACGGGATCAAGTGTATCTAGCCTCTGAACAAGATCCATATTTACCTATAATGAACCTTAAAACACTACAGTAAAAGCAGCAAACCAAAACATCTGAAGAGATGATAAATTGAGATGAAACATTTTAAAATCAAATTGCAGAAGGTCAGATAACAAAGCAATGCAATTTTGGAAACATCCGATATTTTGCATGAGTGAATTCATTTTCATTTGATTGAATCTAAAAATTGAGTTAGATATTCTATTTTCAAAAAGGATATAAAACAAACTACATTGTAATTCAGTATAGCAATTCAGTATACTTAGCGGTTTAAAAATAATGTCTCATAAAACTATAAATAAGAGGCTACAGCTCATTTTAATCAGTCTTGACCTTCGTAATATTTGTCTCGGATTCTGAAAATCAAATTTATGCAAATGCGCAAAAACAATCTTTTCTAAGTCAGACACAATACCCTCTTCAGTAAGCCCTTTACTTATCAAGGCGTATCGTCATAATTCGTATTATTTGACATGAAAGGTGTATCTTCCACTTTGTGAAGTGGCAGATAAACCCTTTCCTATCCAAAGGAACAATATTCTCATTCACTGTGATCTGTTGTCCAGGTTAGCTTCATTCATTTATTTATTTATTCATTTATTCATTTATTCGTTTATTCGTTTATTCATTTATTCATTTATTCATTTATTCATTTATTCATTTATTCATTTATTCATTTATTCATTTATTCATTTATTCATTTATTCATTTATTCATTTATTCATTTATTTATTCATTCATTCATTCATTCATTCAATTATTCATTCATTCATTTATTTATTTATTCACATCTTACAGTGAATGAATACAGTGAATGAAATCATCTAATTTTATAAAATATCTTTGTGTAATACTTTAAACTGAACATCCTCTTTTCATTACGTCACTAACAATTAAAGGGTCTAGGGTTGAATTCACGTCATGTGTATGATACCGGCACATCACGTGGATATTCATATATAAGCTGATAAAGCAGCAGATACATCTGGTAAACGTGATTAATCCTATATAGATATATTAATACTAATTGGTGTGGTTGCGTACCACATTTGTATCGTCAAACATTTATGGAATATGGTTCTTTATAGAGGGTATGTAAAGGCATAATCTTGGAGTACACATCTGTAATTAAATTTAATCTGATAGAAAATTCATTTGGCAAACATGATTTTAGCAAACATGATTTCATAGTTATATTATTATACTTATTAAATAGATAATTAATATGGATCGAAACAATTAACAACCATTTTAATAAATATCAGTATTGTCTGCCTTAATATCAAAATAAACTTATTAACTTTAACTTATTTTGTTTATTTATTTTATAATTTAATTCTGTAGACCTTAGTTAAGAAATAAGTACATTCCTCTCACTTTTGGAACGGAATTATATGGCATACCCGTATTGTTATTTTTGACATATTATATCCGGTATAAAGAACCATGTAAATAATATTCGCGCATTTTACTCGTGACAGCTCTGATTTTACATCCTATTACTTTTTTTCTGAAAATTGAATCCAACGTACACGGAACGTCACAGGTATCACCACTAGTTTTTTCTATCTGTTCAGCACAGTTCTGACTATGTGATAACCAGGGCAAAGTAGCTTTCTACTTTCCAATAGTAACCCTTAACCCTTTCACCACTGAAGCCCGTTTTTATGTGCTGAATGCCTTAGCATTCAGCACATAAAAACGGGCTTCAGTGGTGAAAGGGTTAAAGTGCTAACATATTTTATATAAACCTCTCAGACCAACGGGTTTTTTTTCAATTTGGAATCATCATAAATGTCTTAGTTTCATTTGAACACATATGTTATGGATATACGACTATTATAAATATTTTGCTTTTTCATTCATTCTGACGTCTAAAGTCGGTCCCCGCAGTGAGGGGGTTAAACAGAATTCATAACCACTGCATGGGTGAACAAAATTAGATGTCAATTTTGATAACAATTAATATTGAAATTTTTTTTATTTTCTTCAAAAATGTATCACTTCAGCGACACAGTCACTGGTAGACAAAGGGTGCACGTTGATAATGGGTCACCTTAACACCACTGCTGATTGGACGGTTATCTCATACTTGGCAACCAGGTGACAAACGCTTTATGGTGCGCCTTGCGTGACAAAATTGATCACTGCCTGTTTTTCTGAGCGCTGTACATTCGCGCTCCGTCGATCTCCACATTCAATCGTGCTAACAGCAGGCTGATCCCCCGCGCGTATCCCAATCAACCTTTTAGTTTCCTCGGGGCTCCCAACCCTTTGTTTTTTTAACTTTATTTGGTATTATCAGCTTAAATAATCTAGAAGCACACATGTTTTTCTTTTGATTTTTATTCATTTTGAGATGTGGATTGCTGCAGCAATTCCCATCTCAAGGAGAATGAAACTGGTTTTACGAAATACTCAAAATTAATGAAGTAATAGTATATCAAGCGGATGCTGAGGACGCCCACACTGGGATACATCATATTATTCAATAACCCTTACAGAGCTGAAATATTTTTGCATAAGCCATGAAGACCAAAGTCATCATAAATGTCTTAGTTAACTATTTCTGCTTCATTAGGATACCTATGTTATGGGTTTACGGCCATTAGAAATATTTTAATTCCTTCAGCGCAGGGACCGTCTTTATACGTCAGAATCTGACGTCTACAGACGTCAGATTCTGACGTATAAAACGGCCCCCGCACTGAAAGGGTTTAATCAGCATTTTCTTTTAAACATATGCCATGCGGTGCACAAAATTGTTAACATACTTATTCACATGATTTCTTGAGTTAGATGTCAGATTTAAAAAAAAATGAAATTTATGACCAGTCGACGTGGTGGAAGCAGATGACGTCATGGCCGCTGTGTTATGTGTATATATTATACCATGCTGTAAATCAGTCAATCCCCCCAATATCAGATCAATATTTGGCCAGTGTTGAAGACGGTGGACCAACATTGTTCCAACATTTGATCAATATATTATGTTAGCTGGGTTATTTATCTCGCGAAATGATTGAGAGCACACATCCTCGCAACTGACAATATACATAGCAAAATTATTGTATCTATAAGTAAACTGATTTCAAACCTTAATATGTCGAGATTATGTCAGCACATACTAATGTCTCACTGTTACACAAGTAATTATATGTTAATTCATATAAAATAACATATCACATGGTAATTACCATAGACCTATATTAAGGTGTGACCTAATGTACTCCTTGAAATATTCATTTATTATTGAAATCTCGGTAAACTTGAACATTTTGGAGGTATATTATTCCAAATTTTGAAGATATACTTGATTTTAATTTTCTTGGTATGTTTTGTAAGGAATATATACAATTTCATTTCTAGAATTATTTGTATAGACTGATCTTTTTTGGCTAAATTACAGAATCAGAAATTAGAAATTTACTGCACAAAAATACGTAGCTTATACCCTAATAAAACGATTTACTTGACTAGGATTTGTATTTTTTCTCGTTACATTTTTACGTGGTGAAAATTCCCACATTGCTCTTGGTGATATTAGTAGATGGTCATTATAAAGCGATTGTCACGCTCCCCGGTGACTACACACCTCTTTGATGGTCAATTTCAATTATCATCACCCTGTGATACACTCTACCTAATAAAGGCTGCAAACCATATGACATTTACTAAACGTCCGCCACGTCATATCTCAGGCTGATAAACGTCCGCCACGCCATATCTCAGGCTGATAAACGTCCGCCATGTCATATCTCAGGCTGATTAACGTCCACCACGTCATATCTCAGGCTGAATTACGTCCGCCACGTCATATCTCAGGCTGATAAACGTCCGCCACGTCATATCTCAGGCTGATTAACATCCGCCCCGTCATATCTCAAGCTGATAAACGTCCGCCACGTCATATCTCAGGCTGATTAACGTCCACCACGTCATATCTCAGGCTGATAAACGTACACCACGTCATATATCAGGCTGATAAACGTCCACCACGTCATATCTCAGGCTGATAAACGTCCACCACGTCATATCTCAGGCTGATAAACGTACACCACGTCATATATCAGGCTGATAAACGTCCGCCATGTCATATATCAGGCTGATAAACGTCCGCCATGTCATATCTCAGGCTGATTACGTCCGCCACGTCATATCTCAGGCTGATAAACGTACACCACGTCATATATCAGGCTGATAAACGTCCACCACGTCATATCTCAGGCTGATAAACGTCCGCCACGTCATATCTCAGGCTGATAAACGTACACCACGTCATATCTCAGGCTGATAAACCTCCACCACGTCATATATCAGGCTGATAAACGTCCACCACGTCATATCTCAGGCTGATAAACGTACACCACGTCATATATCAGGCTGATAAACGTCCACCACGTCATATCTCAGGCTGATAAACGTCCGCCACGTCATATCTCAGGCTGATAAACGTACACCACGTCATATACCAGGCTGATTAACGTCCGCCACGTCATATCTCAGGCTCATAAACGTCCACCACGTCATATCTCAGGCTGATAAACGTCCGCCATGTCATATCTCAGGCTGATTAACGTCCGCCACGTCATATCTCAGGCTGATAAACGTACACCACGTCATATCTCAGGCTGATAAACGTCCGCCACGTCATATCTCAGGCTGATAAACGTCAACCACGTCATATCTCAGGCTGATAAACGTCCGCCACGTCATATCTCAGGCTGATTAACGTCCGCCACGTCATATCTCAGGCTGATGAACGTCCTCCACGTCATATATCAGGCTGATAAACGTACACCACGTCATATATCAGGCTGATAAACGTCCGCCACGTCATATATCAGGCTGATAAACGTCAACCACGTCATATCTCAGGCTGATAAACGTCCGCCACGTCATATCTCAGGCTGATCAACGTCCACCACGTCATATATCAGGCTGATAAACGTACACCACGTCATATCTTAGACTGATTATTAATTTACACTATAGATCATCTGGTCGCACAATGTGTTATTGACATATACTTTTTAAATTTGCTAGTCACTGCTGGGGCTAAACTTATGGACCAGAAATTATATATGTGTACAAAATAAAAATAAAATTTGCTCAATTTTGACTGAATTGTGTCTTAGTTTAACGGATAATTAGTGATATAATTTGGATGTAATCAAGTCACTATGCGGTGACATAGCGTATTTCTTTATTAATTGCAGTATCTGTTTGAAAAAACTTTAAGTTGAACATAGGCCTACACTACATAAACTCATCTTCGGGTGACCTATCAATTCCCCCCCCCCTCCCCCAAATAAACCACACCATGTTATATCATGACTAGTAATTCATGATGTTTTGTTTTTAGACTGTTTTGATAGAAGTATAGATTTTGTTTCGGACGACACAAAGACATGTTTAGTTTGAGCGAATAGCAATAATTATATGCTTTCAAAAGTTATTTGTTATTTTTTGTATATCAGATAATGCCTTGCTTAAACAAAGAACGTTTTCGTGCTTTTAAATGTTATTTGATTTTTCGTCTAGGCATTTCGTATATTGCAGAATAATTTGTTTGAACGAACAACAATACATCCTTTTTAAAGTCCCGGTCTCGGCGGTTTCAAAGAAACAAAAAATGTTTCTTCCCCATCCACGTGTGAAAGTCAGTATTGTGGGGAGCCTCCGTGACCGAGAGGTAGCGTGCTCGGCCTCAGACCGCCAGGGCCCGAATTTCGAATTCTGTGTCTGGAGGACAGTGTCATCTCAATCATCTCACCACCCTCAAGAGGTTCTCTTGGCCCAGTTTAGCCTATATGTGCACAAAGGTGGCCTAAAGCCCGATTCATTTCATTTTTCATTTCCTTTTTAAAGTTAATTGCGTTTTCGTATATTGGAGAATGACCCCACATATATATTGTATGTGTAACCATGCTCTATCCGCTTACATCAGACAGTAAAAAATATCATTCTCTTAGAATGAAACACATCAATGCACTGACTGAAAACCTCCCAGTTCATGCCACAACAAACGATTGCATCGTTAGTCATTTCAGACCGTCGTAGAGACAACAATAAGTATCTGCTCACTTGTAAAGTAAGCAGATACTGCCTTTTGGCTTTGCAGAACAGAATACAGGTGAGCGGGAGACACTTATAAAAGGACTAAATCATGTTGTTTATGCTGCATTTGTCCAATATGAGAGTACTCAAGTCTCCGATATGTCAATTTCAGACAGCTGGATGACACTCGTGTCGCTTTCATTGTCAGCTCCATCATTTACTTTATGGCTGTGTATTACCCGTCTGCTACTTACTGACACTCTAAACCCTACGAGCGTATTATTTTAATTTGTTATTAACACATTAAATACCGGCTTTTGACCATGTTAAAGATAAAACGTGACATCTATCAGAAAAATTTCAAAATAGTTTACCTCCATTTTGTCAAATATGAATAATTTTCACTCACTTGAAGTTGTGGATCGCGTCAGTGAGACACCATTTCAAGTGAGTGAAAATTATATTTAAATAATTTGCCGATTAAAGGGTTAAACGAAAAAAATTGTAGGCGATAAATGAGAAAGTTCTAGACCAAACTGACCCAGATTGATTGAGTTAAAGGAGGTCATATATACACATAATCAAGTCACTACAGATAATGATAGAATTGATTATGCATCAGTACAACATAAGATAATAAATGGAGACCGTCAGGTAATATACCTTAGAATTCGACATTTTATTTCCTATTGATACAGACTTATTTTAAACTGCTAATTTTTCATGTTTTGTGGGAATACACACTCAAAAAAACAATATCCCGGTCTAAGTGACCACGGTCTAAGTGATAACATTGTTTATTCACCAACAGCACCCAGAAGGTCGTATGTACCACTCATTTGACACTCTGGCTGCTAGGGATCAGTATGTGTCCCCGAACATCAGTAGTAATCATTCATTTTTTGTATATTTTGTCTTTCAAACTATTTAGCTATTTTCCACCCATTTCTGTAAGTGGATGAAATTCCACAAGTGGGGAGTTAATAGAGGGTGTGGTGGTTTTAGCTCACATTTTTTCTTCATGGATTGTCACTACGCAGTAAACATAAAACACTTGTATAACATTTATACAGTGTTGGACCAACGTCTTCGACGTTGGTCCAACACTGTATAAATGTTATACAAGTGTTTTGTGTTTGTCACTAATGACTGATAGCGATCATGACATATGACTCCGCCATCACAGTGGCAGTGACAGCATTGTCTCTCCATCTTGCTTCGTCAACAGAAACAACATGTCTGATGCTTATCATGAGGAAAACGTCGATTGAAAAGCAGAATTTATCCAATAAAATACTGAAATATTATAATGGCGTTCAGTCTGTTCGAATCCACACTCTTTAATCATTAAAGTCGCCAATATGTGTGTTTACGTTTGAAGGCGGTACATTGCAGACTGATCACGTCATAAATTTACTAGTTACATTTTTTTGCTATCGAAACAGCTCGTGACATCGAAAAAGAAGTCGCAGAACAAATTTGGCAATGCACTTGGCGTCTTTGTTCACCGCCCACCCCTTCTCCAGCTCAAGTACCAATATCCCTGCATTAACTACCGTATATGGACATTTTATTTATTATTGGACACTTCAACATTAAATAAACCCACCCCTTGATAAGAGGGTAGGATCTTGTGATCTCTCCATTTGTTCAGCTAGATAAACAAGCTAACTAGAGAGGCTGCGATTAAAAGTTGGTTTAGCGGTAGGAACGTCAGCCCAACGTGCTGCTGATAATATAATAGATCTTATATATATTTATTTCTTTTTTTTAATACTTCCGCTGTCATTTCCATCACAATTCGTATTTTTAGTACATTTTCTTCATTGTTTATTGTAAATAATAACTATGTTAAAAATCAAAGTAGTTTGTGGAACTTATTGTCTATGACTTTTTTATGTAAAGTTTTTGTTATTACTCAGCAAGCACAAGACGTTGATCCAGTGTTGGTATGATGTCAGCCCACCATCTACGATACTGGCCCAGCATCGCACCTACTCTGGGTCAACGTCTCGTGTTTGCTGGGTATGAACTTGTGAGCCCGCAAGGTTTCATTCGCCAGGCGTCGCCCATGTTACTTTATCCACTCACCAGAGGGCGTGGCTGATAGTCCAGGCCCTGTGCTAACATGGCCGTGTGATATGCTCAAATACCAGGGGAAAAGATGCGTTACAGTTTTAACATATGACCATAAAACATTCTTTATAAAATGAACAAAACTATATAAATTTCAATTCAACTTCATTTTTCATGGGGTATTTGACTTGTACCAAATAAATGCATTTTTTCTGTTGATTTGATATAACGTTTTAGAAAATATGAAAATACTAGTATACAAAATTATTTAGCTAATATGGATAAATTATTTATTTTACAATGCTAAGACAAAAATATGAATGATATGAATGAAGACTATATTTTATTCTATATATACAATATTCGGCTGATGGCGCAATTCCAGCCTCACTCTGAATACAGATAACATGCAGTACATTTGTAATACTCAAATGTGTCTTCGTGTAAAATTATTAACTTATATACTGATGCTAACGTTACACACTTCTCCTGTATTTCATTTTTGTATGGCGGATGGGTTGATTCGTTTGATCTCTAATATACTGAAAACCGCTACATAATCTTTAATTTGTATTCAACAGAAAATACAGACACACAGAATATAAAATTGCGGTACTTTTCTTTGATATCCCAGGTCTAGAGTTCAATACCAACTGCTGCGAGGATCTGTAGAGGGACGATAATAGATGCATTTATGTGTATTAATTACAGTTATTTTCACACACCAGACCGGGCGCACAATGCACTGACAGGGGTAAAAGAATTCATTAGAATAAATGTGAAGTTCAGCAGATATCAGGCGGCCTCGTACGCCCCGTCATTTGCATGCGCGGACACGCCCCCTCGTTAACATAATGTACGATAAACCATTTAAGTATCAACGTGCCTACGTGTGACTAGATGACCAGCAAACACGATAACTTGAACCAATGTTGGGCCAATGCTGGGCAGAGTCGTAGACGGTGAGCCAACATTGACTCAACATTACATCAAGGTGTCGTGTTTGCTGGGAGTCATTTTTATGTAAATTAAAATACTACTGATGTATTCACAATTACAGATGATTAAAATGTACAAAAATATAGGTGTGGAATAATATATGTTTTATCTATAGTAGACGTTGCCCACAATCAGAAATAATACTGATAAACTGTTGTAATGTAATTGTGGGGTGCAAAGTGTCACTGACCAGTCTGACTATCTTGAAAACCCTCTGGTTGCGAAGAATGATTATATAGGATCTTTGCATTTAAAGGGTTGAAGACTCGATGTTAATCAGTTGATATAAATCTTACCTCATTGTTAAGTATGGACTATAAGCCTGGGAAAGCTGGCTTGTTTTCATGTTACTTGAATCATTCCGAAATAATGATGTCTGGGGAAAGTTTATATTGATAAACATTGTGGGCCAGTATTCTCACAATTTTCATTAATTCGTTGGCCAGTATTAGTCATAGGCCTACAATATTTCAACATACACTAAATTGACATATATCTGGAAATTAAACGTTATTTTTTAACCCTAAGCGCTAAAAAGTAAATATAAGTGCTGATAATTTGTATACGTGTTTAATGCAATTATTTTGTGCCGGACAGCTGATACTTGTACTATTCTGATGCAGTCTATTTTAGATTGGAGATCTTTTCACCCTTGTGTACTTGAGAGCTGATAAAAGCAGTGTGCTGACATCGAGACTATGTATCGCTACATTTTTGTATGAGACAACATATCGCTACATTTTTGTATAAGACAACAGTCCGCCATGCAAAGTCAAAAGGCAGTACTTGCTTACTTGTAAATTGGGCATGTACTGCCTCTTGGCTTTGTAGACCAGCTGGTGATTGTCCAGTTAATTTGCACTCTGTTAAGCTGAGAGTACCATTAAATTAAAACGGGGCAGCTGGTATTTACAGTTGGTGAGACCGGTTATTTAGCATCGTCTGTTCATTGGACAGGCCAAACTAGCACTATCATGCTTGATACCATATTTGTAGCATTTGGAATATCTTCACTATTTTCCATAGACTGGTATTATGTTGTTATAATCTTTGTTAAACTGGACATAGCATCAGATTTATAGAGACCGGATAACTGGTACTTACATGACGCTAATGCTATCTGTGTGAGATTTGGGATCTATTTACATTTGTTAGTCTGAGAATACGTTCACCTTTGTTCTGTACAGGTTATCCTTATACTGCGCTGTTATCATCTTCAGACTAAGAATATCAGTACATTTTGTATTGGACAGCCAATACTTACAGTAAATTACCACTTTTCCGCCACCATCTGAATTATCATTGACCAGTTGCAACGTATGAACACTGTCGTACCAAGTCAAACAACAGTAACTGCTCACTTGAAAACTACGCAGTTACTGCTGTTTGACTTTGCAAGACAGAACAATATAGTAAACAAGACACGTTGACACAATGATGTTTTTATATTGGACCAACGTCGCAGACCTTGGGTCAACAATAAAACGAGTTTTGTTCCGACGTATCGTGTTTGCTGATGTATTTACACCACCTTTACCATTTACACGACAGCTGATATTATCTGACAAGTCCTAACGTGAGACACTATTTAGAACCTTTCCAGCGGAAAAAAGACGTTGAATAAACGCTGGTTTAATGTTTGCACAACGTCGTGGACGGTGGACTAACGTTGAACCAACATTGGTTCAAAGTCTTGTGTTTGCTGGGATTCCCATCATCTACGTACAGCCCTTTATTGTTATCAGGTTATTCAATCGACGCCTCATTTGGCAAGGCGATGTCGTTTGTAAACTTTGATGTTTTCTAAACACAAGAATGTCAAAATGACACATAGGTCTGAAGCCAAAGATCCACTTCTTGCAACACATTCTAATCTTTTTGAAACTTATTTTTAAATTTTTGTTGTAATTTATGCTGCCAAATTAAACAAAATATATATTAAGACTATCAATGGAAAATACTTCCTATACATTTATTTGCAGAACTTTTTATGAGAGGTGCGACATTTCTTTGGGATTTAGAAGGTTAATGTACTTTTAACAGTTGACAAGTGACCATCAGGGTCTTGTAGGCGCTTACTGCCCAGTGTCCAGCGATAACACAACAGGCAATGATGTCCCCTAAACCATCTACATACCGAGGCTAACTCTGATAAAATAAAAATACTACGAAATTACAGCATTCACAATGGCATCACATGATCAGTTATTTCTTTCATATAGTTGACGAAACGCTTCAAACAATGTCTTCTTAAATATCAAAATTTGTAAATGAACCACAATTAAAGTAGACATGAAACGCTGGAAGAGTTAGTGGGTGTATAATGTTGATATACAATAGCGGAGAATGTGATACCACCGCAGCATTAGAAGGCCTAGTGTATGATGCTGGTATACAAGAGGCGGACAATGTGCTACCACCCCAGCATTAGAAGGCCTAGACTAGTGTATAATGTTGGTATACAAGTAGAGGGGAATGTGAGACCACCCCAGCGTTAGAAGGGTTAGTAGGTGTATAATGTTGGTATACAAGTGGAGGGGAATGTAAGACCACCCCAGCGCTAGAAGGGCTAGTAGGTGTATAATGGTGGTATACAAGTAGAGGGGAATGTAAGACCACCCCAGCGTTAAGAGGGTTAGTAGGTGTATAATGTTGGAATACAAGTAGAGGGGAATGTGAGACCACCCCAGCGTTAGAAGTGTTAGTAGGTGTATGATGGTGGTATACAAGTAGAGGGGAATGTAAGACCACCCCAGCGTTAGAAGGGTTAGTAGGTGTATAATGGTGGTATACAAGTAGAGGGAAATATAAGGCCACCCCAGCGCTAGAAGGGTTAGTAGGTGTATAATGGTGGTATACAAGTAGAGGGGAATGTAAGACCACCCCAGCGCTAGAAGGGTTAGTAGGTGTATAATATTGGAATACAAGTAGAGGGGAATGTAAGACCACCCCAGCGTTAGAAGTGTTAGTAGGTGTATGATGGTGGTATACAAGTAGAGGGGAATGTAAGACCACCCCAGCGTTAAAAGGGTTAGTAGGTGTATAATGTTGGTACAAGTAGAGGGGAATGTAAGACCACCCCAGCGCTAGAAGGGTTAGTAGGTGTATAATGGTGGTATACAAGTAGAGGGAAATGTAAGGCCACTCCAGCGTTAGAAGGTTTGGTAGGTGTATAATGTTAGTATACAATTAGCGGGGAATATGATACCACCCCAGCGTTATAAGGGTTAGTAGGTGTATAATGTTGGAATACAAGTAGAGGGGAATGTAAGACCACCCCAGCGCTAGAAGGGTTAGTAGGTGTATAATGGTGGTATACAAGTAGAGGGAAATGTAAGGCCACCCCAGCGTTAGAAGGTTTGGTAGGTGTATAATGTTAGTATACAAGTAGCGGGGAATATGATACCACCCCAGCATTAGAAGGGTTAGTAGGTGTATAATGTTGGTACAAGTAGAGGGGAATATAAGGCCACCCCAGCGTTAGAAGGGTTAGTAGGTGTATAATGTAGGTATACAAGTAGAGGGGAATATAAGGCCACCCCAGCGTTAGAAGAGTTAGTAGGTGTATAATGGTGGTATACAAGTAGAGGGGAATGTGAGGCCACCCCAGCGTTAGAAGGGTTAGTAGGTGTATAATGGTGATACAAGTACAGGGGAATATTAGGCCACCCCAGCGTTAGAAGTGTTAGTAGGTGTATAATGTTGGTATACAAGTAGAGGGGAATATAAGGCCACCCCAGCGTTAGAAGGGTTAGTAGGTGTATAATGTTGGTACAAGTAGAGGGGAATATAAGGCCACCCCAGCGTTAGAAGGGTTAGTAGGTGTATAAAGTTGGTACAAGTAGAGGGGAATGTAAGGCCACCCCAGCGTTAGAAAGGGTTAGTAGGTGTATAATGTTGTCACAAGTAGAGGGGAATATTAGGCCACCCCAGCGTTAGAAGGGTTAGTAGGTGTATAATGTAGGTATACAAGTAGAGGGGAATATAAGGCCACCCCAGCGTTAGAAGAGTTAGTAGGTGTATAAAGTTGGTACAAGTAGAGGGGAATGCAAGGCCACCCCAGCGCTAGAAGGGTTAGTAGGTGTATAATGTTGGTACGAGTAGAGGGGAATGTGAGACCACCCCAGCGTTAGAAGGGTTAGTAGGTGTATAAAGTTGGTACAAGTGGAGGGGAATATAAGGCCACCCCAGCGTTAGAAGGGTTAGTAGGTGTATAAAGTTGGTACGAGTAGAGTGGAATATGAGGCCACCCCAGCGTTAGAAGGGTTAGTAGGTGTATAATGTTGGTAAAAGTAGAGGGGAATATAAGGCCACCCCAGCGTTAGAAGAGCTAGTAGGTGTATAAAGTTGGTACAAGTAGAGGGGAATGTAAGGCCACCCCAGCGCTAGAAGGGTTAGTAGGTGTATAATGTTGGTACAAGTAGAGTGGAATATAAGGCCACCCCAGCGTTAGAAGAGTTAGTAGGTGTATAAAGTTGGTACAAGTGGAGGGGAATATAAGGCCACCCCAGCGTTAGAAGGGTTAGTAGGTGTATAAAGTTGGTACGAGTAGAGTGGAATATGAGGCCACCCCAGCGTTAGAAGGGTTAGTAGGTGTATAATGTTGGTACAAGTAGAGTGGAATATAAGGCCACCCCAGCGCTAGAAGGGTTAGTAGGTGTATAATATTGGTACAAGTAGAGTGGAATATAAGGCCACCCCAGCGTTAGAAGGGTTAGTAGGTGTATAATGTTGGTAAAAGTAGAGGGGAATATAAGGCCACCCCAGCGTTAGAAGAGTTAGTAGGTGTATAAAGTTGGTACAAGTAGAGGGGAATGTAAGGCCACCCCAGCGCTAGAAGGGTTAGTAGGTGTATAATGTTGGTACAAGTAGAGTGGAATATAAGGCCACCCCAGCGTTAGAAGAGTTAGTAGGTGTATAAAGTTGGTACAAGTGGAGGGGAATATAAGGCCACCCCAGCGTTAGAAGGGTTAGTAGGTGTATAAAGTTGGTACGAGTAGAGTGGAATATGAGGCCACCCCAGCGTTAGAAGGGTTAGTAGGTGTATAATGTTGGTACAAGTAGAGTGGAATATAAGGCCACCCCAGCGCTAGAAGGGTTAGTAGGTGTATAATATTGGTACAAGTAGAGTGGAATATGAGGCCACCCCAGCGTTAGAAGAGTTAGTAGGTGTATAATGTTGGTACAAGTAGAGGGGAATATAAGGCCACCCCAGCGCTAGAAGGGTTAGTAGGTGTATAATATTGGTACAAGTAGAGTGGAATATAAGGCCACCCCAGCGTTAGAAGAGTTAGTAGGTGTATGATGGTGGTATACAAGTAGAGGGGAATGTAAGGCCACCCCAGCGTTAGAAGGTTTGGTAGGTGTATAATGTTGGTATACAAGTAGAGGGGAATGTAAGACCACCCCAGCGTTAGAAGGGTTAGTAGGTGTATAAAGTTGGTACAAGTGGAGGGGAATATAAGGCCACCCCAACGTTAGAAGGGCTAGTAGGTGTATAATGTAGGTATACAAGTAGAGGGGAATGTGAGACCACCCCAGCGTTAGAAGTGTTAGTAGGTGTATAATGTGGGTATACAAGTAGAGGGGAATGTGAGACCACCCCAGCGTTAGAAGGGTTAGTAGGTGTATAAAGTTGGTACAAGTGGAGGGGAATATAAGGCCACCCCAACGTTAGAAGGGTTAGTAGGTGTATAATGTTGGTACAAGTAGAGTGGAATGTAAGGCCACCCCAGCGTTAGAAGGGTTAGTAGGTGTATAATGTTGGTACAAGTAGAGTGGAATATGAGACCACCCCAGCGTTAGAAGGTTTGGTAGGTGTATAATGTTGGTACAAGTAGAGTGGAATGTAAGGCCACCCCAGCGCTAGAAGGGTTAGTAGGTGTATAATGTTGGTACAAGTAGAGTGGAATATGAGACCACCCCAGCGTTAGAAGGTTTGGTAGGTGTATAATGTTGGTACAAGTAGAGGGGAATATGAGACCACCCCAGCGTTAAGAAATCACTCCTCATTTATTATTATTCAAGGATGATCGTTTATCTACTTGATTGATTTTATATGGTAAACAGTCTGCTGTATTGCCAGAGGTCATGGAACACCTTTAGCGCCGAGATTTAATTGTTTTAATTTGATCGATGGCTGGCTGGATGGCTGAAGAGTGACTGACTGACTGACTGACTGACTGACTGACTGGCCGGCTGGCTGATTTGTTGGTTGCTTGGTTGGTTGGTTGGTTAGTTGGTTTTGTGGTCAGGGTGAGAGTTAGGGTCCATGGTTACGGTCGGGTAAGGGTTCCAGTACCTGTTTCCCCATAAAACCCGGTATCAACCTGTCAACCGTACTCTCATCATACCCTAAAGGGTCTGACTTTCGTCACCCCTTCAAGGGCATGCCTTTCCATGTTTCCAACCTAGTGCACTGACCGAGGAGAAGTATAGCCTGATTTAAAAAAAAGGAAAACAATCATACTAATTGATATAAATTATACCTCATCTAATGCATTTACTAATGTAGTCAGATCCTGACTTGAGTCGGATCCGGTAACTGTTGGGTTGCCCAATGGGGCTTTTCCCAGTCTACTTCTCACCAAGAGATCACGTAGATTTTGTCTCCTTTTAAATGCTGTTACGCACCGTTTATACAGGATGTTTGGATGTTTCGCTTTAAGTTTATTGATGGAAGTCTTCACTAATTTAGCTGCTTCCACCACAGTTGCAGAGTAGGTAATAACAAAGGGGTGACGCCACTATTCTCGCCCTGCAGTTCCCAGAATTGAATTGTGTGGCAACTGCCGTGTCCTTCTTAAGCCGTACATCCGAACGATGTATGTTTATCCTTTTTCTGAAGGAGAGCCCAGTTTCTCCCACATAAAATTTTTTGCATTTCGAACAAACTATACAGTAAATACCGTTAGTTGAATCACAATTTTGTGTGGTAGGAATTTGAATTTGATTCCAGGCATCCAGTACGCCCCCCATGGTCTTACCACTCTCTACAACTACTTGTGTCGAACATAATTTACAGTTCCTGTAGTGCATCTTTGAGAAGATCCCTTGTCCGGCTTCTCAATTCACACAATGTTTTATATTTGATCTTTCGTAAAAAACGTTCCGAGTAACCTCTCCTAACTAGTGCTGCAAAGAGTTTCCTACACGCTATCATTACATCTTGTTTGTTATTACATATTCTAACATATCTAAGGATTTGTGACTTAATCAATCCCTTAAAAGTATGGTTTGGGTGATGTGATTTTTTGTGTAACAGTTCCAAAGTATCTGTTGGTTTAAAATAAACTTTGGTATTAAATGTACCTGTCTCCTTAAATCTGTTTCTTTTGTAAACCACTGTGTCTAAAAAATGCATTGATTCCGAGCTCAACTCTGCCTTCACAGTAATCGAAGGGTGATGGGTATTCAAAATTTTCACAAATTTGCAAAAGTCTTCCTTGGAGTTTTCCCAGATCATAAAAATATCATCTTGGAACCTCGAGTACACTGAGGGTTTTAGGATGCAATTTTCTAATGCTTTTTCCTCCCACTCTGCCTAAAACAAATTAGCATAATTTGGTGCAAATTTCTTACCCATCGAAGCTCCCCACGTTTGTAAATAAAAATGAAATGAATCGGGCTTTAGGCCACCTTTGTGCACATATAGGCTAAACTGGGCCAGGAGAACCTCCTGAGGATGGTGAAATGATTGAGATGGCACTGTCCTCCAGACACAGGATTCAAATTCGAGCCCTGGCGGTCTGAGGCCGAGCACGCTACCTCTCGGTCACGGAGGCTCCCCACAATACTAACTTTCACACGTGGATGGGGAAGAAACAATTTTTTTGTTTCTTTCAAACCGCCGAGACCGGGAACCGAACCCCGGACTCTGGCGTGAAAGGCAGCGGTGCTAACCACTACCCTAGGGACCCCGCCCCCCCACGTTTGTAGGTACCATTGGCCGTTGAACTCAAAATCATTGTTTTCTAAATTAGTTTTTAATAGTTCTAAAATGTCTTTATCCGGCCTATTCGGGTCTGGATTATTATTAAATATTTGTTTGACAGCCTCTAACCCATTGGTATTATCTATGTTTGTATAAAGACTGTCAACATCTATTGTGGCTATAAATGCCCCTTCCTTCGCTTTAATTTCCACAACTTTGTTAATGAAGTCATTAGTATCCTTTAGATATGATTTATGTTGTTTTGCAAGCGGTGCTAAAAAATGATCTATATATTCGGCTGACGCATAACTTTCACTACCGCAATCCGCTATTATTGGTCTGCCCGGTGGGACTTTTCCCTGTCCCGGCCACACTTTTCTATCTTTATTTATTTTTGGTAATAAATACATTCTACGTGGTGCAGGGTCTTCTGGACATTTCAAATAAGATAGTTTTGGGGAAAACTGGTTCCTCTAAGCGTTTGTAGTGGACAAGGTCACTGGTTGTTTGTTTGTTTGTTTGTTTGTTTGTTTGTTTGTTTGTTTGCTTGTTTGTTTGTTTAGTTGGTTGGTTGGTTGGTTGGTTGGTTGGTTGGTGGTCAATCAATCGGTTGGCTGATTTTTCAATTGATTGATTGATTGCCTAATTTATTGTTTAGTTGATTGATTGATTGATTGATTGATTGATTGATTGATTGATTGATTGATTGATTGATTGATTGATTGATTGATTGATTGATTGATTGATTGATTGATTGATTGATTGATTGATTGATTGATTGATTGATTGATTGATTGATTGATTGATTGATTGGCAAGTATTATCGTAAATCACATCTAATTTTAGCTTTTAGAATGCCACGAGAGACATTTCACTAAAATATACATGTACGACTGTAGGCATGATAGACTCAATTATAACTATGCACTCCTATAGCTGTGTTAATACATGTATGCGGAATAGTCTGAATGCTGGCGTATATTATAATGATTTATCGCCATAGACCTAATAATGTATATATATCTTGGGTTTTGTTTTTACGTATGGATGTTTTCTGTGCTAGGCTTAAAGTAGCCACACTGTTTAAGACACGGCCATTATTCAAATAGATATGTAATTACCCTTGTCTCCATCTGGTTGTCTGATGCATCAAATCAACGATTGCAACTGCACATCTTATCACGAAATGTTTTTAACATTAAAAGTTTGCGGGATTATTTTTATTTTTGGACCGATGACACTGATGCCGGGCCAAATTCAGCCAACGCTTAGTGAAGCCCTTGTGATGGCTGACTGACTTTTCAAAGAAGCACTTCCAGCTGCGGTTTATTACTTCCACCATTAATGCTGGTCATCGTGGCTCTTTAAATCATCAGACTATAAAGGGCGGTGTCAGGCCGGATTGGTGAAATCTGCAATGACAAATAAATAAGTCGGAATGAATTAGCAGAGATAACTATGCTATCGTTGTAAAGATGGTGACGATCACAACACAGCAGTACACAAACCTTCAATCTCCACCGTGATAAACACTCAATGACTTTCAGATTTTGATATAATGATGCTAAGGGGTCTTGTCAAAAATCCAAAAATCCGAGAAAAACACGGATATAGTGCGCTATTAAAAATATTGGTTAGTTGAACTATGCAATTATGTATATTTTTTGTGTAAATCTATTCGCAATCTCTCTATTTCTTTATATCCGCAATACTCCACAATACTCTTACTTATCTGAAGAGCAAATTTCGTTTCGATCCAGCTCAAAAGCAAGATAGGATGTTTCAGGCTATTCAAGATATCCTAGAATTGGGCAGACAGTTGACCGTTGAAGCGAAAGGAACACCTGTACAGTCATTGAAATCCCGTAAGATAATCATTATATGTGATCAAATTGGTGAAAAGACGCCAACTCCTCCCCATACCCCCCCCCCCCCAAACCATTCCGCAAACACAGGGGTTTGTACCACAGTTGGTTTCAGACGTTGGTTCGGCATTGAGCCAGCTTTGGCATAGCACTTTGTGAGGCGCACAGTCAGGGCTAGATAGAAACGCTTATATTTGTAAATCTGTCCTCAAGCGATTGTACGTGGGTGTTACTATAAGGTCCACCAAACACCTCCAGGAGTTATAATCCAAACGGAATTTGACTCTTAGCTGGAGAGGATAATTCCTTTAACCTTTTTATCACATCACATTAAAATTCAACGATATGTATAGGCAAACATTTTATGGGACATTTTTTAACGACGACAACATTTTCACTTACATTTACAAATTTGATTGTTCTCGCATAACATTCAGCCGACACGTTGACATCACATTATTTTCAAACCTTGAGTTTCTGTATTTAATAAGGCATAAGTTGGGTGCCTTGCGTTTCTAAGTCAAACAGGGGGCATTGTCAAAGCTATAGATCATATATATATACAATCAAACAGTGTTCTTCCAAGGTATGTAATCTACCCGTGAGCTAAACAGTTTTGCGCCGAAAACTTGTTTAAATCCAAACTGCAAACCGAAATGGATTGCGGACATATGAATGTATGTGAGCGATAGGCCTCTATAAAATATGATAAAAATGTCGATATAAAAAAACATCCATTCATTCATTTATTCATTCATTCTAAAATATGAGATACATACACTGTGCTGCATCCTTGGTTTACTGAAACATCTAGATAAGTTATTATTTTCTCTCTATCTGTCTATTGCTCACTATTATGAGATTAATGCAAGAGGCTACTTAATATATTGATCCTTGTAAAACAATAGAAGTTCTACACAATATAATTTAATACATTAACCCTTTCAGCGCGGCAACAGTCTTTATACGCCAGAATTTGTAGACGTCAGATTCTGACGTTTAAAGACGGCCCCAGCACTGTAAAAAAATATAAAATTATAATGGTCGTAGACCCATACCATAGGTATTAAAATGAAGCGGAAAGAGCTAGCTAAGACATTTATGATGATTTCAAATTGCGAACATGTTATCAAACTGTTATTAATATTGTATCTAGTACACTGAATAAACTGAATTTAATTGAATTGAACAACCCTTTGGCTTTTAAGGTTAAATATTGTGTATCCACGTGTGTATGGCCTACATTATAGCTCGATCCGGATAATAGGCGTCTGACTGATCGAGATAGCGTTTAATCAAATGCTTAATATTCACAATATGTCCCTGTTCGTGCTTTGAATTTTAATGTCGGTTGGCAATAAATAACAGCGTTGTGTAATTTCACACTTCTGCTTATTCTAACAAAAATATTCAGAGTAAGTACATTTTACTGATGAATACGGATTCTACTAGGATGCCAAGAGTTACTGCTATATCTTATGGTAATCTGATGCGCTGCATGTTGCCATCTATTGATATAAACTATAACACAGTGTGCTATCCGAAACGAAAAAGTAGATATTACCACTGATAAATGATAGAGAAGTATGTATACAGTATGGGAACGGAATTGGTCCTTTACAAAAGATTATGTTAATAAGATTTGTAAGCCAATATAAAGGGAATTCGAGATGAAATTAAAGATACACCCGTTGTATCAGGTGAACTGTGTGATCACCGCCAATTATATAATAAAAAGTGGATACTTTTTCCGATTACCAGTCCCAAGGAAAGTCATGTTTGTGGTGTGATATGAGGTTTTGTATTCTGATTGCAGCAGACAGAAGCACCAATTGACACAAAGTCCCTACTCATTTTGCATTCTGTCAATAAATTCTGCCGTTACAATTCGAAATGACATCTGAACCATTTGGAATGACCCACATGAAAGATTCATGATGCCAGAACACGCACAGACCGAGAGAACGAAAGATGAAAACGCACATTGTCAGTACAACTCCATCCGCAGATAATAAGCAAATGCACTACGAATAAAAAAGGGATTAAATGTCAGATATATGACACCCAACTAACAATTAGGGGGTCAATTGTATCACAGTTATGTCTATGGTTGTAGATCATTGCTCACTGTTACCACGTATACATTATAGAAACGAGTGTAAAGTTTTCGCCTGTACATAGACTATCAAGCGCTGGCCTGAGCGTCCAAGTAAGAGTTCATTGCAATCCCGTATTAAATTATGTCTTTTATTATAATGCTTTTAATTGAAGTGACATGCTAGATTATCTAGTAGTTATCATTTTTTTGTATGACACTAAACAGCAAGCAGTCTGAAGCGCAGAAAAATGTGCACAGGCTGACATACGGGTAATAAGATAGAGTCAATCATTTGAGTGAGGTGTCTCAGAATCAGGCTGCACGTAGATCTTATTAATGTGATTATTAAATCACTGCGGCTTTTACCATATATGATAAATTAGCTTCTCGTTATATATTATCATTTTTTTATATTTTGGCAGTAAATGTTCCTCCGAGCGAGGGCAAATAACATGAAGACGCCATTATCTTTTTTTTTAACGATTTTGACTGAACTTGATTCGAGGAAAATCTGATGCTTTAAGTATAGATGTTATTACTCCCCATGACTAATGACAATAATTGGTGGAGAACGCATGTAAAGCAGCACGACTGTCAGATATATAGGTTGAAAGGCAGTAATATTTCCCAAGATGAAGCATGTTGCGCACAGATGCTGTTGGCCAGAATCTGGGTTAGCAATGATGACGAGACAGCCATTACCGGCATCACCAATTCTCGTGAGATGAACAGCACCAAACACCCAGCACAGCGGCGGTGCACATTTCTGTTTCAACATTGGTTGGCATTTTTTATGACAGATGGAAATTTCACTCTGGTTACGTCACATTACAAGTAATCTTTTTTTGTATGAGCTACCAGTCATCCCCCCCCCCATTCACTTCAATCGATCAATCATATAAAAATTCAGCGGACCGAGCTCAGAGGCGCACAAATCCTTAGCGTGATCATGTGTCATGATCGAGACCAAAGCAGGTTCGTCAACAGGGAGGGGCTAGGGTGGGAAAGCCAGGTCAAATAGGTGAGATTTAACCAATTTCCTGAATGTTAAGATTGTTTTGGCATTACCTATTGGCACAGGCAGGGCGTTCCATAAGGCTGGACCAGATATAAAGAAAGCTTTTGACCCAGTCTTAGTCTTTATAAGAGGAACAACAAATCTATTTAAATTTCTGGCTCGTAGATATTTTGAGAATTTCGGCCGTCAGCCAGATAGACAGGTTGATTGTCTTTTAGGGTTCGGAAAGTTATTGCGCATAATTTGAAATGAATGCGAAACTTGACAGGAAGCCAATGTAATCGTTTTAGAATTGAAACGAATAACGACAAAATCGTGGGGCCTTGATTACCACTCTTGCAAGGCAGTTTTAAACGCGTAGTAATCTAGCGATATCCTTTTTCGGCATATTGTGAAAAAGTGAGTTACAATAATCTAACTTAGTACTGACGAGTGCCACTGCAATTTGCTTGGCAAGATTTAAAGACAGACTTTTTCGAATTCGACGCAATATACGTTTACTGTATGTCGCCCGTTGATTCTGGCTCACTTTCGACGCTGATCCAACATTAGACAACATCAAGTGGACATGCCGTGCCCCAGTTACCAGGTTAACCCTTTAACCGCCGGTGCCGCATATATTCGGGTTTTCATTTTTTATCAGCACATTAAGTACCACCTTTTAAACATGTTAACGACAAAATGTGACATCAATCAGCAATATTTGAAAACAGTTGACCTCCATTTTGTCAAATCTGAATAATTTTCACTCACTTGAAGTTGTGGATCGCGTCAGCGAGACACAACTTCAAGTGGGTGAAAATTCAGATTGAATAATTCGGCGGTTAAAGGCGGTTAAAGTGAGATATAGCGTCTTCACATTCTGGATAGTTTGTTTGGGGGGGGGGGGGGGTAGATGACCTGTATACATGTGATCTATGGTGTATAAATCTGGTTATGACATTATCCCTAATATATAATATTAGCAAACATTTCACACAGCACACACATAGCTGCGGCTCAACATTGTGCCAGCGTTGGGTATAAGTTTCTTCTTAGCGAGGATGGTACAGGACAAGGATGACTAAAATGACGTTTGTTTGGATACTCAAGTTCTTATTTGTCTGTCTCTTCCTCTTTTCGTGATACTTTTACAGATCAGGTATATATTGCGATCCTCGCTTGAACCTCTTTATTTCTAGAGCGTATCTTTTATTTATTGATAGTAGGAGTTGTCTACATAATGATGACACTGCCACACTTGTCTACATAATATGTGCTTACACTATCACCCTCTTCAAAAATACATAAGTATGTTCTAATATAATATATTGAAACATACTTCCGCCTAAAGCAGGCAGCATGTTATGCATTCTGTTTGTTTTAATGAACTTATTTTAACAATATATTGCCCAAGTAATAGTAGTAGTAAAATTATGTTTTACATCATTTTTTGGCCGTTATGGTCATTTAACTTTGCATCCTGTTTGTTTCGATGAACTTATTTTAACAATATATTGCCCAAGTAGTAGTAAAATTATGTTTTACGTCATTTTTTGGCCGTTATAGTCATTTTAGTGACTTTGTAAAAAGTTAAAACAAAAGGGCAATCCGTAGATGACAAATGAATGACATACAGATTATGATGTGAGGGTGAGGCATTATGAGTTGTCCTTCACTCGTCCGATAAGGGGGCACGGCCGGAGCCTCCGCTATCCTCGGGTCGGATAGTTCCCCAGAGTAACAATAGTTGAGGGTAACCCCATTTATCCCACATGTGAGACCTAATGTCAAACACTCTATTGCCGGTAGCTCAAAGCCTTACTGCGGCCAAATCAATGAGCTGCATTAATTTAAGTACGCTGTCCACTGACAATCCGCACAACGATTATGGCCAGACTCGTGGAGGTTGCAGTTTCTCTTGGATGTTGTTGTAGATTATATAGCTAATTACATACCATGCTGTACAGCATGCCACAGACGTAACAACTCCAGTTTGCTGCTAAGTGGGTCAAAACGTACTACCACTACCAACCATCCCAGTACCCCTATATTGTTCTAGACAATGAGTTTATCAACATCGTATTTTATGCTTGCAAGTCCAATGTCTATGTTAAATTTGATATACCATCGTATACCATCGTATACCATCGTATATCTCGTAAAGTTGTTGTTGGTGTTGGCTTTAATTGCACGTCGGATAATTTAAAATTTAAAATGATTATAGTAGGCCTATTTTATGAGAGTATAGAATATCCTAATCCGAGCTATCTGGCTGTCAGAGTATTGACTGTCTATTAGGTCAGATTCTGTCCACATACAGCATCATATCTTAGCTTCATAGTAGAGTAACTTAGCACATGGCAAAAAGAACTATGGAATCTCATCGGGTTTACCTTGTAGTCGGACTTATTATGTAATGACATATAATTGTGCTAAACCATCCAATATGTATGCTGAAATCATCTGAAACTATATTAATGAGCTAATAACTCCGCGTATGTTGCTGATGTGGGTTGTCCAGCAAGAAGCTAAAAAAGATGGCTCGGAACAGCGTTGGGCTAACGTGTTCACACATAGGTCCAGCGTTGAGCCTGTCCTCTGGTTTGTGATACGTGAAGGCACAAGGACAGGCTCTGTGTGATGAAGGCCCCAGTCCAATCTTTTGTACCCCCCCCCCCCACCACCACGGCCCTCCCCTAGCCTAAAGTGCTAGAGACCAATTTTGCAGAAGACAATGCCAGTCTTTCTTTAACGGAGTGTATTCTTTTTACTGTTTGGCTTGTAACGTATTCATGTGTGAATTTATGTCTTCTGAAAACAAACAAATGTACAGGTACATGTGAACGATTTTGCATAATCATGTTTTATTTGTTTTTAAATAATATATACTTGTATGATGATGATGATATATATGGTCTAACTGGTATAGGTTGTATTGGATTAAATCCTGCTATTATTCTTGCAAGACAAATAATTGTGCATAATTAAAATTATAATTAATTATTTCTTCAGTTAATGCCAAATTATAACCTCAACAAACGTGTTGTTCTCCACGACAGCAATACGCAGATGACAACGGCTAATGGACTGTAAAGCAAGTGCACGCGAAATGCTGGCACAACGCTGGGCCATTTCTGGCACAACGTTGTACTAGTACTTGGTGTTTTTTGGGTTGCTCCTGGTGATTTTTCTCGTGATGGAGTGGGGGGCGTGTATAGGACACGTCTGCCATCTGGCAGCGTCCTATAACACCCTTCATCTTCAAGGCGTGCTGCTGTCTTTGTCTCCCAGCGGGATCTTGCATTTTTAATTCGTGCACATATAATTGTCCACATATTTATTCAAACCACAGTGATTAATATTTCATGTTCAGCAGGGCTGGATCACGGCCTCCAGATATCTTATCAACTGAGAAAACCGAGCAACCGTTATTTAAAACTACAAAAAGTGGAGTTAGGGGCTCCGTTCCTCTATCTATTAGCTGTGTAGATAATAAAAATTGTGTGTGGATATCCACCGAAATTCAAAATCTATTTCACTTCTCATTTTGTATCAGCCAATGTCTTGCATTTTCATCTCGGTATGTGCCATCATGATGTATATAGAGTCTTGAGACACAAGTCTTGCAATACAGCCTCCACAGAACTTCTCAGCAAACACAAGACATCGACCCAATGTTGGCCCAATGTCTACGACACTGGCCCAACATTGAGTCGATGTCCCGTGTTTGCTGGGAATTGTCAATCACTCTTATATGTAAGTAGCATGTTTGTGCTGCCGATATATTTGATCACCAGTCTCTGTCTGAATTCAACAATTCACCGCTGAAGAAAATAATGTGAGGGGGTTAGGGTGATCGCACGTGTAAGCCCCGGTGTGTGAGAGGGCACACGTTCCTCCTGAACCGCCCTACCGCCCCCGGGGGCCCACCCCAGATGGCAGGAGACGTCAACCCAATGCCGGCTCATTACTGGGCCAACGTCTGCGACGTTGTCCCAGTAATGAGTCAGCATTGGACCGGGGGAGATGTAAGTGTTCATGCCACAGGTGCACAGCGTGCAGCCGGGGTGCAAATTTGTATTTTTAGTCATTACAAATGAGAGAGCAGGGACTTTGATAATGGATACAGCAGGCCAAAGACAAGTCACCACCCTGACTCTGGACGCCATGTGCAAGTGGCCACCTTTATATTGAGGACGTTCACATATAGCTACAACCGCTCAGAGTAAAATTATAAAACACAATAATTGTATATGATTATGCCTAGGCCCTGTTATTTCATTTTAAGAACTATACGTATAACTATTGAATCAGTGTCATGTATAAAATTATGTGGAGGAAATCTGTGAGTGTGAGAATGTAATGGGTCATCATGCCTGTTATCTGTAATATATTGAACTCTTTATTACTACTATAATGAACTTAAACGATAAAATAGCCATTGTAGCAAAATTAGTTCGCATGATAATTATTACAGCGAAAATTGAGTGTGTGCTATCTCACTATACAGTATTTCATAGTGGGGGATCTGTTGGACCCTAATGGTTTGTAATCATGACCACTGCTGTGAAAATCAAAAAGGCAGTAGCTGCTTACTTTTAAAGTAAGGAGTTACTGCATTTTACCTCTACAGAGCACTGGGGGGGGGTGTGATATGGTGGGTGGTACTTCCAATCATCAGAGGGTGTGGTCATGACAGGTGCACCAGCTCCCGGGTCCCCCTTCACCTTCGCCTCCATCTAATATGTTGTTCAGGTGATCCTTTATTCTGGGCATGTCCCCATGTTAATATACTGACGCTGCGGGTCCTCCACCATGTGTTGTGGTTGTCACGATTCATCACATTCCCGATTGTGCTTTTCCCTATACTCGGTGGCATGAAGTGTGTTCTACAGTTTCGATAATCCGATAAATAATATACCAAATGTTTTTCAAAAACAAACGGAATTTCTTATCATTGTGTTTTCTTCTTGTACGTCGATGGTGTCTACCCTGTAGTCCGGCGTGTTCAGCATGGCGATGACCTACACGACGCGTAGTCGTGTCTGATATTTGGCACTTCCGATTTCGAGCCAATAATGATTTACGTATTATCAATATCGTGTCATATCATATCGTATCGTATGATGGTTCAAGTGCAAATCCCCTTATCATGCTTATCTTAATGATCTCATATTTTCACAATGGAGTCGATAATTATGTGGTGAATATATTTCGAGGCACACCAGAGAAAAAAGCCTCAATAAAAACAAGCTCGGTCTCTTCTTATATCTGCATGGATATAACCCCAGGGTAATAATAAGGCTTACAACTTCGCCAAAAAGCCAAAGTAAATAATTGTCATATAAAGATTAGATGTTTAGTAATTTCACGGCCGGTCGTTTGTTATAGATACACACCGATCTGAGGATATCATGGTCAATATTGTGAGTAGATGGCACTTTAGAGGTATAGCGGTCGGACGGGTGCCGAAGCGCATCATTGATCTTAATCCAGGTCTGTTATAATGTTATAAATGCCAGTAACTGGGACGGAACCAGCCTAGGTGAGGTGTGACCATCATAACATTGCAGCTTGGTGCAGCCCGATCATGTGTATCGTCTGTGACCCAGTACCCTACTGTTTTTTCTCTGTCAACACTTGCACACCCCAGCAAACACGACACATCTACCCAATGTTTGACCAATGTTGGCCCACCGTCTACGACGGTGGTCCAACATTGGTCAAACATTGGGCAGATGTGCCGTGTTTGCTGGAACTGGAGCGTGCGCGACCTTCATTGTACAATATCCGATAATAGGCGGGATGTTTTGTGTGGGCATGCAGACACCGACTAATTGCCCTGTCATTGAGTAACAGCCTTACTACGGCGATCTGGTTGGGTTCACTAGAGTAGACACCATGGAGCTGGGTTATCAATGGCACCTGTCTCTATTGGGACACAGTCAGGCATAGAAGTCATGCTTCGTGGGTCTAAGTGGGGCCACAGATTTACTCATGGTACCGGAACATTGCATCCTCATTGTGGAGCAGTACTGTGGAACCGCCTGGCCATGTCAGCCACCGGTCTGTTCTGCTTGGCTTGCAGAGTAGAGAAGCCCAGATAATACTGGTCGTTCAGTTTTCTCTCTCCACACTTCAGGGTCTGACCATGTTCACCACAGAAGCTCGTTTTAAACAAATGTCTGGATTCTCCTTACGTCATTTCTCATGGGATTTCAGGAATAAAACGTCTTGTTTGTATGTTGTCGATGCTGATGGATTAGCCAGATTATTGCGATGAGTATTAACACCCTAATGTAGGGAGCCAGTTGTGCTGATGCGTCTAATCTTTGGATTTTACAATTCCTCTTTTTGCTTCACCAATAATTAACAACCCTCTTGGCAGGAGGGATTATATTTTGAACAGCTGGTGTGTTCAATGCAGAGTTTGGAGCTCAATGTCAGAATTAGAGACACATGAAACATCTGTTTGGTGAATATTGTGGGAGGTACATGTCACACCCCTACGTGGTGACGAGACGTTGCCTCAACGTGGGGATAATGTCGGGTCAATGTTATTGACTGTGGCCAGCCATGGTACCATGGTTGAGGTGACGTGCTGTTCAGGTCACGCTCCTGGATCATTCATGCAGAGTACACCACAACAACCACTACCTCTTGTTCTGACCAGGGCACCATGAACCACCAAACCCAGACACATGCCTCTAGCTGGCTCCTCAACTGTGTCACCACGTCCTTATTGTACGCTCCGTAGTGCAAGACGTCTGTACGCCCTACCTGTACACTCACCCCATCTCTCTGATATTGTCACACAGTGCTCAAGAGTGAGCAGATCCAACACACACTAAGCCAAACCACCAAGAAAATCAACTGGACGACAAGATCCACACCCTCATTCTTATGCAGCATTGTTACGTGTTGCATTGTTGCCTGAAGTTGTTACAGCTTCTTCTCACAAACGGGAACTGCCGTACTAGGTTATACCAGATGCTTGTGATTATTCTATTCACCGATGGATGTAAATGAATGAATGGGACTTTAGGATGGTGAGGTGAATTGGATGGGGAAGAGACATTATTTTCTTTTAAACCTGAATACCAGAGCGAGGGACGAAGCCACCAGACCAGGCGTGACAGACGGTAGTGTTAAACGACTACACCAGGCTGCCCTCTTCTCAAAGTAGACTTCTCGCCTATACTAACTTCATACCAAGTTTGGTGATCAAATAGTGGATGACAGATAGCCTTATGATAATGATGAGAATGATATCATATTATGTCATTCTTTACCATGTATACTTGTTGGAAATGCATTTGATGAAGCGATGTTGTCCTCTTGACACATAACTTTTTAATATATACGTATCTTATTAAGCGTGAGAATCAAAAGCACTTTAGAAAGAAACATGAGTGTACATGAGTGATTCAACAAGTGAATAGAGTTCATTATCCGAATTTAAATTGATATTATCGACATGCCTGAAGTATTAACTACACTCTACCGCTTATGAACGTTTCAAGAAGGATATAATGATTATAGGTGTTCACTGTAGTGAATACAATACATTACACTTGTAAACGATCGAAGTGAATAAAGTACAAGTCACGGAAAGGACTAATTGCTGGATAACCCAGCTCGCAAGACGTTGGCTTCATGTTGAGCCAAGTCACATGACGTGGGCCCAACATTGAATCAACTTTTATTTGATGTTGGGAATATGTTGAGAGAGTTGAGTGGTTGAATGTGATTTGGGATATGATGCCATGCATGGTAGAGTAAACAAAATGGCGGCCATAAACTTTAGTTACACCAGGATGTGTATGTTAGATATTCATGATCTAGCTGGGTATGTCTTCTCGGTTGATTATATCTACACCACTGCACAGAGTGAACTTTTCCAAAGTGTGACAACATAGCAATACGAATGCTGGATAAAATCGCAAAGTGAGATCGTCGTGTACAATAGGGTAGCAAAGAGTCTACAAAGTGTAGTTTTAAGCGATGTATACCTGAGTGTATTTCTATAATTATTAGGCTAGTGCCTGCGATCATAGTTTGTCTGTGGTGGAAACATCATCTGTATTACCACTGATTACGAGGGGTGGGTGAGTGTGGCTTTGCGTAGCTTTCTGCAATTTGTGACAATATCACGACAAAAGGAAGCAAATTCGACGTCTATGTCCTACTCTTTTCTATAACTGCTAGGCACACTTGAAGTACACATTATTGATAGCAACACTTCACGTATCATGCCTTTGCTAAGCAGTTCGGAACACTGTATAGGCCTATGACACCCAGCATCCGCGTGTGAGGGGATTTGAAACCAGCATGTCTAATCAGAGAATCTACAGCTGAACCTAATGAGTCACCGCAGAATGTCTCTGTATCTGAACAAGTACATAAACAGAGAGGTGAACAACAACTGAGATTGAAAACATGGCCGCCACGACACACAAAGTGATCAGAATCTGTGGTGAGGGCCTGCAGCTCTGCATCGATGTGAGATGTAATCAGTTGTATATCCTGCACCCCCGGGGCCTTCAGAGCCGGGGTACGGGGCGATCTGTGCCGAGGTGTCCCGGACAGGAGGGGGCAGGGTTAACACAGAGCCAGGGTGACACAGTAGCCCCCCCCCCCCCGGTGTCAGCAAGAGAAAAAAGTGCACGTACAGAAGCCTGGGTGTGACTGCCTATCAATTACACTAGTCTACCCTGTTTTATTATTGGCTGCCCTTGTGCCAGCAGCCCCCCAGTCTGCTCAATTGTGAATCAATCCTGGGCCGATGTCTGTGACGTTGGCCCAGGATTTAGTCAATGTTGGACCGACGTGTATTGTGGATGGCTGTAGGGGATGGGTGACACAGCTAGATAGATAGATAGTCAACCTGTCGCGAGCTCAACCACGTGGGGTACATGACGAGAGGGGGGGGGGGTAAATAAAAAGTGGTGCCAGTTACCTTTATAATCAGATAAAGAACCCATCAATACGTTAAAGGTTTGCTAGATTGGTCTGCAATATCCTCTATTTTTAATATATATCACAAAAACATTTACAAATAAGTTAGTATTATTCTTTTATATAGCAAAAGTACTTCGACAAATCTTCAAGCCATATTAGAATAGATTCGTACTCTGTTTCATAAAGTGAATTTAACCGTAAAATAAACCGTTATAAAGAAGCATAAAATTTAATGTTAAACTATACATAAAATATAATGGGTTACATAATATACAGATATACACAACAGCACAATAACGCATTTGTCAAATTTGTCAAATATATAGTGTATATACATAATATTTTAAACAAAATGATAACTTTAAATACATTTTCATACAATCGATAATACAGAAACGATCCCGTTCTAAAATTGTAATTTAATATGAAAATCATATAGGCCTATTATACTTGATTAGTATAATATCAACAGAAATTGCATAGATTATGAGTGTATAGTTGATTTGGAACATTTCCATAATGTAATATTTTTGTTTTCTCTTGAGCATTTGGAGTTGAGTGGTTAACGAGAGAAGATTTAATACTATACCGTATACCATTAAAATAAATGGCACCCATCCAAGATGGGCACTAGTCCAAGATATGATAGTAATTCCCACTTACACAAAGAACCATTGGAGTATATAAAACACTGCACACGATTACATGGCTGTGTAACACTACAAATACCCAGCAAACACAAAACATTTGTATAACATTTGTACAATGTTGGACCAACGTCGAAGACGTTGGGCCGACATTGTACAAATGTTATAAAAAATTGTTTTCGATGGGTAGCTCAGTCTACTAACTCATATAAAAAATTGCATAGTAACAAAAGCATCACTGATATATACAGTCAATATGTGTTGGGGAAATATTAAAAATTAAATAGCATATCAAATTAATACTAAATATTAGAATAAACTTATTAATTTCAACTGGCCCTGAGATATATATTCAAATAAAAAGTAGTTCTCATTTCAATTCATGTTGCCTGATGCCAAGCTTGGCATGTGAGTGTACACATTGTGCACACTGATTAATATAGTAAGGGGGGCACCATTCAATTTCCAAGGGGGGGGGCTGGAGTTTTTTTTTGAAATAAATAATTTCGGGCCGACTCTGCGTGAAATAAATAATTTACTTCAATAGCCGTTTTTAAAAACATGTAATAAAATGTGAAATTTTCAGCGCGCCGCCGAGCCCGGTTGAAATAAATAATTTGCCCCTTAAATCGTCCCTAACGGCTTATAGCAATATTAACTTCACTTGATCTGCTTGTTTGCCTCGCCGATACGGACAAAGCTAGACAAAGAGGGGTTTCTTGCCAAGTCAATATTATTGTTATTACATGGATATTTTGTTAAATGTTGGAGAGTGATTGTACGTGCTTGAAAATAACTGATAAAAATCAAAGGTTATTTCTGACTAGAGCCGCTTGTATGTTAGTCATATTATGGCCTAGTCATATACTTATCTGAGAAGTAAACCCAGCAAACACAAAAAAATGTATAACATTTATACAACGTCGGCCCAACGTCTTCGACGTTGGTCCAACATTGTATAAATATCATACAAATGTTGTATGTTTACTGGGAAAGCAGACCCCATGTAGAACCATGTAACATGCGACCCCGTCTTTATGCCGGGCTATGGTTGGGCTTGCCTCTGGGGATGCTGGCCCAACATTAACCCACACCGGGCCAACACAATACACAGTGCATGATCTATACACATGATACAGAGATATTCATTATTTTTACTATTTAATTATACTTATCACCAGATAATTGGATAAGAGTACTTACATTATATCAATTGACCCTTGCAGCACGACATTATATTCTAACCACCCATGATAGGCCTACATTCTAATTTTAAATAGCTTGCTTTTATAACAGTATTGTGACTCAGCTAAGAAAAGGAGCTATTTATGTAGAAATCTTGCCAAATTAAGTATATTTGTCTATTAATGATCAATAGCTCTCACAACTGAATACACTTGTGTAGCGTAGATTGAACAGCTGTAATTATTCTATCAATTTAGTTTAGTAGTTCTGCCTGTTGTTATCCCAACTATTATACAAAATTGTCTCTACGCTGGGCCAATGTATCTAACGTTGACCCAGCGTAGCGTTCAAATTAAAATAAACCAAACTGGAAAATCATCCTCACTAACACGTTATGCCAACTAAAAATACAATGTTTACCACAGAATGGTGTACATGCATGTTTAATAACAGAATTCTCCATAAATAGTTTTTAATCTATAAAGAAACCAGGGTATAAAACTTAATGCTGGTTGATAACGCAGTAGTATATTAAGCTTATATAATTGAGTATAAATGCTGAATTTCTATAGTGTGAAATCACATAATGGGTTTGTGTATACCTGCCAACTATTTACTATTAATTATACGCAGTGACGTATGTGGCGTGCTTACTCTGTAATTATACTGCTGAACGTTCTAATTCCCAAATTCGCTTATTTTTTAACATTCATCACCTCAAGGTTTTGTCAGCAGGGTAGTTGGATTTTGCTTCAACGCTTAAGAAAAATATATTGGGAGGTGATAATATATGTGGTTTTTATTATTTGTCTCTAAATGTGTAATATAACCTTCGAGGCGATATGAGAAAGTGTATGATGAGTCTGTAGATTTTTATTTTCAACTTAAACACTAAAGTCCATGGTCGTCTCTCGTGCTGAAAGGGTCATGCAATTATTTCGTTAGTTTTCTGGCTAATTTTTTTTTCAGTAGCACTATCAATACTGCGCACATGTTTGGATATGCTCAACACAGTTGTTCCTTTAAAGGCGGAACTATGCCCTTCTCGCAAACACAATGCCGCTTTAATATCGGGCCACCGTCTTCGACGATGGCCCAATATCAGCCCATCATTGGGCTGGCGTCTATTGTTGGCTGGGTTTTCTACAGAATCCCCAGCGCCTTGTGCCACGACATGCCCCGTACACATAATGATGTTATCCTAGCTTCTAAAGACTCACGCTGTTCATGCGCTTCTCAAATTCTTCAAATACTTTTACTCCCAAACAACACCCGTCAAGAAAGGCAGGGCCGAGTTCTCGATACCCATACATCTGTCAAAGGTTCTATGTGCGTGACAGCCCAATAAACAGGAAAACTTGGCACAACGCCGTCTTAGCGTCGAGCTTACGTTGGTTAACGTTTCTGTTAGCTGGCTCTATCTCCAGATTAATCTTGAAAGAAGGTTGATCTACTGTAACGATCAAATATTCTTATAATGTTTTGTTTTAACGCTATTTACGAATTTGACTGGCGCATTCTAGATCAAATTCTACGACGTTGGCCCAGCGTGGAGCCAACATTGGTTCAGAGTCTCGTGTTCCCTATAGGAGCAATTGTTGAATCATTCACATGTTACTCAATGTTCATTTGGTGTTGGACCAGCGTCGTAGACGGTGGACCAACACCAAATGAACATTGAATTCACACCAAGAACTTATACCAGTTGATCCTAGTTTTGTGAATATTCTTATATTGTAATTATTGGACAAAGACACTAAGTAGAGATTCTAGTTTACTGGTATTGAGGGAGTACTCTCATAAAGAGGACAGCACTCTGATGCTGCGATTTACCAAGGATCCACTAAAATCTGAATTTATATTGAGTAGAATTATCACCACTGCCAAGTTGGCCAGCTCTGGTTCAGTGTTAGGGTAACATCGGGGATTGTGGACCGCCATTGATAAAGCATCGGGCCAGCTGGGTGAAACGACACACCATGGTCTGCATTGATAAAGCATCGGGCCAGCTGGGTGAAACGACACACCATGGTCCTCGGCAGATACAATGACCACAGCTCCTGTCTAAACCTGGACAATCTTATCTTGGCCATCCTAATTATGGCAATCATATGTATACGTCTATACGCCTATGTAGAGACATGTACAATCTGAGCGTATAATGCTTTACGGAGCCCACTAATATCTACACTATACATGTAGCAAATGAGACGTTATCGAATAAATATACACTTAATTACGTTAATGAAAAAAACATAATCGAAAAAGGAAGCAAACCATCGATCGAGCGAATGAACGATCTAACAAACGAACAAACAAATAAGCGAATTAAAGAACAAACAAATGAACGAACGAACATATTACGATCAAACGATCGAGCAAATCAACTAACGGACGAACAAACGAACACACAAACGAACGAACGAACGAACGGAAGAACAAACGAACGAACAAACGAACGAACGAACGAACGAACGAACGAACGAACGAACGAACGAACGAACGAACAAGCGAACGAACGAACGAACGAACGAACGAACGAACGAACGAGCGAACAAACGAACGAACGAACGAACGAACGAACGAACGAACGAACGAACGAACGAACGAACGAACGAACGAACGAACGAACGAACGAACGAACGAACGAACGAACGAACGAACGAACGAACGAACGAACGAACGAACGAACGAACGAACGAACGAACCATAAAAATATAAATTGAAAGTTCTTGATAAAACCAACAATTTTTTGTTGAATTCAGTTTTACATCAAAGTTATGCAGATTGAAGACCAGAAGAAACTGGTTAAATACATCAAGCTTTAAAGATTGACATTGTCGTCCTAGACGTATATATGGTTTACAGTATGTGGAATCTATCTGTATTATTTCACGTAGAAAAGAACCAAATTCATACATTTTTTACAGTGGATGGTATAGGCCTATATAGGTCTACTACAGATATAACGTATCACTCGTATATAGGTCTATGATGGACTATATATGAGATACAATAATTAATTACGCAGCATTGATGGTAATAACTAGCTTGTTATGTCATTTTTTCGGATATCAGAAATGCATTCATTCTGTACAACAAAATCATTTACATAACATAACAATGCTCACACGAAAACAGTGGTATAGTACCTCCATGATCTTTATTACGTTCGTGATCATCTAGACATTCACTCATTCAGATGTAGGTTTAGATTATTCAATATAAAAACGGTCTAGCTATGGATAGTCTAATTTGTGTCTTATATCCTCTAACCACCCACCGAATAAACCCCACCAACCTCACCCCGTTTACAATGCGTATAATTCCCACTATTCTTTTGTACATTTTCACCAACAAATAACGGCCAATTGGTTCAGGTGACGATGCTTAGAATGAGGTAAAATGTAGGGCCAGTTTTTTTGTGAGTGACAACACGCTTCTCTATATCATTAGTCCATTAGTGCCTCAATTCAAAACTATAACACCAGGTGATAAGTTACCATTTACACGTGTCCTAATTTGAAAAAAAAATGACATAAAGAATATTTTTACGATGAGATCCACATATATATTATTGTTGCTTGGATCCTGTCGCGATACCTGGACTAGATATATTGTTTATCGATCGTTAAAACATCAAGCCCCATTATTGATAGTATCAGAGTGTTGTGTCTCTGGTCCTAAAGGGTGCTCTTTTAGAGGGGTGTCCTTTACGGTGCGTCATTGTTAGGTGGTGGTATCTCCCGAACCTGACCCAGCCCGAGAAGAGCTTCACCGGCCAGTAGCCATTATGTAAATCACCCATTTTCAGGCCATAGTATCCACAGGAATTGTCTACATGGGGCTTGGTGGCTGGTTACTATCTCCACTTCCAGTCCCCGAGGCGTTGTCTCAATGCTGGGCCAACGTCTGCGACGTTGGCCAAGCAGTGAGGCAACGTCTCGTACCACATATTACCAAGCTGCTGAATGGGACCTGTCCCCTGGTTTTCAGTTGTAAACAACAATGATCGATGTGAGAGTGCCCATGCATTTTATATGATTTCCACGTAGAATACAGCCCTGTCCGTAGGAAAAAATATACCGGTATTTGTTTGCTGCTTTCACTTAATGACTTTCATTTTGAAATGGCCTGATTGATGGCTGATGAGAGTGGAGGGATGTGGATAAATGACAGCAGCGCTGTATTTTAAACCTCGGTCACCTGGGTTCAAATCTACTCGGCGATGACATGATTTTCAGGCCCTTAATCCTGGTTGTCCTATCTGTGTATCTATAGACGTTAGCTGATCCCATCGCAATATGGCACTACTTTATAAAAGTGCGCGAGATCTATTCAACACGCTGAGGTGCAATGCTTCCGTGGCGATGTGTTTTAACCCTTTCAAGCCTGAATTCACCATTCTCTTTTTCATCCACTACAAGCCGCGAATTGCTGTCGCAATTCTCGACTTGTAGTGGATGACGATGGCTAGCAAATGGGAAAAACATCAGTTCCATGAAAATGTTCGTTCTTAACCCACTAGGTGTGATAAATTATAAGCCATTCTCCAGCTATTTTAATAATGAGTTGAAAATGCACAAGAGCAAAACACCCCAGCCAGCTACAATCAGTTGATTAACCCTTATCCCGCCGCGTTAATCTATTTAAATTTTCAACCACTCGAGGTTGTGTCTCGCTGCCGCGATCCGCAACCTCAAGTGGTTGAAAATTACCCATATTTGTTGATTTTAGACCAAACATTTACAATTGTTTATGTTTAAACAGTCATCTCATTGCCAATATCAGTGGTGCTTTGATCGGCAAATCAGGTCAGTTCCTTCCGCTACCCTCGGGGTCGAAAACTAGCTCATAGTGATAATATATAATCCAGAAAAACCATTAAATCTTCCTTCATAATGTGTTACATCCTATAGAGGGTGAGGTTTATTCTCCAAGGTGGCATAACCAGAGATATATTTATGCAACAACCCAATCATCAGCACTATTGCGTCAGGGAAATCCCGAGGCATGCGGCTGACCTGCTCCGTAAAGGAATGGATGGCTGGTGTGGACAAGTGGTTGTATAGTGTAGACTCGCGATAAGGCCGCCATGCTGGATCAAAATAAGAATATTGGGACTGCTATGTTTATGATGGCTATATTGACTTTTTTATTATTGCAATGTTTGCTATAAAATATGTGTGACAGAGTATATGATTATAATGCACCTTAATACTACCATGTTCCATGAGGGCTGAAAATTGTGAGAAATAACGTGTTATTATTAGAGCTAAATCATTTCCAATGAT
This sequence comes from Flabesymbios commensalis, assembly GCA_964017125.1. NCBI lineage: Eukaryota > Metazoa > Annelida > Polychaeta > Terebellida > Flabelligeridae > Flabesymbios > Flabesymbios commensalis. The sequence goes on from OZ024904.1 coordinate 53,850,964, forward strand.
TTAAATCCCGTTCCCATTGTATGTCATCATTAATTGGAATTGGTGTTTGCTTTCAAATGCATCTGGAGGTAGATGTATTCGCACACGAGTGTCATATGCGTGACAGAACGTGTTGTCTGAGATGGAGTTTTAACGTCACCGTATCATGTTGAGAACATGCAATCTGAGTAGAGTGATGATATCCCTATATGGTGCGGACTTTACTTAATATGACCTTAGTGAGTACCCTACCAGTCAGGTAAGTACTCGTCACCAGGCTGTGGCGGTGGATGATCAAAGACAACCCAACCCAGATAAAACGGGCCCGACATTAACCTTCTGGTCTCAGCGGTCACTGCACCAATGACACGGGTGCCATATGGCATCTATTACTCTACTCTCAAATCGTGGGCATATTCAGTTTCAAATTCTTGAAAGTGATGGTACTATAATAGTAAGCCAATTGAATGATGAATTGACAGGAGACTACTTGCCTCTCCATCAATTTAGGCATGAATACGGATTGCTTAAAGCTCAATTTTGAGACAGCGACCAATTTGCGTGTTTGCACTCAAAATGCGTCATTCTATCGCTCTATTACGTTGTAAACAAGATAATGCGCATGCACATAGAACATCATATGCATGCATATTTCAGCCATGTGGTATACATGTGGGCATAGTAGTAAACGTTATTGATATGACTGTAGCGAGAGTCCATAAAATATCATGGTGTTACGCAAAGGGAGGAAAGTATATTCATCATTTAAAATGCCTACGTATAACTATAAGGTAGTGTTCATGATTGAGAGAGGACAGACACATTCAGGGTCCTGATATGATTGTATATTTACTTCTTTTTTTAAATTTTCTGATGGTTTTTCGAACAGTAATACAACATTAGTCCTGTGATGCTCTTACATAGAATACTGGACACAAATAAATAGCTACAATTTATAAAAGAATACTTACACTTACCCCTCGATGCTGATTTGTCGAGGGTAGATATAATGTACCACAAAACTACTTTTTTTATGTGTTAGCAAGGTATCTTTTCTCTGATTAAAAATATGTTTATCGCTCACTGTCAACATATTGATTGTAGAGGATGGTGCAACATTTCTAGTATAATATTATGACACAGGTTCCAAGTTTGCTATATATGACTAAACGTTACGTGTCTACATAGACATATAGGAAGTTTGTAATGATGGTATTATCCACTTTGTTTTCAAACTAACAACTACAGTTAGTATACGTTGGTCATTAGTTGGGTGTCTGTTGGGACACGATTTGATGCAATAGGGTTTGTGGACCATATAAATCAATCAGATTTGAGCAGTATCGGGCTATATGTCTAGCTCAGCCCATTGCTACTCGTTAAGAAAGTATTATATACGATTCTTCACATATTATGGAAATCTATTCTAGCAAACACAAAACACTTGCATAACATTTGTACAACGTCGGCCTAACGTCTTCGGCTTGGCCAACATTGTATAAATGTTATACAAATGTTTTGTGTTTCCTGAGTACAACTAGAACTCACATCTAGAGCAATTTTTGACGTTGGTCCAGCATTGTACAAATTCTAAACAAATGTTTTGTGTTTACTGGGGTAGTGGTGGCGTGAAATATTAGTTTCACATTTACATTTCTGTGTGGTGGTACACGGGCGTGGTGAGATCCATATATAGCCACGATTACCGAGAATAGGACTAAGACCGTTATTGAAATGGACAAAAACTAGATAGATGTCGGCTCTTTTGTTTTAGGTGCTGAAGTAGAGTGCTGTTTTCAGAAGACGTTTAGCAGACAAAGACACACTGCACTGGGTGGAGGTAATTCAATCTAATGTCACACATTTTACGGCGTCTGAAGAGTCCTCAAATTATGATAACTTTTCACTTGACGTCGCCCGGGCTTTCTTGTCATCCTTCATTGCTCTCACACCTATGTGCTATACTTCCGCAGTCCATCCAGGCGAAGCCATTAAACCGCCACCGAGCCTTTTTTGGTGTTATTGTACCAGCGCTTTCAGAGGAATTAAGTGCCGGTGAATCTTAGTCATCTGATTGGACAAGATGACCATCTCAACCAATCAGATGCCAATAAAATCTAATTCAACCGTTTCGAAAACACCGACCCAGTGAATAAACATTTATTTGATATATACATACCTTCCCATAATAGCTGTTACAGAAACTTAGATGAAGTATAATAGCTGGGGTAGAGTAGGACATTGTCTTTACTTCTGGCTTCAGTCTGTCGCAATAATCGCCCATAATACATAAAAACACGGTAAACCCACTCACTCACCGCTTCTTCTGGTACTTGTAGTGTGTTTATTGACCGGTTATGTGGTTATAATACCCTATGCATTGTCATCAGACAGTATTGTTATTCTGAGAAAAAAAAAACAATAAAATACACGAGATGCTTTATATTTTGAGAGAGGTACTTTAGCTAATGTATACGAGGTGTTGACTTTACTGTATGTTTGCTTTGCTGGTTCCTCTGATCTTTCTGTGTGGTTTATCACGTTTTAATAGCGATTCGTTCCCACCACACAGGAGACAGTGCTTGAACATTAAATATGCACTCTAAAACTGGCTGGCTACGTATCACCAGTACTACATTTTCACTGGTGCTTGATGTGGTGCTTTTGAGAGGCTGTTCTGGTTGAGAATATTCTGCTGATCAGTCTGGTTTGATGAAGAAGGAACACAGTGCGGGGATCGGCTTTAGACGTCAGAATCTGACGTCTGTAGATGTCAAATTTTGACGTGTAAAGTCGATCCCCAAATATTAGGTCTCAAATTATGTTAAAATGAGTACTTTTCGTATGTGACGTGAAGTTGTGGGTCACCGGAGCGAGGCACAACGTTAAGTGGGTTGAAATTTCAACTGGATAACTGGGTCATCAAATGGGTTAATTAAAGCTCGTTGATTGACTCAACCCTGGAATTAAGCCAGTCAGCGAGTTGTTATATGATTTATAGTTTGCTTTAACCCTTTGACTTCCAGGCCGGAGTGCATGCCAGGATCCAGATATACTGGTGTAGGAGTTCTATTTTTCGTCATTTGAAGCTGGAATTGCTAACGCAATTTCCAGCTTCAAATGACGAAAAATACATAAATGTAGTATATATTTGACGAAAATTTGTGTCATTTTATGGTTACGTTCATTGCCGAATGACGACGGAAATTTCCGTCATGTATGGGAGTGAAAAGGTTAAGCGGAGGTGGATTGTGTCTTGTTTTCTGTTTCTTAAATAAAAGGAAGGTGTGTGCAAGGGGAGGTTGCTGAAGGTATGTGTAATATAAGGGGAGGTTGCTGAAGGTATGTGTAATATAAGGGGAGGTTGCTGAAGGTATGTGTAATATAAGGGGAGGTTGCTGAAGGTATGTGTAATATAAGGGGAGGTTGCTGAAGGTATGTGTAATATAAGGGGAGGTTGCTGAAGGTATGTGTAATATAAGGGGAGGTTGCTGAAGGTATGTGTAATATAAGGGGAGGCTGCTGAAGGTATGTGTAATATAAGGGGAGGTTGCTGAAGGTATGTGTAATATAAGGGGAGGTTGCTGAAGGTATGTGTAATATAAGGGGAGGTTGCTGAAGGTATGTGTAATATAAGGGGAGGTTGCTGAAGGTATGTGTAATATAAGGGGAGGTTGCTGAAGGTATGTGTAATATAAGGGGAGGTTGCTGAAGGTATGTGTAATATAAGGGGAGGTTGCTGAAGGTATGTGTAATATAAGGGGAGGTTGCTGAAGGTATGTGTAATATAAGGGGAGGTTGCTGAAGGTATGTGTAATATAAGGGGAGGTTGCTGAAGGTATGTGTAATATAAGGGGAGGCTGCTGAAGGTATGTGTAATATAAGGGGAGGTTGCCGAATTCTTATAGTTGGTGTATGATTGGAATAATAGGGTCATGCATGGAGGTCATTTTACAGATCTGTCAAATCTACATGGAATTGTTTAATCCAATCCTTTATGAATCAACAACAAATTATACAAAATATATATATATACGAAATTGAACTGAAAAACAATTTTCCATTATCATGATTATTGAGTATTTAAATACTCATTCTCATGATGGTAGTGAGAAGAATCAACATTTTCCCAATAATGTAGGTTTACTACCCGGAATTTACAATACAGTGTCAACTTGGAGGCCTAAATGGATACGTGCCCCTTTATACGGTTAATGATAGGTGGGTGTATGTAACGATGGCCAAACGTTGATTTGACGTCGGGCCAACGTGTTGTATATAATCCGGACGTGGACAATTGAACAATAGAACGGGCAGAAGTAATTATGGAATTATGTTCATGGTCGGGTCAGGAAATTCAACCCTACACAGAGGAGGTCTGATAAATCTTTTATCTTTTATCGTGTCCCGTTTCTACATTTAGATCGGTCAGCTGGGCATGCGCACCAGAGACAGATTGTCCTGGACCCTGACCCAATGCTGGGCCAACAGCGGTATGTGGACGTGTTTAGGGACGAACCCAGCAAACACAAAACATTTTATAACATTTGTACAACGTCGGCCCAACGTCTTAGACGTTGGTCCGACATTGTACAAATGTTATACAAATGTTTTGTGTTTGCTGGGAAGCGTTCTGAGAGTATGTCCGCACGCTGAGTGTATATGTCGGGGTCAATTGGTGTCCGTGCACCCAACGTACAAGTGTGCTCTAACATTTAGATAATACAAATATTGTCATGGACTACAACCGAAATAATATACCATATTTTTATTTTCTTTACATAATGACCGCCTCTTTACGTTTAGCATTAATAGTGTGTATATCCTAATCAGGCAGATAGATAAACCCTGCATTATCTATAGTTAACTTACTTTCTTCATCCACATAATGAACAATTAAATTAGACTGGTTTAAATTATAATTTAAAAATAGGATGAACGTTTAATTCCCTCAATGACAAAAAGATTAATATTTTAAAACACAAATAACCACAAATGAGTGATATTGAATGTCAAGCCTAAAAAGTAACTTTTCTTATTTATATCAATGTTCATTCACAGACGACTAAAAGTACAACTGTACCAGTTACTTTCAGTCGTATATGGCTAAACAGAAAAATGAAAATGAAAATACAGAATTTAATTGAAATTGAAATTGCAATTGAAATTGAAAACACCGAGTTTAATACATATTTTCGCCGTGTTGACATCTACAATTAAATTAAATTCGGCTGTGACTGGGAAATGTCATTAGAAAGCTGAAATGCCGAATGATCATGATAAATGACTTCTCGTGACCCTCTGATCACCGAAATCACAAGTTAAGTGTCTTCTTATATTTAGTAGTCTGTTTAATAGAAACAAAGATTTTCATACATGGAGTTTTTAATAAAATATATACGCGATTGACCTTCAATTTCACCAACTTTATTGCTGATAGCCTTTTCATTTTTTCAATTTATTTAAAAAGTGGAGACATGTTTTGCCTAATTCGGGATATAGCATTTATTGTATATAAATATACCTTACAATTGATTTCGTTTACTTTTAAAACATATTTTTTGTAACTAAGACAAGGTTTATGGTAGGCCCTATCGTCTATACGTGAAGTGTTGTATTCATGACAAGTTTTTTTCAGCTGATATATTATTTTTCGTGGGGTTTCGATGGTGGAGGTTGTACGAAGCAGACATGCCTTGCCTTAGGCTTTTTGTCACGTGACTGTAGTGATGGACAACCGCTTATTATAGGAGTATAATTAGGTGTGGTCACCGTACACTCACAATAATCTACATGATGTATGCACGACAGCCACCAGACACCCTCCATGCACGCGGTGTCATATAATGAAAAACCTATTATTCATCTATCTTCTAATCGCAATTACAAATAATGTATGATCAACGTCCACTTACAAAAGTTGAATCTGGTGGGAAAGGGTTAATACTTTTTTTATATATTAGGTCGACGCTTAGTGATCGCTGGGAAAATGACGTGTAAAGAATTTCAGACTATTTTAATTACATCAAAATATTTTTAAGACTGACACGTTTTAATGCACATTACTTGATTACCTGTCACACGCTAGCTGATCCGGGCTTCAAAGTGTCTCAAAGTACTATTCTCGGATTTAATAATTTTATCATGTGTTTCATGATTCTGCTAAGTCTTGTAATTGTATGTGTCAAATTTACTTTTATTAATTATTTTAAATCATTCACATATCGCTATCTCTTCTGGCCCATTTGTAGAAGTCCACCAGGGTGAGAAGCATTTACTGATTTTTTTCACCTGGTCGGCAAATTTTAAATTGGTCACATGTAAACTTCGACACATTCACACTTTTTCCTGACTAATAGTCATGAAATAAACGTAAGGTAAAATTTAAAGTGATCATTAGCTTTTAATGTTTTTATTTATTAAATCACACAAATAAATCGCACTAATTTTATTACATCGTTCAGCATAGAGAGGGTTGATTCTCCTATCACCTAGAAATTTCCTTTACTTTTTATTCAACTCGAGATGTGAATTGCAGTCGCAATTCCCACCTCGAGGTGAATAAAAATGACCTATTTTTAATATAGTGTAGAAAATGACAGCTCACAACGTCATTATTGTCATATATTATGCCATTTATTTTTTATTTTTTAGGTCATACATAAATTCGCCCCGGAAGCTTAAAAGGTTAATTTCAGTTTAGTATGCATGCTGTCATAGAGATGTATCTAACGTGACATCTGACGAAAAGTCACTCAGCTGGAAATTACGCAATCTTGCAAGTGGTTCCTAAACATTCATTACATAATGTTATACACACAATGCGACTCACATTGGCTAAGTAACCTTTTGATCACTAAATGTAGGTTATATTGCATTATGAGTACATATTAGTTTATCTTGCATTATGGGTACATAGCGATACAAATTGGTTACCGATCGGAGATAATGTGTTACAAACCTGCTTTCCCCGCTGATTATTAAATGCCGCAAATAATAATAAAATAATAATGCAATGATTTTACAAAGTGAATCTGTCATTAGTGATATTGAGACGTAAAGGGTTCGACCTGGAGGGATGACACACTTACGTAATGTATCTTTCCCCCAACATACCATCTATTTCCATAATGTGGTGAGCACGCATGTATGAGCATCAACAGCCGCGGGTTATAAGACTCAAGCCACGTGGCTCCACGTAGAAACACGCTATCCCCCAAAAAAAAACGGATACCTGATAACCTTTCTGCCATCCAATTTGATTCTTGTTTTAGTTGTGATAGCGTACTTGTTAATGATTTGTTTACTTTTTGGTAGTTTATTTGGTTGGTTGTTTGGTTGTTTGGTTGTTTGGTTGTCTGGTTGGTTGGTTGGTTGGTTGGTTGGTTGGTTGGTTGGTTGGTTGGTTGTTTGGTTGGTTGGTTGGTTGATTGGTTGGTTGGTTGGTTGGTTGGTTGGTTGGTTGGTTGGTTGGTTGGTTGGTTGGTTGGTTGGCTGGTTGGTGGCTGGATCGCTCGCTCGTCTTCTTGCTTTCTTGCTTGCTTGTTTGCTTGATTCCTTGCTTTCTTGCTTGCTTGCTTGATTGCTTGCTTGCTCGCTCGCTCGCTCATTTGCTCGCTCGCTCGATCGTTCGCTCATTTGCTTGCTTGCTTGCTGATTTGTTTGTTCTTCATTTCGGTCATTCATTCGGTCGTTTGCTCGTTTTGTAGTTATTCACGAGACTTTTGACAAGCATTGTGACAATGTATATGTTACGTTTGCACCATGATGTATGCCGGTACCCAATATTCATCAGACTTGACACTAAACAGTCCGTATGAAATCTCTAATTTACCATCAACACCACACCCCTTATCGTTTCTCATTGAAACGAAGGGGGCGGTTCCCTGAGAAAAACAAGATCATGAGATCTTTAGGGGCTGTTTCAAAACTGACTTCAAAGAGTCCGACCCAATGTAGCACTATGTGAGCACATGGGGGTCATCTCACTCAGTATGTGTGGCCGCATTTGATTGCTTTCTCCGTTTGACGGTGATTGTGTTTTCATTGATCAACTGACCATTCATTGTTGATGACCAGAGAGCCTCATTCTTCACCATAAGTAGCCGCGGTCAATCAACTGTCTAATGTCGCCCTCTTATGTTATTGTCTATTTAACTCTCTGGCTGCTACGGTGTTCAAATTTAAAATAAAACGATTCCGACATTGGATAATATGAAACTGACTAGAACCGAACTAACAAATTTATGTTTTTGTAACAATACTCTCAACCTTACATGAGATCACATGCACTAAGGGTGTGTTTTATTGTTTAATCTCTCCAGTGGCACTCGAAGTGTTAATGATAGGTACGTATTTTAATACATATATAATTAGTGAGTAAATGAAGGTTCACACCTGGAGCTTCTGAGGGTCGAACCGCTGATCTCCGCATTTCAATTGTACCATTGTCCGCAAAATGATACTTACGGGCGTTAAATATTTCTAAATGATTTGCCGAAGGCTTTCATCAAACATAACCCCGTGTGCCAGCTCAGAGAACGAACGAAAGAATGAATGAGGTTTAAAACCATTTTTGTGCATATAAACGCTGTAGTGAACCATGAACAACATAGTGCCGCACAAGACATCATAAAAATATGTCATTTTGTACAAAATATATAACTATAACTCCTTATAACAAAACGATTTAATTCATAGATTACTTTTGTACATGTACATACCAAACCCATCGTTCTCATGAATTCTAAATGCTGCATTTAATTGCACCACATAACTTATAAGTGGATAAGAATTCCAGGTTTAGTTGTAAATTAAGTGCAAATCGTCATGCTATATTCATGTATGAAAGCAACGGCATCCAACCCCTTCAGGACGAGGGCGCTGTACATGTTTATCAATCCTGCGAGGTTGGCGGTGGTCAATGGCTTGAACAGTGTGCGCATATTACATTCTCTCAGATATGAAAGGGTGTATGAAGTGACATATACTGAATTTTGTTATCCATATGTAGCAAAACTTCGTGCTGCTGAGTATGTACTTTCACAACAGAAGATTTAGTATTTTAAATTTATGGAATAAAGATACATCTGCCGACACAGCGCATAATATAGACACCATCCCAGCAAACATAAAACATTCTTATAACATTTGTGCAACGTCGGCCCAACGTCACAAATGTTATAAAAATGTTTTGTGTTTGCTTGAATGCTACCATCAATTAAATATCACCAACCCATTATCCCTTGCAAAAATGTAAATTGGATTCAAAATAAGTAATGGGGATCGGTCATGATTTTATTCTATGTACTATTGGACCAGAATAGCCTGGTAATTCACCTATTACGGCGCTATTTGCCCATAATTATATAATTTTCAGCGATGCGGCGCAAAGACTACACAAACACTTTCGCAGCAAAGAGTCGAAATAAACTTTTACCTGATTCAATTTAAATGACAATAGTAATGTGGACATTTTACAGCTGTTTGTGGTGTCTGAAGGTTGGTACAAAATAAAATACAGGAAAGGTATACTTTGCTGTATCTAGAGCAGATAATGTGGTAATGAGTATTTTTCGTGCTGCTTGACAATAACTTCTAAGACATGGCGCATAAACACATAACGGAGATGTATACGTCACTAAATCTGTGAGTCAGAGGCCAAGTGTCATAGAAACCAAGAAATTCAAAATAAAACTGAAAAATATGTAAATTAAATGAATGCCTTCTTATTTAATACGAAAAATCTCTAAAACCATTCATTTGATCGTATTGTTGTATTTCTATTTGAATGTAAATCGTTCCAGTTTTTAAATCTACTATATATATAATATGTTTAAAATGAGACACATTGTGTAAATTACTTCAATCCTAAAATTGTATCCCCTTGAGGGTATCAGAAAAAGTATAATATTATCTTGAACTCAAGTTACTGTCGCAATATCCTGTTAACACCCGAAATAGGAAACATAGAATGTTAAAGTTAACATTGTGACAACACAATGCGGATTCAATCTGGTGGTATTGTATCACCTGAGAAAGTATTTAAAAGATCAGTCCACACTTGGCAGTGCCGACCAACCACCATTTGAGGATACATACAATACAAACCATTGTACCAGGCGCCTAAGATACAATACCCTGTTCTGGACGATACTCTCCGAATACTCACTCACCGTTGAGTATATCAACTACCAGGTGCTGACTCACCGAGAGCAGTATTCCCGCCGTGCCCCGGTAATCCTTTAATTCAACAAACTCATCGAGAATTATTGTGTGCCCTGAGAGGGGGTGAGGGGGGGTGAGGGGGTCCGGTAACGTTGGAGCATACACTGGATTGTGTGTGTGATATACCTGAAGAAGAAGTGCGCTCCCAAGGGAGGTGACGTGGGCAAATGATGGATCACTGCTGGGCCAACGTCTGCGACGTTGGCCCAGCAGTGATCCATCATTTGTTTGTCTTGGACTGGGAGGGCTGTCTATTTGCCTGGTCCACACACTGGGTGGAATCAGGTGGCGTCCTGATCTTGCCCGGACCTGTTGAGTGCGCCGTGGGTTGTCTCTTGCCCACCTCTCCCTCACTCTGTATTGTTATTCATGCCATGGTCGAAAAAGACAGCGGTTTCAAATCTGAACAGCGATCTGAATTAATATTTGGCAAATATTATATTCGCGGACTGGTCCCCATACTGAATTACCTCTATTGCCAATAGTCTCTTGCGCGGATGCGTAATTATTTCTGTCCAACATTGGCATGGCTACGTGCTAAGAATTAAATAGTTTCCTTCTATTAATATTAGCTAATTTTAAACTTGATACAAGAAATAATACATTTATGAGGTAGGCCTGTAACAGAAATACATTTATATTATGTTATCATGGTCATCATTTTGTATAAGTATAGCAACGTTTTGAAGACATTAATATGCTTAGGTAGTCCAACGACTCAATTATTTGTTTGTAATTTTCGAGTTGTGGCTTGAATATTGGTTTGCTGTAGGCCTGCTCCAATGTTATTTTAATGCTGGGCCACCGTCTATGACGCTGGCCCAGCATTAAATCACCATTTAATCACTGTATGGTGTTTGTTGAGCTGGGTGAATGTTGAGCTAAGGTGCTGTGTTTGCTCTGTGGTTTGTTCAGGCGATGTGCACACCTGTCTGCGAGTGTATATACGTATCTCTCCAACGTCATCAACTCCATCATGGTAGTCCATACATGGGATCCAAGCAAACTGCTGGTGTATTGTTGGGCCTACATTGCGTTATACCTTGCGATACACCCATCGCGCTATACCCAATGCGCTATACCCATTGCGCTATCGCGCTATACCAAATGCGCTATACCCATTGCATTATACCTATTGCGATATACCCTTCGCGTTATACCAAATGCGCTATACCCATTGCGCTATACCTATTGCGATATACCCTTCGCGTTATACCAAATGCGCTATACCCATTGCGCTATACCTATTGCGATATACCCTTCGCGTTATACCAAATGCGCTATACCCATTGCGCTATACCTATTGTGATATACCCATGGCGCTATACCAAATGCGCTATACCCATTGCGCTATACCTATCGTGATATACTCATGGCGCTATACCAAATGCGCTATACCCATAGCGCTATACCTATTGTGATATACCCATGGCGCTATACCAAATGCGATATACCTATTGCGCTATACATATTGTGATATACCCATGGCGCTATACAAATGCGCTATACCTATTGCGCTATACCTATTGCGATATACCCATTGCGATATACCCAATGCGCTATACCCGTTGAGCTATACCTAATGCGCTTTAACATTTCACTATATCCATCGCGCTTTATGTATTGCGCTGTACGCATTGCGCTAAGCCCATTTAACACATCAGCACATGGAAAACTCGTGTCAAATAAAACTGACAGAACAGGACAATTAAACCGTCCGCTGCCATATTCTCACGGCTCATTGAGTTCTCACGAGCCTTTAATGAGACTTGGATGAACTTGCACACGCCGATGTCGTGCGAACTTTCTTATGGACTGAATGGTCCGGGCTGAAGAGACAATGAGCCTGACAATAATCACCATGGTGTCCTGCAGGTCTTGGGTTTATTATAATAGTTACCCACGGAAGGGTAAGGGTATTTTATAGGGAAAGACGGGGGAATATCAGAAGGCGGCTCAGACTGTTTCAGGCTGCTGGGCCGGCGTCATGGACGCCGGCCCAGCAGCCTGAAACAGTCTGGACAACGTCACGCGTGATAATTGAGTGAAGTAACGGGATGAGAGCTGACCAGCACCACAGGGGGCACTAAGGCCTTGTTAACACTCTGTGTGCTAGAGAAAATATATATAGAGAAACACACTAAAATCAATTGCTTGGCTCCCCGCTTCAAGGGGAGCCCTGGATTTCTGATTGGTCGACATTTGGCGATATTCTCCGATCAGCTGGCTGGGATAGGCAACGAGGTTTAACGAGTCATTCAGCACGTTTTACAGTACAAGTAGGCATACAATTGGCGATGCTAGGCGGGACATAATTCTAGTACTAGTCACGATTCAACTTTGTTTAGGTGTAGAATTTGGAAAATTTCATGACAATGAAAATGATAAAAAATCAATATACTATATTTGAAAATACATTTATATGCAAATCTAGCTGTTGGTGCCGTGCAGCAATGTTCGGACTACTGTGCAGAAGGTGAGAAGGAAATGTCAAAATCAAAATAAAATAAACATAATAATTTTATATGATAATAAAATCTACTTACAGACTTTCACATGTCGTGACCCATTAGAAAGTTGGTAGTGGTACTTGTAGGGTGGGAGCTGTATTATTAAGATTACAGTGGAACAAGACCCCCTGTAGAGACAGAGACTAAGCTTACGGTAGGGCCTACTTGAATAGTCAGGGGCTGTATGGTCAGTGACAGTTTTGGAGGACTAGCTGGCGAGGTGATGGTTGGATAGGAGAAGCTATAAAAACTGTAATTTATTTACAGGATTCTATTATTATATCCACAAGCCACATACAAAATGAAAGAAAGTATGGCTTTTGAGGTTCTCAAAACCGTGTAGACAAAAACCGTCATAAAACAGCCATAGAAAAACACATTTTAACTATGAATACATGTATGTGCAGTTTGATTTGTTCTGTAATCGTTCATTTGAAAATTGATGCTAAAACTACATCTCACCGCTGTTAATAGGGCAAGGGGCGGTGTCTTGTTTTCACACATGCAAGCTTATTTAGGTGGTGCACACTTAGTATTGCGATTCTTGACCTCACCATACACAATTATCGGACTGGTCTAGATCATGCGCTATGGGGGCCTATAGAGTTATAGAGCCAAGGTCGACCTAGTGAGTTTATATCCCCTTTTTTAGTATGTTGTCCTTAAAGTTGAAATTGTGTATGTCCGCAATATATCTTGTCGTTACCTTCTTCTGAAATAATTATTCCTATATAATAATTTTGTTACATAATGCGCACCGTTTGGTTTTCATTTGGCCCAGCTGTCGTCAGATTGGCGAAGCAACACGGACACTCAAGAGCTACCGAAATGTATGAGAGCTCTTATTGGCGGAGAGATAAAAGCAGGCCGTCTGGCGAGATGACGAGTATTATCTCTAAACCCTCTTGACTGCTGAGCCATTCTCATTGATGTTATGTTCCATTTCCAAATTATACAGACTTTTACAGAAGATAACTTATGCGATCTGAAGTGAATACTTAAGTGCTTTGTTTACTTAAAAATCACAAATATGCCACATATAATTTATAGGTATATTAAGCACAGAATGAAGCAGCCCTAGTCATGGTAAAATAAATCAATTCTGCTCATCCAGCACGTAACTTTTATCCAACACAACAACGATGGTATTAATGTTCAAAACGATCTCCAAAATGTATATAAACATAGCCCACTATACAAATCAAGACTAGATCGCACTCGTGATCTATTATACTAGAATATACTTCCAATTAATTTAGAGAGTTTTATATCCAAATATTCCACATTACCCAACCTTCCGTTCAATCTCACAATATTTCCAGCCTCATAATTGTTAGTTTCACAACCATACCAAAAAAAATGACAGCTACAGAGTGGCACTCTTGTTCAATTGAATACCATGAATAGCAAGGTCAGACGTGACAAAAGCTGCTTAATATGACTGAAAAAGCAAATCACTTCTCGCATGATCAGATCCTTGATTCTCTGTGACAAAATGAAGCCGATGGCTGTGTGCCGCATCCATTCCCAGCAAACACGAGACATTGACCCAATATTGGTTTAACGTTGGCCCAACGTCTTCGACGCTGGCCCAACATTAACTCAATATTAGGTCAATGTCTCGTATTTGCTGAGAATACTAAGCCTGCTTTCGGGCGGGGGCCCTAGGGTAGTGGTTAGCACCGCTGCCTTTCACGCCAGAGTCCGGGGTTCGGTTCCCGGTCTCGGCGGTTTGAAAGAAACAAAATTGTTTCTTCCCCATCCACGTGTGAAAGTTAGTATTGTGGGGAGCCTCCGTGACCGAGAGGTAGCGTGCTCGGCCTCAGACCGCCAGGGCTCGAATTTCGAATCCTGTGTCTGGAGGACAGTGTCATCTCAATCATCTCACCATCCTCAGGAGGTTCTCCTGGCCCAGTTTAGCCTATATGTGCACAAAGGTGGCCTAAAGCCCGATTCATTTCATTTACTAAGCCTGGTTTCACACGTACTTATATATTTAGCTAGGGCCTACTATACATTAAAAAATTGATGTAAATAACCATACTGCAAAATATAACCATTGTTATGTACATCAAGTGTGGAATTGCTGCACGGTTAAATACCCGACGTATAGATGAAAATATGGCCGATACTCTAGAACTGTAAAGGTGGAAGGTACCAAATTTGAGATAAATCCGTGCAGTCGTCGGCAGCCAGCGTGTGCGAGGGTTTGAATGGGACAAGCCGGGCCATCGCACATGTGCACGACTGTTGCCCGCAACCTGATAGCCCGAGGAAACTCAGCAACAACAGAGAGCCGGGCGGCTATCTGTGATTGGCGATCAATGCAAATGGCGGAGATTCTTTTCTGAATTTGCAGGGCCTGCCCGCTTATCTCGATCACCGCACTGCTGAATTCCGGTCTTTTCACCAGACTGAATGGGTCTGATTTTTAGCTGCCAGATCCCGCATGCGAGACCGCGCCTGGATTTGACTAAAAAAGTCCACCTCTTTTCAATATGGGCCAGAAGCCATTTCATGCGACGATACCTATTAAAATGCAAAGGAGCAGCAAATAGAAGATTGCTCCCATTTGAAGTAATGCCTTGGGGCGTGTGGGCATTCTACCGATTTCAATTTTCACGAAATAACACACATTGCCTGAAAATCTAGTGTACAATTCGCGAAAACATTTAGGCCTAATTTTAATACTTAATTGGGAATAAATTAGTGGTAGGCTTATTATGTACATGGGACCTATCTCTCATACTAGGGCCAGGCTCACTAGGCATGTAGCGTCATTGGTCCAATATCTTGATCATAAAATATGTCCGTTTTGAGTCAGGGTCAGCCTCCTAAAGACAATCTGGATTCACATTTATCCCTGATTTATTTTCAAATGTCTCTAACCCGAATTAACACATTTTATTTCCTTATAGCAGAAAATGTAGGCATATTTGTAAAACGTAAACATGTCAAATGCATTAGATTCACATTATATTAGCAACATATATTTTTTTCTTCTCTGCAAAAATAGTTGCCACCTTGAGGTATGCATGATGTTAATATTGCAGGCTCACCATTATTATAAACCTTTATGTGCATCCGAGTAAACTGGTAAATGTCCTGCAACATGACGTTGTCACCCTGTAGCCATACCATGGGTAGTCTAGTACGACACCTCTATCTCCACTGTGCAATCCAGGAGATTCGTGAGTCAGTTCGATGCTACAATTTAAAAAAACCCTCATGCTAAGAGTATGGTCTACAGTTGTGTGTCTTTACAATTCAAAAGTTACTGTATCATGTGATTTTACGTTGCAATTTAAAATTCTGAGACACACTGTGGATATAAGACTTATTACAATTAATCCAACATAAGACTCTAGGTTGACGTTGATTCAATGTCGACGTTTGTGCAATCAACCCCATGGATCAACCATCAATCAAAGTTCAGTACACGGTAAGAATGCTGTTTTAAAACACCCTTGAAAAATGGTCCTTGCCTTAGCCGGAAGTGTTTTGCAGTGTAGTGATGTCAAATATACACAGCTATAGGCGCATGTAAATCACTAGCAAGATCGTTCCTAATGGAATCATTTGGAATGATTTGCTAATTTATCCACCTAAACAAAATTAGATCGCGACTTGTACTATAATTATGTGATTCCTTGCATCACTAATCGTACTTATGTTGAATACATGCATGGTCACTTTGGTATTAAAGGGGCGTATCTACCGCTTCAGGGAGTGGCAGATACGACTCTTTAATGTAATATCAATGTGACGAAATGTAGGGTACACAGGTGAGTTGGTGAAGGTGGGGACAGGATCTGTTACCGGTAGCCAGAGAAACAAGCCTTATCTGAGCCGCCATCTTTAGCTGGCAGACCATGGTACATGGTGCACAGCTCCCACCCTATGTACCCAGTCTTTTATAAGTTGGCCTTAAGGCTACAACTTATTCAGCTTTTCTATGGTGTGTTATAAGGCTCTCTTTCCTTTCACACTGTTACCCTTTCATTGCAGTGTATTCCCATGTTGGACACTGCATCTTTCTATACAGTGCTGCACCCCTTTTGCCTAGGCAAATGCAGCTGACTTTTTAACCAGGGGTATCCGTTTTTGTAATAACAATTTCAGTGTGATTGCCCAATAATAAGTGTTCAAACTCGATTCGAATAATCTCGAATATACAATAGATACATTTGGGATTCATGGACACAGCCTATATTATTATAATATACCATCATGTCAACAACCACGTGCTGTGTAGTGGTGTTTTAAGGATCATTTTTGTACATCTAAACAAACATTAAATGCTCTTCCAAAGATATCAGCTTGCAGTTAAAATCTACCGGAACTGCCAGGTACACCCAGGGATGCTAGTGCAGCTTTGAATCAACTTGAAGAAGAGCGGGTCGCCTTGTTTATATTTATATTGCTGCTTCCAAAAAGTGAAGATGTGAGAAAAACTACGGAAGGAATCATGTACATAAAAGGGATATATCCTTGCTTTCATATACACTTTCAGAACCATGACTTTAGATCATAGTTATAAGTAACAGTTGTATACCAGATTTTATAATCAAAATATGGTATATGCTATATGTCGAGTGCTACATCTTGTGGTAAACATTAGTGTATTTGTGGTGGGCCCTAAAAGCAATTTAAAAAAATTATTTAAGAAACATTTATTTGAAACAGTAATTCTGACTGTAATTGATTAAAAACATATGTAATACACATCCAGCAAAGAAACACAAAACATTTGTATAACATTTGTGCAACGTCGGTCCAACGTCTTCAACGTTGGTCCAGCATTGTACAAATGTTATACAAGTGTTTTGTGTACACTGGGCAGCCAGGGTTCCATACACTGCTTTGTCCTAATTACACTTATTTTCATGAGTATTTATCAAGGCATATCAAAGCGCCGGTTTCTGAAGTTTATACTGTGACACAGGCGTTATTTTACAAACATCCCATAGAATGGCACGCCAGTCAGCTGTCTACTTAGATAATCGCTGACAATCAGCCTGTCTGCTGTTGTGACTTTATATGCCAACATTACAAAACTGCCGCGCTCTTTTCACAACCAGAAAAGAGCAGCTTAATTTGCTCTGGTCTCAACAAAAACGTTGAAATTGCGTGAAGTAACACAGCATCAATAGCACCTCTTTGTATGAGTATCCTGATCACAAAGCGCGGAAATTCATTTTAAATAGCCCGTCTTTGTGACAGGTCTTCGCCCTTGGCAATCCCAAAGAAGCATATCGATCGGTAACTTACAAATATCAAATTATATTATGTAGTTTTGTAAAGCAAACCGGACCCACTGAAAACATAGTTCTGATAACAAATTTTAAGAGCAAAGGGTTCGCGATAATGTGTTTTCTATAGGTAGCCTATATAAGCAGTAATGTCAATGCCGAGTCGCAACACACAGTTTATTGATAGTGTGGGAATCTGGTAGACAAATGATACCCTGTTCAATTCACACAACTAGAGAATGAAGCGGGGACGCATTTGGGACCGGTCGGGGTGGTTTTGAAACTTATCTATTGTGGAAAAGTAATGTAGGTGCCCTCCTCGCGTCAGCTCTCTATCCTCTGTGGGGATTTGACACGCCTGGGTGGTGGTGTTACACAGGGGGATGAAAACACATGCTGTCCTAGTTATTCATCAACTATAATCCCAGGTGCTCCCCTTGGTGTGCTCTTCTATTTTGAGAAGGAATCATGTTAGAAATCTGTTATCTATTTATATTAAATTATATTTAGCTTAGGCGTCTACTCTGCCTTGCCATTGAGACGATATAAACAGGTTCATAATACGTTACAAATATGTAAAATAGAGAAGAAAGTGTGAATGTATCAATATGCAATGATCCATACGTTATTGTTAACGTTTGTCCACCGTCTCCACTGTCTGCATGTCAAGTCCCTCTATACTCTCGCCTATGTACATCATGACTGTGACAAGAGTCAGACCAAGAATCTTATGTCAGTTAGACAAATATGGTAATGTTATAAAATAACAAAAATAAATTATTTTTATAGTGGAATCTTTACTGGTAATTAGTCAGAAGAGAGACTTCGAATAATTATGAATCTTAAGTAAATGATGGAGCTGCACTGAATTTAATCTATAAATGAAGGGGAATAAGAATAGTTCTACATTTTTAGAAATATTCCGCTGCATGTACCCCATGAAAGCATTATAATCATCCCCACTATATATTTTCGCATAGAGGAATCACCTTATCGCATGCGACAAGATGGTGATTCAATGCTGACCCATCATTGATCCATCTGCTTGATTTAGTCTTTTGCTTTCGCTGTCAGACGTCGGAGGTGCTGATGGACTGGCGGCCTTGAAGTGACGTCTTCTCGCAGATTACAGCTCTCACTTGCCGCGTGATATCCCTGTTGTTGTTATCCTGTTCAAAAAAAAAAGATAAAGCTGCATACAAATCTCAAACAAATTATCTGGCGGGCCCATTTTTCACCTGCCCAAGAAGAAACTTATAACTGACAGATAAATGGGAGTGTATCTGCTTTTAAGAGTTTGAGGCTATTAATGTTTCTTGTTTTAAAGAGATATAAAAAAAATTGTATAATTTTATATTTGATTTTCGTAACTGATATTTTTATTAGCGTTATTTTGATCAGGGCAATATAGCACAACTTAACAAACTGTTTCGCGAAATACATAATCATACTGACATGTTAATGAAGAGTAGATAAAGGTAGATAAGTATGAAGCTCAAAAAATGATTTTAATTCATATACAGAATGCATGTCATTGACATAGCTGGTCTTGTGAATATGTATGTTATTTTAATGGATGCACGTATACCATGCAATAAACTATATTATCAGCAAAGTTCAGACAGATGATCCAGGTGCACCATGGCACCAACCCAGCAAACACGAGACGTTGAACCAATGTTGTTTTAAAGTTGAGCCAGCGTCGCAGACGATGGGCCAACATTAAAACAACGGCGGTCCAATGTCTCGTGCTCGCTGTGAACTCTTTGTAATGTTGTCCCAACGTCGTATAAATTGATCTTATATGTTAGGCCAACGGTGAGCCGTTTGCTTCTGATTATGCTATGGGCTCAATAGGCTTATAAGTTTCTTGTAATCCAGAAGAGCTGATGGCATGCAATATAGAGTATACAGAGAGCGATTTTCAAGCAATCAAATCCCTCAAGATTAGGTTGTGAGTGGATCAGGCAGGGGTATTGTGCCGGCCAGGGGGGATCTGGGTGCCAACTTTGCGGATTACAGTCCGTATAATCCTGATAGATACTCATTTCAATAAGAGGACGATATATATTATATACAGTATCAATTGAATGTGAGGTGTGTGTGTATACATTTCCTTGTATGATTTTCGGCATACCACGCAGTTGAACCGGTCACATATTTAGTGGTGATTAATAATCGCTTTGGGTGAAGCCACTGAATCACGAGTATACTAGGCCAATAATATGTGAATGTCAAACATTAGTATTCCAAAATTGTTGACGATAACATTTATTACAATGACCTGCCACAGTGTTATATGCATATATACATGTTGTTTATACAAGTTGTTCTGTGGTAGCAAAAAGCAAACGTTGATTCAAGTTTCATACAATCAACTATCTTGATTTTTTAGATATATTCTCCATTCTAAAGTAGAATTATTAAATCCCCAATCGCAGGGTACCAGCCCATGCACGCATATCGAGGAATAATATGTCATATACTTATTAAATCATCACAAGTTTATAGAGGTATATAGCCTGATAAAAAAATGCGGTTTCCATTCTGGTTCATTTTTGTTATCGGTAAGCCCTGCAATTATCATACAATCTACAAGAGGATGAAGTGTGAAGCAAACACACGGCTTATATTTGACACGTTCTAGAGATACGTAGGTCGTGTCAAGTATAAGCATAGTGTAGCGCGAAAACCTAAGTGATAGACCCATGCTCAGCAGTGAAGCATATCACCCTCTCAAAGAACCAGTGACGGAAAACCGAGTCACTTTGGTTGTTTTGTGCTGGATGACTTAACACCAGTATGTTATACTTCCGTGTGCTAAGGCATCTACCTCAAATACTAACAGAAATATAAGTAATACTAACAAACATGTAAGTACCGTTATTCAAATTCTTCTTCATCCGCCAATTATTTGAAAATTGTGTTTTTGAATACTGTATTATAGATGGGTGGGTGCGCCTCAAATTGCTGTGTAAAGATAACGGTTTGTGAGGATTTGGATTTGGATGAAATGGTTGAGGGCACACAGGGTTCTCGGGGATAAGGGGGTGGATATTGGTATAATGATTAGATGTGGGTGTCTGGGCATTAGCTGATGGTCGCGTGCCGGCAGGCTTGAGCAGCCAAGTGAGGCCCTGCAAACAGCGACTTCACGCACAGCCAACTGTATCCAAGCAGAGCTGAAGAGCTAGGCAATCCACAGTGATTGTGCAAGTCAAGGCCCTTCTCGCCCAGAGCCTGTCATGCACCAACTGTTGTCCAAGCTCCTCCAACCCTCGAGGTGTGGAGGAGCTTGGGCAACAGTTGGTCTGACCAAGTGGAACCGATGTAAACACACGAGTGTGGCACGCGCCGGGACCTGGGTTCAGGCTCGACACCTGTCTGCCTTTTTGGGGTCTATACCTCTCAGGGCACCAGCCATCCATGTCCAAAATCACTGATCGAGCTGCTTGCACAACTGTGGCGTCAAACAAAGCAGCACGTGTTTAGAAGGGGACCAATGTGACATGGTCATCACGATCAAGGCTGAGGTTATGGCCATGCTGTTTACAGTCTGTGATAGTTTACGTAATAAGTAGTTATCCAAGTGACAGATAAAGCTCCATAATATTGTGTGTAGAAAAGAAGTATTCAAAGTACAACTCAACCATGAGTTATTGTTCAACATATTTAACATTCCATCCATATCGATATGTACCCTGTTGGTTCTGAAACCAGACAAGGTCTACATCGATTATCTTGCTGACTACCTATATTGCTTTACACTTATTTGTGTATATTTCTAAACAGCAATCACAATCACATGCAGCACTTTTATATTTTGTTGAAATTTTCTTTTTAAAAGTCGAACGACTTGGTGCATTCATAATTACGTCAGATTTCACGATATAAAGGAAAAGATGTGATGGAGTTATCAAGAAGATCATTCACAAAAACGTAAATCCTTTGGAGTAAAAGGAAAATATACATACACAATTTCACTGGCATGTGTTTGATTTAATTGGGGTGGTGCAGTATGTAATTCAAAGTCAATATTACAAAGTAATGTTGATTTACTTTCTAGGCATTATATCACACATGCATACATTACACAATGTTATCACACATCAATCTTGGTAGATAATTACATAGACTCACCGAGTGAGCCTCCACGAAACTTCAAACATGTACAACTTCAAATTATTGCCAATACCTTTTTATGTACATGTACATCAGAATACTGCTCGTGGCGGTACCTGTTTCATTATAATGTACACATGTGTTTATGCTGTTGTGATAAGTTGGACATGCATGACATCAATTGATCAGAGATAACCGACTGATCAAAATAGAATAAATATGGCCTTCTCCGAATTAGTATAGCTTATAACAGACCTTAAAAATAAATACTGCACATTCAAAGCAAAAATATCATTAAAACCGACAATGGGTGAAGATGTGATCGCTCTCAATACAAGGAATAGGACATTCTACCATAATGCTGAGCAGGATAGAGGGTAATATAATCACAACCCTGCATCGATCCAGATAAAAGAAATAAAAATGTATAAATCAGCTTTGTAATCTCTGTGGTCTGAGCTCATGACACAGCTCATGACACAAATTAAATGAAAGGGAGATTAAATTGATTCGAATCACGATCGTAGGCAAACTGTGAG
>OZ024904.1:53878592-54079860 GCA_964017125.1 Flabesymbios commensalis
AAGCCTTTCCTAGAAATACCCGGCCTACAATCCACCTATGCGATGCGATGTGAGACTGTTGGTTCCAGAAGGTGGTGGAGTGTTCACTTGGCATGGGGACAGAAAGCTTCTTGGTGAGGAGGTGTGAGGTTATTTAGCTGGGCGTCCTTTGTCGGCGAGTCTTTACGACTGTCTCTCCGGTTATGTGAGTAATGTGACACTCGCGGGCCGGCCGGATAACCCCCGCTTTATGGAGCCCGGCGGCCTCGCCCGTCCGGACCGTCCACGAAGCAATACCCGACAAACGACGGATCAATGCTGGGCCAACGTCGTACGACGTTGGCCCAGCATTGAGCCGTCGTTTGGTGTCCAGTACCCAGGGTTTTACAGCTTTAATACACAGAGTGCTGCTATTTCGAGTGTTGTCACCGATGCCAACGCGAACAAAAACTGCAGTGTCTTGCACCTGACCGGAGGACGTGCACCCGTACCTGGAGGTCGCCCGGTACGGACTGGCCCCGGTACTTCCCGTGCAATCAAAGCATACCTACAGAATATTTAACATGATGATTATATTAAATGAGTAGGATTAAGGCCTGATGAGCTTTCTCTTTGAGGGAGATTCAGCATAAACGATTCATCCACTAAATATTCAACTTTTGGCAGAATGAAAGCCATTTAAGTACGTTACCCGGGTTCAAATAACGGCTGGGGCAAATGTTTGTCCTTGCAGTGATTCAATCTCCTCAGTGTGCAGGGGGTAATGTTGCATAATCATGGAACCATAAAAAAAAATGGAAGTCGATAGAAACGAGTCCCTGCTTTGGACTTCCTCTTGTCAAAATAGCACAGCAGCGTGCAGTAAACGAATTAAAGACACATTCACTCACTCACACATAGTAGGCATATAGGATTTAATCTACTAAAATGTTATGTTAGCTAAAACAATATAATATGTACCATATTTCATCATACCATTGTCGAAATGTTCAGGCTCGATCAAATACAATCTCAAAACGTGTAATCACCTCTTCCTCGCCCTGTATGCCATAGAATAAAAATCATCAAAAGAAAAGTAACACTCGTGCTAGTCCTAATTTCAACCCGAGATGATAAGTTGTCAGAACAAAGGCCTGAGTGAGGATGGTTATCCGGATCAACTTGACACTTTTCTTCTTGAAATTCACTGACTACAATGTGTTATACAAGAGACCACGGTCTAGGCCTATCCAGTGCAATATTTATGACCATGTATGTATGCTGTCGTGCAAAGGCAAACAGCTACTAGGCCTACTGGTTGCCTATGCACGGTGGTATAAAAAATATGGATCGACCCCCACGCGAGCTGTGACGTCATCTGGAGATATGTGTTTTACACCACAGTAGTATGAGGAGTTACCCCTTTAACCGCCAAATTATTCAATCTGAATTTTCACCCACTTGAAGTTGTGTCTCGCTGACGCGATCCACAACTTCAAGTGAGTGAAAATTATTCAGATTTGACAATGCGGAGGTCAACTGTTTTCAAATATTGCTGATTGATGTCACATTTTAACTTTAACATTTTTAAAAGGTGGTACTTAATGTGCTAATAAAATATGAAAAACCCGAATCTATGCGGCACCGGCGGTTAAAGGGTTAACAAACCGTAAAACGTGCACTCACCATACGTGGACATATAGTGTACCTAAGGTGTTCAAGTGGTCCATCATGCAGTGCAGATCAGACTGGTTCCAAGTATGAACTATGAAAAAGATATGTTCAGTGAATGAAAATCCATTTAAACATGTGTTAGAGGTCATGTCAAACTAGCAGTACGTAAATTCTGTGAAACGCAGTGATGTAACCGGAAACCCTTTGAATGGCAACTCGGTGAAAATAGTGTCATATAAGACAGTTCCCCCATACTTGATTGTATTAGCTAGTTCGGTGAAAACATTGGAGGTCAAGGCTATTGAGTTCCACAGAATAGGGCCATTTATTACTATGTTTTTAATTGCGTTTTATCAAACTCTACTATGAAGCCAGTATTATTGAAAACTTATTATAGATTACAATGTGGAATTAATAAGACAAAATGTAACGAGGTTATCACTTCATAACATTATCAAAAAATGATATAATATTTAACGTTAAAGGAATATAAAATACTATATGTGGGAATTTTCAGAGGCTAAATTATGGTCACTTCCATACCATTCTAATTGTATATCAAAACATACAATAACTTTCCTTCTTTTAACCGGCAATTTTTTTTAATTGGAATTTCAACCGACTTCAAGTTGTGTTTCACTGACGCGATTCACAACTTCAAGTGAGTCAAAATTAGTGGGATTTGACAAAACGGAGGTGATCGATTTTGAAATATTGTTGATTCATGTCACGTTTTATTTTGCATATGTTTGAAAGCTGATATTTATTATTTTGCTAATAAAAAAATAAAAATCCCAAATATAATCGGGACCGGCAGTTAACCCTGTAACCGCCGGTGCCGCATATATTCGGGGTTTTATTTTTTATTAGCACATCAAGTACCACATTTTAAATATGTTAAAGATAAAATGTGACATCAACCAGCAAGACTTGAAAAGAATTGACCACCATTTTTGTCAAATCTGAATAATTTTCACTCACTTGAAGTTGTGCATCGCGTCAGCGAGACACAACTTCAAGTGGGTGAAAATTCAAATTAAATAATTTGGCGGTTAAAGGGTTAAAAATAGTGTATACTAGCTGGTTGTTTCATATATAACGGCATTGATTGATTTTATACACTAAATTATCCAATCCATAAGTAGGGTACGATAATTTGATACCATCAAACTACATCTAGAAAACAAGTAGTATTTATACTTTATATACCCGGTTTATATTATCTTTAATGACCACAGTCCTATGGCAAATATAAACGAAGGAGCAATCAGCCTTAGACGTTGTACCAACGTTTAAGGGACGTTTGCACTCATCCTCTCATCACCTAATGTGACACGTTGATTCAATTTAGCCTCCTTATTCACACTAATATTACCACAGGTTCATTAGTGAGCCATCACAGCACCAGGGTTATACCTCTGGGACAAATCTTTTGTAGGAATATGTCATGGGATTTAAATTTACTAAATAACATTGACATTATCTTTATTGAATCAAATCAAATCATAATTTACATACCACTATCTGCTACGTTATCTTAAGCTAAGCGTGGGTGAAGTTATTTTTGTTGTTTTTCATTATCATTATGGTACTCATCAACACTTTACTTGAGAATATTTTTGAATGAATTCCATATCTCTTCAAATGTTTTACATATTTATTTTATGATGTTTATATATTTATCTTCGAATAATAACCTCTGAATAATAATATTGCCACAGCCTTAGGAAATACATGTTTTTTATCACGAAGTCATATTGTGAATTAGAACTGCTGGAAAACAAAACTAGATAAATTTATATTAAAATTATTCATATCAAACGCCACAGCATCTCTCGTATTAAACAATTCCAATTTCAGTTATTTAATTTAGTTTTTTACCAGTCGAATGAGAACCTTAACATATCAACAGAGTTGTGTTATATCAACTATCATCATATCATGGAGTGTTTGACATGATGTCCACCATATAGAGGTGATCATCGCTAAATAATGCATCGCACACCTGTGATCCATATATTGGACTCGGAAATTATTTAGATCTTCATCGAATTTCACCTAGAGCGGCTGAACCGTCATCCAGTGTGAATAACTGTCAGTCCAATAGGACTCGTGGGTCCTTGTGTCAGATAAAAAGACAAATCGTGAAATATCCGGACTTTCGTATACTGTATATATATATCTACCCAGATAGCGTGTATCGGCTGTTCGACGGCTTCACGAGCTGACGCCAGCCGATGTATTTTAGGTTCATTGTAATTATTTTATTTAGAAAGTATGAATATGTCGATGTATCTATATCAAATACCATATAGTTTCCAGTGTTGTTGTTTTATACATACTCTAGTTATACCAGCTTTACATATTTTTTAGATTTCTACGTCTTTCAGATTGTCTTTTTTGCCCCTATTTAAAATAATAATTATAATCTCTGGTTTTATTATATTATACACTGTATATCAAAATATATTACTATGTTCAAGTTAATGACGCATACGTCAATTTTCACCCACTTGATGTTGTGGATCGCGTTAGGGTCATTTTTCTTTCATTTGAAGCTAGAATTTCCGCCGCAATTCTCAGCTTCAGATGAATGAACATCAAGTGGGTGAAAATATAAATTCATAGACTTCCCGTCGTCAATAAAAATATCTATCTATCCATCTATCTGTGTTTTCCATACATTGCCCCAGTCTATTATAGTTGTGTATGTTGTAACGTGTAAATAATCTCCTGATATCAAACGATAAGTACAGTATTTTTCCGGTATCGGGCTTCTATCTATCTAACATGACGTCTGAAGGCTTACATCACCGCAAACCAGCGTAAACACAGGTTATTGTTCATCAGAGGACTGTCTATAGACGTCAGAATCTGACGTCTGTAGACGTCAAATTCCTACGTCTAAAGTCGATCCCCTCACTGAAAGAGCAAAACCTTTATTTAATGGCCGTAGACCAACAACATAGATATTCAAATGAACTGGAAAGAGTTAACTAAGTTATTTATGCTGATTTCAAATTGAAAAAACCCCTTTGGTCTCCATGGTTTATATAAAAATATTTCAGTGTGAAGTGGCTTCTCATTCCCGATGAACAGGAGATTTAATCAAATGTTGTTTTATCGCTATGCCATCTTCCTTGACATTGGCCCATCAGTAAAACAGCATTTAGTGAACATACTTGTCTTCACTTGCAGTTACTTGCAATTACCATATTATAGTATTTACATTACTGCAAGTCAATTGCATTTAAATGAACAACGTCGACGTGTGTTTGAATTTTAAGCGGCTTAAAAATCGAATTGCCACCTCAGCAGCAAAACTGTTAAATCTGATAATGATTTCTTCTCCATTGTGTCAATTCACCCTCCAGTGCGTTCTTTGCGCTGTGATTGGTCACAAAGCAGGTCATTATTCTGCCGTTACTTTTAACCGTCTCCCACATGACAGTCATTACGCAATTTTAGTTCCTTTTTACTTCAGCTATTCTAGGTCATAAATACAGATCATTATCCGCGCATCAAAGAAATACAAAAGTTTATATCAGAGTAATGCACACTCTATCAAAACCTGATGGTTTTGTCTGCAACGAGATTACAAAAAAACTTCTCTTGTCGTCAATTTACTTTTTGTTTCAGCATACAAGACGTAATTATTAACTTACTGAGTTATATTTTAATTTAATAATTGCATTAACAAAAGCTAGAAATGTTAGAAATGTTCGACTTAAATTCAAAACAAGCCATAAGTTTTTTATGACTTTTTATTTTTTTCTCATTTATTTAAATTTAACTTGCAATGTGCTCAGCAGGGATGGGGTCAATTTTTTGAGCGAATATAAATACACTTTCGACGTCAGAGTGTGACGTCAATAGACGTCAGATTCTTGAGTCTAAAATCGAACCTGGCACTGAAAATACAAAAAAATATACTGGTTGTAGACCCATAACATAGGTATTAAAATGAAGTGGAAAGAGCTAACTAAGACAGTTATGGTGATTTCAAATTGGTCTCCATGGTTTATACAAAAATCTTTCAGCGTTGTACGCGCTAAGGGAGACAGTTCATGACCTCATTGACACGTGGCTCCTGCTAAACAGACACACCAAGCCAAACCTCTCACCTCTCATTAGTTTTTTATACACGAACAATTGGGACATTATTTTTTTATAGATGTATGAAAAATGTAACACAAGACAACATCGGGTCAATGACTATGTCCGATGGCAGACGAAGATCATTATATTTTAACTGGTTTCTTTGAGGTTTTTGTTCGCATAACCAGCTGCATGAAATAATTATTTATCGAAATGCAGACGGCTACCATTTTCATCCATTCATCTACTTCTATTGTGATGTGTATAGTCAGTTTTAATGAAGCACCCTTGGCTTTTAAAAGGCATATTACACCATTTGTTTGTTTGAGCTTTGCAATAAAATATTTGCAACCTTTGAAAGAGCAATTACATAGATTTGTAAAATTAGGACAAATTTGAAGTTACCGGTCAAAATTTCGAGCAACTACTTTCAATTGTTAAATTATTGGTACTTGAGCATTCAAACGGTTGACAAAGATGACCGTTTACGTCATCGCCTGAATCAAAGCCACTAAGACTGAAAACAAAGTCCCCTTGCAGTGATTGCCCCAGTGACTTCAAGCGATAACATCAGACGTGCTGCTCACTTGTTGATGTTTAGCTTGATGCATTCAGGGTGCCATTGACGGGGAAGGGGGGGGGGGGGTAGGGGGTCATCCCGAGCCTATGACAGTGACCGGGGACAGGTAGGCACATAGGCGGAGGAAAGCCTTGGCTTGTTTACCATTCATCTGAGGAGCTAATATTTAGTGAGTCAGTGGTGATCAGCTCAGTCACATAGTCAAGGCAGATCCTTCTCAGTGTGCTTCAAACTGAGCACAACAATCTCCACGCAGATATCTCGAATAGCTTTATTGGAATAATCGACGGATATCGTGTGTTGAGGATTTTGCCTTTTGAACCCACTGGAGGAATATGAAGTTCATTTGATGTTAGGTGAACTCGATCAATTGTGTAGTTGGTTACATTGGAATACGTGTTGATATCACAGTAGGTGGTTGTAATTCATCTTGGATTCATTTCGTTCAGTGCTGTCCACTCAACAAGAGACACAACTGATGATTCTACTTGATTAAAGTAAGTAAACTTTGGCAGAACATGATATGTGTCTTTGAAAACGTTCATACTGTCATCTGGATGATGAAGAGTGTAAAACCTCCCGGTACTTTACCACACTCAGCGAACAAGAGTGATTATTCAAGCTTGATTGATGTACTCAATATAAAGAATAAACACTTGTAACGTAATCACACATACTCCAGCCTTAAGATCATGCTGAGTCGGTTCTTAAAGAGTCTAGTTAAACTTTTTTAATATTGTCATTTGACAGTGTCTTCCAGACTGTCCTGATTTGTGCCCTTACAAATATGTTACGCTGGTTGTCTGCTGTCGTACAGCGGATTCAGAATCATGCGGGTGCTGTATGTCTGAAAAACTGTCATACGTACACGCCGAGTCAATGCGCTGATTCATATTGTTCAAGTTGTAGCCTACATAGTATTATTTGTATAAATTGGTCCATGTTTTTTAGTGATACGTTGTTATGCATACTATGTAGTTAAATAATGGAAGATTTTTTGGTAAATAATCTCTGATTTGAAAGCGTAATGCTGAGCTGAGTATGCACAGCTGAAGTCGACACTGTATCACTTTAATGTGGTCTGGAGTTGGTGGTACTATATATATTTGGTAACATCGAAGTTATGTGCCCTGTTTCGTTCTTTTTGATATATGTCTATTTTTAATTCCAAGACTAGTATACGCATATGTGTGGATAATATTACGTTCTATAATACGTATCCATGGCGTTCAACCTACGTTCAAGCCCTGTATTCGGTGTAGGGGTCTGTCTGACGTAGAAAAGCGTGGGTGACATTGTACAGGTAGAGCCTGAGTTTTCTATGTATGGCTTGGTATATACATGACAACATGGACACATGCCTCATACTGAGACACCTTCAGTCACTGGGGACCTCCACACCCCCCCCCCCCCTCCGTGGACGGTAAAACGTCAGCCAATGGTAAGGTCTCCCAACCATGCCCACATAACTTAGATGTATGACGGTTCTAGGGACTGGTTCACTGAATCATATATAACGTTAATGTGGGCATTCAGTAGTTGATTCCCTAGAGATCCCGACATGGACTGTACTATTGTCCATTGTCATCCGTGTAGTGTGCATCCAGATCCAGTGGACCACAACGTCTGTAGATCCGTATGAGGGATATGCTATTATAAGGTGAAGGGTGGTTTATTTGTTGATTACAGGTGTATTTACCCCTCACCTGGTCACGGATGGACTCGTCCAAACATCTCCTCCATTATGGGGTATAGTGGCTAAGTAAAGAGGGGGTAAAAAGAATCTTTAGGGGTGGGGTACAAGAAAGGGAAGGTAAGGGGTAGAGAATGTATTGGTATGTAAAATTAGATTGGATGTAGGAGGGGGTAGTGTAGGTTTGTGTATATGTGGATTGTATATTGGCTGTTTATTCTCAGTGCAGATAGACGCAGGCCGCCATAGGCAACAATCAGCCGACCACACCGCTTGAGACTCTGCCTTGAACAAGACGACAAACCCACCCCGCTCTTCTGTTCAAGGGGGTCGTGCATGGCTAGGCAGCCACTGACAGCTCTACTCGTAGCCAACCACCACGGACTATAGGCGGTGTGTGTACTGAAGCTGGCACTTGAGTGTGGGTCTGCTGACACACCTCACTGACACTACAGACACGGCACCACTCAACCCTGAACACCCAAACCAAGTAATCGTGGCCACTGAACCCGAACATGGCCCAAGTCACCACAGCTGTTCATCCTGGCATGACGTCACCAACAAACGTCATGACCATGTCCCCTGTAGGATCCAAAATGGGAAAGGGTAGGTGAAACTTTTTTATTTTGGTAATTCGATTATATTTTGTTGACATTCCGTAAGCTTTCGATAGAGTAGACCCTGCATGTGGGACTTGCAGGACTGACGCTTTTATACACAGCTCACCTGTCAGATATTATGTAGCCTTATTTAGCACTGTGTGTGAGTTTCTTTAAACATAATTTAGACTATTTATTTTATTTAATCACTTTGAACAAATACTAACACTATCGTGTTGTTGTTTAGTTTAGATTTGAGATGACGTTGTTTAGATTAATTGTTAGTGTTTTGAGAACAGACCAGCGTGGTATCTCGCTTGAGTGAATTCACGTGCTTGATTCACTCCAGTAGGCCCCGACATACACAAGCCAGAACGCTGGCCAAACCTGCAAACTAAGATGGCCGTCTCTACACGCTCCACCACCGACTTGTCATTGATACAGTTTTGGCCCCAAGCACTCAGTCTACGGTCAATATCACCGAAAATGATATAAACATATACATAATATATATACAGACACATACAAACAGCTGAGCTACCTGCCTGTAATATAGTTGCCAGCATGGTGTCTTCTGACATTCTGGTTCTCCCATAAGCTATACATTATCACATGAACAAATGCGCGCACTAAATATCTGATTCACACCACATACCACTACCTGCGCCTTGTTAATATTTTGCCCAAATAACTTCTTGAATTCCATAGACAACCTAAATTTAAGAATGCAGTTGAAGAGAATCAAACCGTTTTCAATGTCATACAAATGCATATTTTAACCAATATTGTAAAATATAACTCGCAGTTGTGACATATCGAACAATTCGAAACTTCTTGATTACTTGCTTATATAAATAATGATAACCCATTGATAATAAAACTGAGTATAATTATTATTCATAATAAAAGCTTCATATAACAAACAAAATACAATTCATGGTTTTAAACAAGAATAATAATAAAAAACGATCTTTATAAAAAATCTTCATATATGAATAATACATGCTGCGTTAACATAATTATTTCTATGAAATGTACGTAATACGTTTGTAGCTTTTAAACTGTCTGTAAGATATATTACGGATTCACATTAATCAGTTAATTAGACCTACTCAACTAAAGTAAAAAAAACATTTCCTAAGAAACCTTTTTTAGACTGCACAGTGACAGTGAATAATAGTTGAATGTATGATTTTATAGTACATAATTCTATCGCTACGCACATATTTTATCGTATTAGAGTAACTCTCTCTTTACAATATAGCTGAATATAGCTCAATTGAATATTAGGAGGCTTTTGCTTAGGCTTTAGAACAGTTATATTATATTAAAGCAGATATTTGACAACATTTCGTTCTCGTCTAACCTTTTAGAACTAAATATATATGTATTTGATAAAATATAAAAATGAAGTAACACGTTTCATAGCTTGACGATCTCTGATAGAGCCATTTATTGTCTACCTGTTAAGTTTCAGTGTGCATATTTCGGGATATATACTGCCTGTGTGTTCATGAGCTAGGGATGCTATTTTCTTCACAGATCACATTAGGATTACTGGCTTATGTCAATAATCCTGTGCCACTTGTAATCCCCGCATTCACGTCAGATTTATCTTTGATGTCGGGGAAGGTCGGGGGTGCAGGGCATGTACAATTGCGTCTCAAAGGTCAAGGTAGCGGCCACGTCTGAATGGTCAGAAGTGCTGGTCCAGTATTGGACCAACGTTGTAAATGGTGGCCCAATACTCGACCAGCACGGCACTACTAACACAAGACAGGCAGTGACCTGCCCTATATTTGTGTTGACCCATAGCGCGTTATTGAGCAGTAGACGCCGGAAAAAGTATTAAAAATTCGTTGCATTTAGGTTATACTGCTCTATCTGATAGATTTCGAGCGTGTTTTATACTTGGAAATATTATGAGAAAGCTGTAACCAATAAAATATGTAAAGTCTTAGAAATTTTAAATTTATGAAATTATTTGCGTCATTTCAGCGTTTGCAAAGCTGTCATTCTATTAGGATATGTCCCCGATTTTGATAGGATAATTTGATAAATATATACACTCCCCCACCCAGATATTTTCTAATTCTGGAAACAAAGTATTTTTCTTTTCAGATTTTAAGGCCAATATATATAAAATTTCATCCCCCAGAGCTGAAAGGCACGTATCTGTCACTAAGTGGAATAATAACTTAAATCCTTTCTCGCCCGGTCAAGTTGACAGTACTAAAATGTAAATGACTCAAACTGTCATGATGACGTCATCGGCGTGCCAACTACTGTTAATTCCAGGAAGTGTCGGTTGCGCGTAATGAGAGGGGTGGGGGGGGAGGAGGGGGGGGGGGGTGATTGAGCCACTGTTTGATCGGCGGGACAGCAGGGGTTAACAATATGCGATCAAGGTGTTTACTCGGTTTGACCCTTCTTAACCTACAGCTTCAATATGACGTTTTAATGTAGCAAATCACTCGTACAGATTTGGAAAAAGTTTAAAGTGATTATACACGTTATTACTATTTAATACTATAATTTAATCAATAATTCTTAGCTTATAATCATGATAATTTACTGCAATATTTATTAATATTCAAAACCTTTGTAGTATTTAATTGACACCTTACATGACCAAATTGTGTTAATAAAGTGTTATCAAGGGCGGTAGAAAAATATTTCTTGAACAAAAAAATACTAGTCATGTATATTATTTTACTTGTCGATTAACTCTTTAGTCCTGCCGGGATATCATTGTTTAATATATATTAGCCCCACGCTGGGCCAATGCCGGCTACTGTATCTCCCTGTGTCACTTGTGTGCATGTAGTGGAATGCGGATCGCCATTGCAGGTCTATTGCTGAATGCACCTGTCCGTCAGGAAATGTCTGTTGCAGCCTGTATTGCATATTGTAAAGCGGAGGGGTGAGAAATATAGGAATAAGGTCAAAAGATGGCTGGGAGGCGGGCGTGTAGGAGGGAGGCCTTCACCATATATGGTGCTCCACGTATAACTGTGACACTTCTAGAATAGTAGAAATGCCTATGTCATTCATGCATGATCGATTCTTTAAAAGCAAAAAGTTATTATTATTTGGAGTTATTATTTTTTTTTTTGACGTAGCTGGTTAGCTAGGAAAGAGAGATATAGTATGTTTTAGGGTAGTTTTAATCAGTTGTAGAATAATTGTAAAATTATATCAAAGCAAATGACAGTGTTATCTCACAATGTTTTTTTAAATATGTATATATATATTTTTGCATTTGCAGGTGAAATTATTATCAAATTTGTTTTAAAACAGTGTATCAGTTATTTCTCCTGCATTAATAAATGTTTTTTTATTAGCGCCTATAGTTTGATATGCACAAACTATTCATCTCTAAATGATCGAATCCTGTATTATCGTCTGGCATTCAAAGGTGTGTCGTGGTCAGTGTTGAGGTGACCATCAGGTGGTCAATAGGTCCTGTATGAGGTGCTTCAGCATCCAGTATAGGGCTGCCCCGCTGTTTTGACCACTGACAGTTTGCGCTCTGCAGCCATAGTCCAATTACGGCGATTATTTACATAATCACAAATAAGTACAATCAGAAAAAAATCGCCAAAAAAACGTGTTGTAATATTAAAGGCAATTCATCAGTTTGCTTGATTACTTTGCATTACTTGTCGTCTGGTACTTAGGCGGTCAGATGGTTGATTGCAGCTTACGTGCTGCGCCGTGGATCTGGTTTCTTGTCAGTTTTCGTGGTGGACGACACTGACACATTTTACAGACCATATCCAAATATCGCAACTTGAATCTTGAACAATTCCATACAACATCTCCGGAATGTAGCCTGATGTTTTAGCAGTAAACGTGTTGTATTTGATTGATTTATTACTTAACCCTCTTAACACCTGAGTATTTATTCTCATTTTCATTTACCTTGAGGTCGGAATTGCTATCGCAACTCTTATCTCAACAGTAAATGAAAATAATATAAATCTAAATATTTGCATGCTCATTATCCTGATTAATTGCATTATCTCGTGCCTAAATTCTATTCAAAATATGGCATGTGACAGGGGGCTTAGAAGGTTAATTTTAGTCGGTTTTGTGTGCCCTATCACTCTGCTGACTGCTTCTTATTTTGTATAACTTTTCTGATCAATACTGATTACCTATTCTAATGTAACTTGCCGCTTGCTAACCCCACATATCTTGTATCGGACTGGAAATCCTGTATTACAGATGCTGCAGGGTATATAGACGAGGAGGGCAAAGACAAGTGGATGGAAGGTATTTTTGACATTTATTCCTGATAATTATTTTATTGCCACACCTGTAGCTTTTGTCACGACCCCTGGAGCACAGGGGGTTAATGGCCACCCCGGCCGCCAGTGATTGTCACTGGCTGGGGAGTGGTGCCCTCCCGTGGCGGTCGCACGCACTAAGCCTGTGACACGTCACCCAGGGTGAACTTATAAAAACAAGGAGCACTACCACCCTGACTACCCCACACAAGTATATAATCCTCCCTAAGATTTCTACCCCACACACGTATAACCCAGCAAACACGACTCGACACCAATGCTTGGCTAATGTTGGCCCAGCGTCGTAGACGCTGGGTCAGCATTAGCCCAGCATTGGTTCAAGCTGTGAATCCCCCCCACAACGTGCAACTGTCACCAGAATATCTGAAATGATCAATACTGGCTGAAGCACGGAACAACGTCAAAGATGATGGGCCAACATGAGGAAAACATTGGGCAAATAATTCACATTATGTATTACAAAACACACATTATTATACGAATTCCAATGATCCCTGTTTTTCTTCCAAGTTGTCACTAGCATTGTCTCCAACATTGGGTCGCTAGTGCCTGCAATGGCCCAATGTTTAATCAACTGCCCTGTGAGTTTAGAATGGTATCTGGGATTTTTATGTTTTTTTATATTTTGTAATGGTGATGGAATGGTGCATTTTTAACTTAGATTATTCTTCGAGATCTTTTAATTAATCTGCATTTACATTTCAATTAATTAATAACACACTTCAGCCATTAGCGTTGTTTCAACATTGTTCCAACGTTGAGCCAACGTTGCCCTTCACTTACATTGTGATGACTGCCCGGGACTTGGAGTATATCTCTGCAAACACGAAATGTTCACTTTGTGTTGGTCTAATGCTGGGCCATCGTCTATGACACTGGCCCAGAATTAGACCATTACAGGGTGAACATCTCGGGCCTGTAGGTACCAGACAGTGGGTACAATTCTCACATAGCGTACCGCCCCCAGTGAGCAGCATCTTTTATGTCCCCGACCCATAAAAGGAACACAATCCCCCGTCCCGGAGGGAGGGCGCGCGATGACACTGACTGTGACAAACCCAGATAATGGAGTGCCCCCCCCCCCCTCGGGATCCCCCCCTCTCTTCACAGAGATCGTTAGGAACGATTCTCCCCATAAAGTGATTAGATGCTTATCTGTGTTTTACCTGTTGATGAAATGTACATTTCCACGTTAATTTCTCATGCAGATAGCATCACATTGTGGACATATGAATAATTGTAGAGAGGGTCACCTGTAGACTGCCCAGCAAAGCCAAAAGGCAGTAACTGCTGCTTACTTTCAAGTAAGCAGATACCTTTTGGCTTTGCACGACAGTATAGATAAATGAAGAGGATATTATTAAACGTGAATGAGGTCAGATAAAGTATGTCCTGTATCTTTATAATAATCACACAATCCTGGTGATCCGGCCAGGATTCATCATAATAATACAGCCATCAAGCACCATGTTTATACCTGGCCCACTTGTTTGTCTTCTCCTTCTAACTTGTGTTAGTATAGTGCTTTTTAGTTGTTTATTGTATTTATTAAACGTATTTTAGAATGCATGTTTTAACGTACATTAACCGTGTTGATAACAAGGGATCGTTATTCAGATTTATTGTTGAAAAATACCGTTTTATGATTATAATCTGCCCCCAATCATCAAAATCGGGGGATATAACATGTATAAGGGGCTTTATTTATCAAGATCTAAGTGTTTTTTCTCAAATCGATATTGCGATTGGCAGTATGGAGACACAACCTAAAATCCGTGTAAACTGAGCATTTGACGGCTTTGCGTATTTTCATAGCCGAAAAAACTATTAGACCCAGGTACTTATCAGATGAGTGGTGCAGTGGTTGACTATGTACATACAGTGATTGTGTTTTGGCCAGGTGAGATTGGCTATTTGTAAGGTGGACGTGGTATGTCTCCACTACTATACGTCAAACACTAAATACACTCACACTTGACAAACACAAGAAATACACTGTGTGCCACATATAATCACTGGTATTAAAGAGTCGTATCTGCTACTCTGTAAAGTGGCAGATACTACTCTTTATCAGGATTGTGGTGAATTATTCCGTTTTTTAGGGAATTAATTTTATTGAAAATAATGCTAGAATTATGATGCATAATTGAGACCAGGAATCTAAAAGGAATAAATAAATGTAATACTGCATCTGCTGCGACATGGAAAGTGATCACCCCATGTTTGGCTTCTGCGCTTCAGACAGTCAGGGGTAGCTGACTGCATCCCATCAGATGATGACATAGTCGTGAATCAATGTTGGACCGACATGAGAATCGTTGGTCCAGCATTGGCTCACTGACAAGGACTGTATCTCTTTCTTGTTGGGATATTGGTCCGTGGTTTAAGGACCAGTCAGGACAACACACTGGCCGCCATTGTGGCCGCCTGAATGGCTTTAGTAATGAACCTGTCACATCAACCTATGGGATCAACTTTCAACCCCACAGGCCAGCCAGCGACGTCTGCCGGCGTCTGTCTCAACTACACATATACTGCTGTACAAAGGCAAACAGCAGTAACTGCTTACTTGTAAAGTAAGCAGTTACTGTTCTTTGCCTTCGAACAACAGTATACATGTATGGGACGGTGTACAAACTCACAGGTCAGGGGTGAAAACTGGCCACAAATACCATTATAATACATTTTCGTATTTTTATATTAATTTTAGTTTTATTTCTAAGTTATTTTTTTCCTTTGATCGAAAAAGCTACATTTTTATATATATAATTTATTTATAAACGCTTGAATATAGTCATGTATCAATCAAAACGCATAAATGATGGACGACCTCTTGGGTTGTTTAACTTTTTGTAAAAGTGTTAGTCGGCCTTGAACCTACTGATATTCTTATTTAGAATATCCTCAATAATTTGCGATTTTTAAGTTTAGGAGTGCTCACATGATTATGCTATATTCATTCATTCGAAAAACTACCAGATGATTAAAAAAGTTAAAACTTCCAATTTATTGAGTTTCTCAAACAGCTGATTATCTAATCATTGCGAACCCTTTACAACCCCCCTCCCCCCACCCCGCCCACGCCCCAAGATAAAAATCACCATAATCTACGTCACTTCTACCAAGAGATTCTTGAGAGCAGATTGTCATCATAATCAGTTATAAATGATATGAATTGGCGGGTTGTGTATAGACCTTGACAAGACGCTCTATATACCTGGAGAAATGTGTATTTTATAATAATAATAAATGCGTGCTGACAGACGGTGGTAATTGTGCGCCTCACTCAATAATAGACATCTTTGTTGATAAGTGGACTGTGACTCTTCATTTAGCCGTGTGATTGCCCAAGGGTAATTCTCCAGGCTGGGAGAGCTGACCAATGCCGGTTCAATGCTGGGCCAACGTCTGCGACGTTAGCCCAGCATTGAATCTGCATTGGGTTGATCTCTCAACGGCTGCTGGATGGCTTCCACATTGTTGCGTTTGCTGCTTCACGCAAAACAATACCACCTGTTGATCAGCGTGCGGCTCCATTATATTATGTTGATACCCCTGTACCCCCGGTCCCTGTGAGGTACCCCTGTACCCCCGGTCCCTGTCTGGTTTACGCTCGCGCACCACCTCATCAACCAGATGATTGTTGGACTGTCGTGACCTGGTGACAGTGATTCCCAAACAAACAGGCTCAGTAGTAAACAGCCGACACTTTCTGACCCACAGTATATAGGCCTATCAAAAACTACATCATTCTCTAGCACATTCTCTCCAGGATTAGATGTGTACAGTACACTCACTGCGCCAAAGGGTCTAACGTCGTTTTGGGGTTCATTTACTTATTTTCAAAGTTCCCCCTTAACAAGTATCAATACCAACATATTTATCTGTGAGATAATTTTGAAATAAATGGGGGGGGGGGGGCTCCCATGCATTTAATGTGTTTTGTTGTGCATAAATTTGAGCTAGAAGTCAGTATATAAATGGTCAAATGGCTAAATTCTCAAATAGGTGACAGGCCCCATGAGGCGGATGTCAATAACAACCGAATATTTGTTTCTGTTTTTAAATAATTACAAACGCTTTTTCCTCAAATTAAACGGCAAGCAAATCGCGTGTCTCTGATAATAATTGCTGTACTGTCATATTGAAGCGGGGTACAATGGAACCTCGTTGTGTTCTACTTTCTCTTTGTATATAAAACACGCAGAAACAGGACGACCCTATTCTCAGCACAGGGCAATTTAGGCACGCTGGCTCCACAACGTCTTTCAACGCTGTCTCTTGCATTACGGCGGCGTCCTGTGCTCCAGCACAGGACGCCGCCGTAATGCAAGAGACAGTGTGTATTTAGGATGCCGCAACACAAGAGCAGCATGTAAGCATGCTGCCGCAATACGAGAGACACGTATATAGGAATTCCACGTTGCGTTTCGTGTGTCTGTTGTTGCTGGCTATGATTACGGTTCCGTGCAGGGTCGCCCATATATATTATTTTGCACACTATTATTTAGGCATCTATAGATATGACATTATGTTCGTCATTTGGGCGTATCCTCGGCGATTAAAAGGAAGTGAAAACCCTTTGGTCCCACACTCTGGCCCACAACTGTCATTTGTAATATACGTTCCTAGGCTTAAACATAAAAGTAGTGAGGGATTTTTCTCCTTTGCATTGGCCGTTAATGTGTACACTTTTTTGTATACTTTTTGTGTCCACATTAGTATAAAACTATGCCTCATATATTACCTCATAAATTAATAATGATTACATCCGGTAATCAAATCAATGTTTTCAACCTGTTGCCTTCTTTACAGTCATCTGTTTACTCGTTATGGAAAACGGGGGGTCACTGTGGGTTTTCCGTGTTTCTAATTAAATGTTCATCCAGTAGTTGTTGACCGCCTGTCACTGACCACACGTCTAAACGTCTTCTGACTCATTCCATATTCAGAATCCCTGCCAATTACTTCACATTGAAATTCTCTGTCCTCATTTGGCTGGCCTGTCTGGCCTGTCCGTGCCATCCTCCCTTTATGGTCGACACCACAACCCTAACACTTTAACCGCCGGTGCCGCATATATTCGGGTTTATCTTTTTTATTAGCACCACATTTCAAATATGCTAAAGATGAAATGTGACATCAACCAGCAAGATTTGAAAAGAGTTGACCTCCACTTTGTCAAATCTGACGCGATCCACAACTCCAAGTGGGTGAAAATTCAAATTGAATAATTTGGCGGTTAAAGGGTTAATTACACCAGACGTGAGAAATTGAATTTGCCATCAATTTTATATTTCCATTCGCTTTTATGAATTTAATCAAATACGTTTTCCACCCGGATTTCATCACGACTTGGGCGATAATTAGGTTTTATTGGGGTCGCTGTAAACGCTTATTTGGGACAGTAATCGGGTAAAGCGACTGAACTACATATCGGGTGCTATACAACTGTGTTTCCCGGAATCATCAATATCTGATAGTTTACTTGTCACAGATTGTGTGGAAATGTTTATAACAGTAATTTAATCAATTTAATTTCTGTATGTTTAGTACGTAAAAAAATATATATGATACGTATGCTGCCCATCAAACACGGGGCATTCACCCAATGTTGTTTAAATGTTGGCCCGCCGTCTTCGACGTCGGCCCAACATTAAAACAACATCGGGTGAATGCCTCGTGTTTTGCTGGGTGAGGTGTACATTTGTAGATTTTGGACACACCTCACTGGAAAGTGTGTGACACTGTCTCACACGGCAATCTGGGGGGTGTATAATTATCAAATAAACAATCGTGGAACTAAAAGGTTCCATATCATTACGTGCTATACGGCTGTACCTCCCTATATATTCTTACTGTCATTATTTTTTGCTTTTCTCATGCCACATGTACACTCAAGAAAATAATGGAAGATAAAGACAAAATTGGGAGCTGGACAAAGTTATATAATAAACCATTGCTGTTTTACATTTCAATGTACAGTATGCAGGGTGGACAAACATTGACCCGACTTTGAACAAATGCTCACATTTTCTCATTTACATGTATATACCCCTTACTGCGAGACCTACGTGCATGCATATTTGTACATAAATGTGGTTTATAATACAATAATACTACATTGGCACTTCATAACCCAAATAATTATCGCTCAACGCAAGTACAGCTGAAGATGGAGTTGTTGTTTATATATTACAAATTTTAATTTGATATAAAAGACGTGGAATTGCTTTCACTTATCTTAAGTTGTCGACATTTATGGACTGGTTATCGGGGTTATTAAATGGATCTCTAAGATTTCAAGTGGCCTAGAACCCCCCTTCTCTCTCGACCCCTCACGAGTATTGATGGTTTCAAGTGCGGCATGCATTGACAGCAAGTCAGGCGTTGAACATGTTGAAATATGAATAAATCTGGGCTTTTCATCCAACTAGACGGATCTGGATATACGAGATCAATTGGAATCTAGCGATATAAAGTCAATGTTTAACGTTCATATGCATGGTCAAAACACACTTTGTAACTAAAGCGTAAAAGCTCGAGAATGATAAAATATTCCCAAAACATACCAACACATTGGGGTGTTTTGACAATGATAAAAAAATACGTCCGCGCTCTTGTGTTTTACGGTTTAACCCTTTAACCGCCGGTGCCGCATATATTCGGGTTTTCATTTTTTATTAGCACGTTAAGTAGCACCTTATAAACATGTTAAAGATAAAATGTGACATCAATCAGCAATATTTGAAAACAGTTGACCTCCATTTTGTCAAATCTGAATAATTTTCACCCACTTGTAGTTGGGGATCGCGTCAGCGAGACACAACTTCAAGTGGGTGAAAATTCAGATTGAATAATTTGGCTGTTAAAGGGTTAAATATCCTTATTTCATCACCTATTAAAGAAATATCATATCTTTTAAAAAAATTATTTTAAACTTTGTTCTTAATTATGTATATGCCTTATTGAATGTCAAGTAAATGTATCTCTAATATACTCATTCATATAACGTTGAGTACTTAGACCTGAGGGGTTAGTTAGTGGAGCACTAATGACAGGTCTGTGTTCAGCGGTCTGCCTCTAGTCGGGTAATGGACTCAAACACTGTCCTGGGAATTGTAGACCACGAAACACCACATAACGGCCCAACGTTTAGTCAATATTGAACCAACGTCTCTGACGTTGGCCCCATATTGACCAAACGTTGGGCTAACGTGCTGTGCTCCACTGAGAATTGCCTTACCCAGATGAAAGGATGGGTATTCTTGTCCAGAAATTAGACACTTAAAAGTTTGGTAATTCATCTCTTTAGATGCGCGGTGCCTGTTTGTGAGAAGGTGCACGTATATAATATTACATGCACGATGTGCACTACACTCCGTTGTGGCACTAGAATCTGAAATTGATTATTTTAGTCCTGA
Source organism: Flabesymbios commensalis (assembly GCA_964017125.1). Classification (NCBI taxonomy): domain Eukaryota; kingdom Metazoa; phylum Annelida; class Polychaeta; order Terebellida; family Flabelligeridae; genus Flabesymbios; species Flabesymbios commensalis. Next base: position 53,898,932 of record OZ024904.1, read on the forward strand.
TGTAGATATGTAATTAGTTGATCTCTCTTGAGATATAAATTTAAAAAAATATATATTTTCGTTCATTTGGTATCAGTGAGGCATTAAACGTTTTCCAGAAAGTCGATGATAAATTTCCCTTGTCACGTATAAGTGTGTCTGTACCGAACCCCTTTGGAGGAGTAAGTACCCCGGTCTGGGGGTCAGTATCCCCACCCCTCTGGCGCAGCCCTCATGATTCACCCTCCACAGAGAGGGCAAAACTGAAGGGGTGTCTAGAAAAGTAGCAAAACACATGCAAAGTCGTCATTAATATCCCATTTCTGCCCCAGGCATGTGGAGGGGGGGCACTGCTTTAAAAGCTCTACCCTGACCACTTTGGCTGGGCCCCAGGGACCGACCTACCCCCCTCTCCCTTCTCTCTGAACATATACCTGATAATGCCATCTTACCAGTAGTTACTATTTAATACATACACGTAACATTTCTGAAATAATATACAATTCAAGATCATGCCGATGAATGTTTAACCACTTTTAAAAATATCAACATAAATTGAGATTAATTGTGCACTGTACTTACTTCTGATGGTTAGGTTATATGTAGACTAGATTCTTTGATATCGTGACAATTCTTCAAACGTTCCGTGATATAAGCAATTTGAACTAATTACTTACATTGAGCGATAACATTATTATCTTTTTTTTTCAAAGCTACATCCTCCCACCCTTATATCCTTGTGTGTTAAAGCATCGTTTATCATAGTGGGTAAATGTATGTTGCAGTATAAGTAAATTTATATCACTGTCGTTATACATGTTATACTAAGCTTATGCTTCATATAATTTTTTATGCGTCCGGTATTTATCAAAATGAAAGAAGTTTCTGTGATGGATTGCAATATTTTTATAACAATACATGCAAACATTTTTCAAAGGAATGCTCCAATTATTCTTTCTTCTAATATGTTTTGTCGAAGTATCCGAGAAAAATAATAATTTACACCAGTACTTAATACATGTAAAGAAGTAGCAGCTGAACGTATGCGAAAAGTCCCTATAACCCCCTCCCTCCCTTTGCACCCAGTTGAACAGAGGTCCATTTGAACAGAGCTGGTTGAACAGTCTTTACAGAGAGCTCATTGGCCAGACACTAATACGTACAGACATTCAGACCAGCTCACCACCACAGTCGATAATAAGTGCCTTGAGCAGTTTATGCTATACGTGTTCATTCGAATGAATGTGTTTTCCAAATCTCCCATGTATGCACCCTATTCACGCTAGAGGTGCACATTTAATGGTGCAATTGCAAACAGTAGTAACTACTTACTTGAAAAGTAAACAGTTACTGCGGATTGCCTTTTTGAAACTAACATCATAGTTTCATGTTTTTATAATTTCACAATTTTTTAATATTAATTTTTTTCTTCGCAATAATATCCACCTAGGATCTGGTTCTACTAGGATCTTGGACAGCCAAGGTTAGAGGTCACAATCAGGAGGTCTTGCAGAGATCTTGGTCTGAATTAATCAATATTCAATGCCAATGGGCAAGCTCTCGTATCGGTCAACCGCCATCATAAACAAGCCTACATAGACAGGCGCCAAGAAGTCTCAACTTCATAAAAGCTACATTTTGTTTTGTGTCCCAACTTTCCTGCCAGCTATGATCACTCTATCACCAGGGGTCGTGATGGAATCACGACCCCTGGTATGGTGAGACATTAAACATAGAGGTTCGGAATTGCTATGATAGTCACGTGAAATTAGATATAAATAATAAATTTATTATTCATATAATTGTCTATATTGTCATGTCCTTGTCATAATCAGACCCACATTTTGTGGTTTTGTTATTATATTATTAAAATGATAAAATCCCTGCGCCCTTATTTATTGATCAATAATTCATAGGCTTTGAGTATTGAAGAGTGCTTAATATACAAGTGTGTCTAATTATCAGGCTACAATATTTATCGTGAAAACTATTGAAATTTTGCCGTTTTTATATAACTTTAGTGCGCTTGCATCGCCCACTCCAGATGGCTATTAATTACTGCCTAAGTATCCGATGCTTATCTTGACAAAAATACAGAACTCTCTGATTTCCTATTTATTGTGAATTTGAAAAGATTTTGTGTAACGTGTGCATATAGGTTTCTTATCGACTTAAATCTTATAATGTTATAGATTTAGTTCACAGTCTACAATCTCACATTCTTCACCGTGCAGAGACAAACAGCAGTAACTGCCTACTTGAAAAGCTGCAATATTGCTGTAATGTTGGCTAACATGACAACAACATTGGGTGAATGTGTCGTGTTTGCTGGGATACGCTGACTCAGTTATGATGATATACTGTGGGTGGCTGGCACAGGGGCAGAAATCAAACTTATCCCCCCTCCTGTAAATCAGGCCGCTGCCTGACGGCGTCTGTTTTAAACCCGAGTAATTTAGCCGTAAATTGAAGATAATTTACACGTAGCACAGTGCCTGCTACGTGTCGCGTATACCGCGCGTCACATCTCTGGTATCAGATATATCTGGGTTACTCAGATTACTAGAATAATGGAAACTCAGATATATTCCGGGATTGAAAATTCTAGTGAAAATGGAATGAATGGCCCAAGTGATTAGCCGACATCGTTTCTCTACGCACATAGGCCATTACACTGCCCTGCACCTTAAAGGGTTTATCGAGCCGTAATGTTGTCTACACATTGGCTTAATGATGGGCCATTGTCGTCGCCGTTGGGCCATCACTGAGGCGTCGTCATGCCGGCCTGCTGTGTTACTTGGGTATAGTTTCCGTGGTTTATTGGCTAGTGTCACGGCAGGTGACGCCGTTACAGGTGGGGGGGGGGGGGGGGGTAAGGGGCACATTTTGAGTACCAGGGAGCCTATTATCAGACCGACAATATCAAGCCGCATGTGGAATTATTTTGATAGTTTTCAAAAAATAACTTTTAGATACATGTAGACAAATCAGGGGAAATCATTACAGCAAATTTTACTTTTTTCTCCCGGAATGAGGCACATTTTTCTACGCCGGGGAATAAAACGGCCCATGATTCCACATGGGGTCATTCACAACTGCGGCATTGCAGCCACACCCATTTATAGGCAGTGACAACAATTTGTAAAAATCTGTCACAAACATGACCGCCTCTCAAACAATAATAACAACTATATGTATCAATTCAAATCCAAGAAATTAGCCGCACAGATTTCATCCCATTTTGCGTATATAGTTATATCCAAATTGTAAGCGAAATCCTGTGTATCTGTTTAATAGCACGAGATGTGAACGTGTGCATTAGAAACCATATGTCAGTGCATGGTGATGGGGGTCGAATATTACGTTATATTTTTATTTGTTTCACATTACGTCATATTCAGTGAGCAGGCTCCATTGATGGACTTCAAAATGACGTAAGCGTATCCAAATTAGCGTGATCCAGTGCTGGATTACTGTTGGGCCAACATCTTACACGATGGGCCAACAGTAGGCCCTAAACAGAAATTTGGCAGTAAGATATTCCTGATGTTCACAATATCCTGCTCGTCCTATGAGCTAGTCACCACACCCTCAGTCGTCGTCAGTATCTCTATATAAGTATAAGGCGAGTACTTATAAGTATATTTCTCTCCATGGTTAGCCTATCAACTGTGTAAAACCACTTTCGGTCACACATTCACACACACACACACACATTCACACACACTGGCCCGTGAAACTGATCACTAAATATTGGACAATATATATTTCACGGCTATATGCACTGACGGGTTTATCCTTCATATCTATATACTTAATACACGTGAAGAGATGACCATCAAGGCTAAAAGGTAAAAACAGCTGCTGCAGGACTAGCTTACCTGTCGACTCTCAGCAGGCACAAGACCTTTACCAGCATTGGTCAGCATTGGTCAGCGTATCACGTTCACTTCCCAGTAAACACGACACACTGACCCAATGTTGTTTTGATGAAGCACCCCTATACATATCCTTATTCACAGTATTATCGACCACTTCTTTGGCAAACACACTATGTATAGAGCGATTGAAATGCTGTTTTTATTTAGATGCTGCCATAAGATACAATTAAATAATGTATCTTTCCATTAACAAATACATCGTGTGTAAACTTGAGTCGCATATTTCAATTGATTATTTCAAATTTCAATGTAAAACGTTTTGCTTGCTGGTATTGATACACAGTTATTATAAAGGGAACATTATGCAAGGGTTCTATTATAATAATATGTGTCCTAATCATGTTAATTGACTAATAGAGTTGTCTATATCTGTTTGAAAAATCTTCTCCAGCAGAATGAAATTTTAATTTCATCACCTGCCGCATTTTTTTTATTTTGGGAATGAACACTTCACATTTGACAGTTTCAATTAAGAAAACATCAAAAAACCCGCTCCTCAAAAATGATATGATTGGGTGTTTTCATCATAAGAAATCACTATGATAGGGCTGCATTGAACGTAAAGCTTACAAATGACATATGTATATATGCGCAGCTGAAAAGTTAAAGTATTTCAATTTCTACTCGGGATAATGGGAATAATGCAGCTGCATGGTTGGCATTGTGACAGGGGTACCTGATAAGGAAGAGGGGTGGAGGGGTGGTATACCCCACCATCGTCACCTATACCCTGTTTATGCTATTACTCTGGTGTCTCTGTCATGTTGCAAATACTTGTCACTTTCAAAGTATGCCTGTCAACATCAAAGCTCACAAACCGACAAGGTCGACATGTAGTTATCAAAAGTGTATAGGAAGACAAGACGACGGTTCACTGCTGGTACATTGTCGTACGACGCTGTACCAGCAGTGAACCGTCGTTTCGCTTTTTACCCAGTCCTGGACTTAAAAACAGATAGATGCGAAGACAATTAATCCTTCCCTACACTTATAACGGATCCTGTCATCTGAACTTGATTTTCAAGTTTTTAATCTCCAGAATGTGTCAAGGCTATTCCCCAACTCGTTTACATAATTATGTCATGATGATTTTACGGTCAAAGCAAACTATACCTAAATTTATTGTGAAGGCAAAGTGATCAACATTGGTATAAATTAAGATGTTAACTTATAATTTCCCAATCGATATGTATTGATAAAACGGAATCGACAACACATTTAACGCTTTGTTATTGTCCTTTATATTAAAGCAGTAGTTATATGAATATACAGCCGCTCCGTATCTATTATAGTATTACAATCACATAAGGATGAGGTATTGTAAGATTATTAAGTCAGGTAAACTAAGTCGCATTATAATCAAAGCATCATGCATAATTATGATAGATAGGGTCGGATCAATTAACATGTAAAACTAGAACATATAATTATAGGGACACATTTTACCGACGAATCAGTTTCGTTTTCGTATTTTATCAATCAAGATCTTTTTGAAGCTGCAAGGTAAGTTGTAGATAAATTTACAAACATTGGGGGGTTTATTATAGTCTTAACAAAACACTTATCTTCTTGAATCCTTCGTAATTTCTACAGAAAGATATCAGCCTTTTCCATGCATGTATTCGTATTATCACTATATGAATTAAATATAGAACTTTATATCACGTGTGCTTATAACATTATGTAGCTGGTTGATATATATTAGAAATAAACACCCGCCGATTTATCTTGTCATTTTGCCATTACAGCAATCAGTTGCGCCAAGCACGAAAAAAAGGTCGGTTGCTTTTTAGCTATAGTCTATATTTCAAAGCGTTTTTTCATCCCACAATGATGTTAATCGCATAGTGGTAGATGCATACGCATTGCATACTATGCATTTTTTACATGAATTGGATCCGTAATATAATGTAGTTTCCTTAATCTTCTAATAGCTATATGTAACCTATACCTATATGGTTTGGTCATATAGGGTGGTGGCAGGCATATCCGCATGAAATTGTTGTATAGCGTCAATAAAATTGACTTTTTTCACCCCAAACAAAATATTTGACAGCAACGGAAATGACACATAAACCTAGAGTCGTTGGACCAATCTAGAGCCCACATTGAGGTCATGTTCCGCGTAACATTCCTGTGATGCTAATTTTATCAGATTTATGTATGTATATATGCCATGCATTCACGTTACAGCGGGTATGGTCATTTAAATTGTCCTTTGTGAAAGTATGAGTAATATATTGCTTAAGGTAGAGCTGTGGCGTATGAAGAGTTTATTTATGGTTGTGTTTTGCACGCATGATAGTAAAAGACACTGTTACGTATAGCGCAGAATGAAATGCCATACGTTGAAAGCACCAGTTGGCTATTAATTTCAAATAGTTCTCCGTTGTTAATGTGTTTGATGTGCTTACATTTGTCGCGGCTTTTGAATATGCCAGTAACTTATACGACCAACTTTTTATAATATCAAATCACTATTTTTATTATAATTGCTCTGTAGTAGGTTATTCTATCTCATTGAACATGGGCCTAATATATGTTTTCCCCTCTACCTTGATCTGTACTGCTGGGAATACTCAAGTCCTTACTTTATAAAATTAACATACCATGCATTCACTCCAGTAAATATCACTATAACTCATCATTAGTTATGGCCTCAAGCTGCCCTGTCAACAGTAGCAGTAGTCGCCGCATAGCGATCTCAACAATAATGGCCTGTCCTGTATAAATTAGATAAATTATCAGTGATAAGCATACTGTGGAGTGGGGAGTGGGGTGAATGGTGGGCGTTTACCTGATACTGCGCAAGACAAGAGAGTGGGCGTGGTCTATTTGCTGAGCTGCGTAGTACATGATAAGTGTGGAGGAGGTGCTGGGGGAGGGGGACTTCAAGAAGCCGTAAAACACTGGATCGGCCCGATCTTATCTGATGGCGAAGCAGCGGCGAAAAAGCCCACGGATTTATCCACCCATTTGCCATTTCATAAATTTCTCCTTAAGCCCTCGTGCTGTGTTAACGCTGAGTCAACAGCACTCGCCCAGCGTTAACACAGCACGAGGGTTGAATATACGATATGTAAGGAAAAAATTGTCTATTAGTAAAAAAAATGAGTTTGAAGACGCATACATTTTTTAGGTCGGGGGGGGGGGGGATGGCCATATAAAACACATGAACAACGGATAACTAATATATTTGAAATTATTAGCCAGTGCTTTCAACGTATGACATTCCAATTCCAAGTACTTTTTCTTCAGAGTCGCACCTGGTGCTGTCACATATTAGCTAACAGTTGATCTGAAGCAACATTGGCCCAATGTTGGGTTAACGTCTGTGACGTTTACCCAGCATTGAGCCAGTGTTGGTGCAGTATCTACTGTTAGCTGTGATCGAGTCACACTGACATCTATCAGTCATTCTCTTGGTGACATTTCTAGATTCACAAAGGTTTCAGGTTGTTAAGATCTGTTACCCACTGGGGGACGTTTTAAACCCCAGGGGTTGGAATGCTTAGGGTATTACGCCATTCATGTTTCATGACTGTGGAAGATCACAATGCTACAAACTAATTCTAGGATCTCTTCTAAATTTCTATTCTGTTCAAGCAGATTTTTAAAGTAATTCATCGGTTGTAAATTATTTAGAGCTATTATTTATTTATTTATCACTCTGTTAGATCGAAGTATAGTGCATGATTTGATAGAGTAAGTAATCACCTTGATAACATTTTTATTTGGTAAATTCCATAAAACCATTTGAATTGTTTTAATGCTTAGGCCTACTTTATGAATTGTTAACTGTAATCAGTACTTAATGACATTTACTTTAACTATTTAAATTTCATCAAATTATTTGCATTGTAGCTAAAGAATGTTGCTTGGATAACATATTATACAAAAAGCTGGGATTTTCCTGTCACCTTGAAAGCATTAAATACAGAGTGTAACCAATTCATATCATGCATCAACAAGTAGCGCCGCCTGGTGAATGGACTTATTTTACTTGTCTCACTGCCACCTGGTGAACGCTTTGGACGTTCTGATATAATTCATTGTTTATCATTCGCCTCCAATACACGCTTCATGCTGTAGGGCCTTTTGTAATGCTCATGTGGAATTGAACTACTATCTGTTTAAAATTGTCTAAAATGCTCTGCGATTAAAATGTGTTTCCACTAACGACATTTTAGAAAAAAATTAAGTTTTTATATTATGAACGAAAAAAATGTAATATAATTTAATTGAATATTTCTTATAATTTTTTTGGGCATTAAATTAAGTCCACCTTTTGTTTGACATGTTTATTAGTTAAGGAATAGTACATTAAATTTTGTTACTAGGTAGGTTTTATCCTTTTTTTCACGATGCCATACATTTATTCATATTTTGAGTAACTGTTCAATAAAGAAATTAACACTAGAATATTTAAAAATTAAATTATTTTAGCTCCCCTTATCACTTGTACTGGTTGTAGTACTAGCCGCAGCCACCCCCCCTATCACTTGTACTGGTTGTAGTACTAGGCGTGCCCCCCCCCCATCACTTGTACTGTTGTAGTACTAGACGTGCCCCCCCCCCCCCATCACTTGTACTGGTTGTAGTACTGGCCGGAGCCCACAATCACTTGTCACCAATTTTACAGTCACCCGAGCGCGAGTCGCTTTTTACTGGAGAAGTAAACCTGTCGTTTTACGTCTGAGCGGATGAAATTATATACAGGCCGAGATGGTCACCGAACACGGCCGGTGATGATTACGGCCTGGTGTGGGGTTTTCTACGTCATTGACATTTAGGAGTTACTTTATTGGAAACGAAATGAAATGGCTTTTTTATTGACATAGACGGGCTTCTCTCTGTAAGTGGGAGTGCATTGCTTTTTTCCGTTTTTTTATGATTTTCCTCGTCTAGGGTATGAAAAAAAAAAATATTATTAAAAAAGATACAATTATATATCATGCGTGGAAAAGCAGTATTGTACAATACATTTCCATCCACCAGCAGGTCGCCCTGCAGAGATTTGACACGCAATTCCACCTGAATCACCCGGCTATTATCGTTGATTTGATCATGTTGATATAAATTATATTATGGAAACTCTCGGGATTAAGGGGTGTATGAGCCCTCACTAGGTGTCGCTCAGCTCGCGGACACCGGGATCAGTCGGCTCTCCTCTGAGGGTGGCTGTCCTGTGTAAGGAGGCCAGAGAGATACACGGCTTGGACTCCGTACCTGGCACAGAATAGCCGACAAAATACTAGTCCACGACTTTCCCAGTGTCTGTGTGGTAACCGCAGACGTCTGAACAACGCCGGGCCAACGTCTGCGACGTTGGCCCGGTGTTGTTCAGACGTCTCGGTTGCTATGGTCACCGCCTCCTCGCCGCAGTAACTTATAACCGCGGCCGCCTTTGATGTTGAGCTCATCTTCTGGTCACGTGTTCGCACACAGGGGGGTAATGTATGATTTCAAATTCCCTGACTGACTGATTCTCTCCTCCTTCACTCTATCTCTCTCTCCTCTCAGCTTTAAGTACAACAGGTGCAGCAGCCAGACGCTTGTCGTCCCACAGGTACCAATATCTGTCTGATGTGCTCCTCTAACTCTTTTACAAATAATCACTTTACTCTATATTTTATGTGATTTCCTTTCTGAAAAAAAATGATGGAAATTTGACTGTGAAATCTTAAAATACCTCTCCATATCTTTCTTGTCATATAGGCCTACTTAATTATTTTACTCCTTTGTGATCTCTATTTTATCTAATAAATATTGTGATTCATTTTTGTGATACATTTTTGTATTACATAAAGTTATTTACAGAAAAATAACTTGTCGAACTTTATATAGATGCATCTATATAAATCGCATTCGTTCGCATAAGGTTCATTATATTATATACATATATATTGGTGTGTATTTCTTGTACATAAAGTGTATGCAATCATAACGTATAGGACAAGTGGTGAGGCAATCATTTGCCAGTATTTTATGGTTGCCACGTGTTCAGGCTAATGTATCATTTCTGAGCAGAACCAGTTATTCTCATATCGGCCCAGAAAACATGAAAAGCTGACACATCTTTGGCTTAATAACCGCTCAGAATCACACTTACGTTAACGGGAATATAACACATGTGAATTTTACTATTTTCACTAATAAGACACGTGTAATATTTTTACCACCGCATAATGTTTATAAAAAGATATTTCGCAATCGGTGCCTGTTACACTCCATGTAATAGAACATGTGATAAATCATAATTATTTATATTTTAACATTACGACCGTATCAATAAATCAAAGTGTATGACTGTTGTGTACTTTTGTAAACTTATACCAGGTTTCTGCTGTGATAATATGTATGTTACACAATTTAATATAGACAAAATACACACACGCTGATAAATACCATTCAAGTGATTTTCACAATGAGCATTCAACTTCATCAATATAAGTAATATTAATAATTATAATTCTTTCACGGAAAATACATATCGTGAAAAAATATATATTCATTCCTTGATAGTTGAGCAAAATTATCTTGTAGTTAATAATCACCAGGGAAGAAGAGTTAGTTGATGAATCATGACTAATCGTTACAAACCATGAAATCACAACTATACATAGCGCCTTTTATATCATCCCTAGTTTGTTGTCACTTGGGAATGAATTAATTCCATGTGTTGTATTTGAATATATTTAGAAATATCGTTTTTCTTTGTGGTCATTATAAAATCCCCACGTCATCTATCGCCGGATGATAGGAACACAACTTTTTTTTTAAATAATAGAATGTTAATTTAAAAAAAACTCATGGTAGTTTTGCTGCCGTCGCCGGTGGTGCTGCTGCTGCTGCTGCTGCTGCTGCTGCTGCTGCTGCTGCTGCTGCTGCTGCTGCTGCAATGTCTCCAGAGAGACAGTGTCGGTGAAGATGAAGGCATTCCAGAGCTGATGTATATTTGTGTTTTTAATTAGCGTTCTGGTCGTCACGGCACATTCTAAACCAGTTACCATCAACCAGAGGGTCACTCTTGTATAGATGTACAAGTTGATGCGAGACTATGGCTTGAAATTTAATGATATACACACAAAACACTTCAAGACTTAGTTTTGTGTGGTTTCTATATCGTTGCAACTAATTTTAAATGCACTAAATCCACCTAAGTTGTCAATTTAAGTATATAATGACCATAAGGACCATATTCACTATCGCTAAATCCACTCCTTATTTGTTACTAATAAAGTATGATTATTCTATTTCTATAAACCGTCGTAATTAGTTTACGTAAAATGATTTCCATTCACAAAACGAGAATAAAAATGAGATAATAAAATAATGAACGATTACTTGAAATGATAGCGTCTGAATGACGGCGAGATAAATGTCTATTCTCTGGCATATAATATTACGTGAGCAGGTATTTCATCAAATAGGACAGATGGGAAAACATCTGTGAGGCAGATTATACAGATTAATCTTAGCCAATTTCGCTCATTTTCTTTTTTACACGGATTCTTCATGATTTTGCCCTGGGTGCACGTGAACTTTTACTCTCTCACGCTCACCCCATAAATTTCATGTGTCATTTATCAGGATACTTGTTTATTACAAACGTATTTCCAGATGTCCGTGTTTACGTTTTATTTAGAACTGTATACACATCTTAAAATACACGAAAACACCGAATGATAGAAGATGACAGCGTGTTGATGAAAGCTCCACAATAAATATGCATGGCTAATTTACGTTGTAGATATACTGTACCGGGCTTGCTACATATAGGCGTGACTGATGTCCTAATATCAAATGAAATTCGAATACGATATCTCTGGATTTTTTTCATATCTCTACGTGTAAGAGACCTTATAGACACTTCATATTTCTGCTTCGAATTATGGGCTGTGTACAGCTGATTCGCCAGATGGGGAAACGGCTGCATGAGACTAGTTTAGCATATAATAGTGTAGTTTATTAACCCTTTAACCGCCAAATTATTCAATTTGAATTATCACCCACTTGAAGTTGTGTCTCGCTGACGCGATCCACAACTTCAAGTGAGTGAAAATTATTCAGATTTGACAAAATGGAGGTCAAAAAATTGCAAATCTTCCTGATTAATGTCACTCTTAAAAACTAATATGTAATGTCCTAATATAAAATGTAAAAAAACGAATATGGACGGCACCGGCGGTTAAGGGGTTAAGGATCACTTCATGTCTCTAGAGGTACGAAATGACACCATGTCAAACCTCTGACCGCCGCGCCCCCTAGTGACCCTCTCACAGGTCAAGGCCGCTGCTGGCATTCCTTACAAGCAAAATTGTAACTTGAGCAGTTTTGTTTCAGACACACAGACAGACGTTTTATTGACATATTAAAGTACAGACATGATTTGTCATAGATATTTATGTACATATATGTATTTTTTAAATGTATATTGCGGTTTTTTGGCGGTGTATAATGATATAATTATCGTAGCCTGAATGTAAAATCGAATAGAATGGGATATGGATATGGATCTTTTAGAAATTCATTTTTTCTGTTTCGATCGTCTCATCTCCTCCAACTCTGAAGCTGAATAAATTGTCCTTGAGGATGGTGTATGATATAAAAAAAACTTGGAAGGTGGAAAGTGTTTGCTCCCATTATGGACTTACGTACGATACATAGAATATTCTTGCTTCCATCAAAACCTCGGCACAAAAAAACGATCCAAGACTGGCTCAATGCTGGGACAACGTTGTATGAGTAGGCCTCTCGTTAGGAGTCTGGATCAGAGGGATTTCGGGTGGAGTGACAACTGTGGACAGGCCAGCCGCCTCCCTATCAACACGTCCCGCTCCGTGGCACATACACCATGCGTCTCCTACAGATTCACCTGACCCTCAGGGTAACGGGGGACGCTTTAAGTTCTGTGGCTCACCAGCAAGCATGAGAAAATGACCCAATGCTGTTTTAATATTGGCCCATCGTTAAAACAACATTGGGTAAACCTTTCATATTTTCATGTCGAGACCTGATTTATTTCCTAATTTAAGTATCATTCATATATGCTCATGCACTGCAATTCGAACGGGTACACTTGGATATTTAAAGTTTAGGGTGTTAATGAGTGTTAGTGTGTGTGTGAGTGGGGGTATGTCGTCTCTGGTGGTAGGGTTATTATCACACACTTGTGCTTGTTTGTCTGTTGACGTTGCTAGTTGTGTGACGATAGATCCATGCAGACATCTGGATCAGCTTCCCCATGGACCCCCTCCCACTATACCCCTGCTCAACATCAATCCTCACAGTTAAAATGATTGCAGAGACGTTGGCTCAACGTTTCTTCGTCGTCTCGGGTGACAGGTCTATAGATAAGGACTATCAAAGACTACACTTTTTTAAGTTACTGTTGAATAAATGTACAAAGTTGACGAAAGCAATATTTAATTACTTTTAGGGTGACTTTTATTTGTAGCAAAATCATAACTTGAATGTATTCAAAAATGCTTTAAACTTGCAAATATATTGCAACCATCAGCATTTTATCATGTAGGCTTATGCCAAAATAATGACAATCGCAATGTATATTTTTTCTCAAATACAAGTAGCTTATATTTTTTTTTTTTTGCGAATGTTTATTCTCCGTAGTAAGTTGACATCGACACGTTCTGGAGCGATCGTTTAATATCCACCTGAATTACCCCCCCCCCCTTAGCTAGTCCGCCACCGGGATCCGTGCTCACTTAACCACCTGCTAAGTGGTGATCCAGAGAAATCCGGCGGGATACCTCAGAGTGGGTGTCCGCAATTACCCCCTGTGACTATCACAACAAGCCCTCTCATTTCTAGAAGGCTTTTTTATAATCAAGTCTTATTTTGATATTGAAGTCTCCCCATATAAGTACTAATAGGCCTGTGGTGAATAATAATTGATGATATTTTGGTCATTAAGCGTATATATGTATAGTTGATTACTTCACTATAAAATAGCGTTATTCGCTTGTCTGGATCAATGCGATTCAGGCAGCTAAACGTGTGTAGCATTTCGGACCCCCACCGCTTCGCCCCCAGACGCCATTTCGGACTCGTACCTGTTTACACTCGCCGCCAATCCACCAAACTCGTTAGCAACTAATGAATTTTCAAAGAGCCGCCCTATCTGACTGTCTGCTCCCTAGGGACGCCTATTTTTGCTATTAATCGTATTCAGGGACCGCCTGCTCTCACAGCGTTTTTCAGCTGTGTGCCTAGCAGAAAAATGCACAGCTTCCAGAGGGCTCGTGCTGAGCTACCTGGAATTATCGATCTTCGCAGGGGGTTCATTTTTATCCAATAACTCGCCGCGCACGCCGCACGGGTTGCAACGAGATGCTTATCAAGTTTCGGTGAAACAAATGCAGACGCTGACTAGCCCCGCTGCCCGAGAAGGGGTACTCCACATCCCGCCAGATCCTGTCATAATATTCCTTGTTCTGGAGCAAATATTTAACTTTAAGTATATTGCCAAACACACGACTTAGATCTCAAGTTGGATTGATGTTGGTCCGCTGTTGTAGACGGTAATCCAACATTGGCAGAGCGTATTGTGCTTGGTGACTTCCATGTATTTTTTATCCACACTAAGTAATGTATCGTAACCGTTTTTTAAATCTGTTCAGTTTATAAGCTAACATAAAATTTACTCACTACCGGTTGAACGTCGATGATGATGGCCCACCATTGAGAGAGCGTATAGCCAACATTCCAAGTTAGCTGGTCCCCAGCAAACACGACACGTTAAACCAATGCCGATTTAATGTTGGCCCGCCGTCTCCGACGTCGACCCAACATTAAATCGGCATTGGTTTAACGTATCGTGTTTGCTGTGTAGGATGTATGAGGAGCGTGTGGTAGGATGATGGCGATATTATCTTCATGATAAGACTGATGATCGTGATGTCTTTATGAAAGGATCAGCGGGATACTAGATCAGGATCATAGATTAAGTAGGAAAAAACGGTAAACATATTATTGTCCTTCTGGTAAAATAGACATGTTTTCTTTTTAACGATTATAAATGCACTTATTTATTGGTAAAAAAAGCCTACATAAATTCAAATCTTTCATTGATCGAGAATGATTAATATGTATTAGCAATTACGTGGAACAAAAAGAACAAATTTTTAGTAGCCTATGTCCTGTTTTTTTTCTTTATTCACCAGCAGTGAAATTTTTATAATAAGTCCTATATATTACGACAAAAGGAAACATTCATTTTTCAAGATAAAAAGATAAAGATAAAAGATAAAAAGTAGTCTATAAAGTTGTAAGTTTGGAAGAATATTATTTCAATGCATTAGAATATGGCACATCAGCCCGATGCAGTCCTATGTTTGGTGAGTGTGTCTCGATCAACCGTGAAAATGTGGTGACAATTATTTTTGTCTGAAATATAACTCAGGAGTCAAAAAGTTT
This sequence comes from Flabesymbios commensalis, assembly GCA_964017125.1. Classification (NCBI taxonomy): domain Eukaryota; kingdom Metazoa; phylum Annelida; class Polychaeta; order Terebellida; family Flabelligeridae; genus Flabesymbios; species Flabesymbios commensalis. Next base: position 53,914,291 of record OZ024904.1, read on the forward strand.
TAAATTGACAATTTCATGAGGCAAGCCTAGAACTTGAATGGTTATTTAGTATACACATCCAGCCGATGTTGTATTGATGTTGGTTAACCCTTTCAGCGCGGGGACCGACCTTATACGTCAGATTCTGACGTCTAGAGTCGATCCTCGCATTGAAAGAGTAAAATATATCAATTGAAGCAGAAAGAGCTAACTAACTCATTTTTGATGATTTCAAATTTAAAAAACCCTTTGTTCTCAAATATAATATTGCGCTTTAAGGGATAATATTTCTGTGTTTGGAAGTAAGTGTATGTGATTACCTCTACAGAATCCGGATGGCGCCAGTTACAATGCTATACAACCACAAACTGATGCATTATTCTGCTTTTGATGTCTACACTAAGTCACCACCCTCTGAGTGCAACGATACGACATTAACTTTCGTAGGTATAGGCCTAAATCTTCGAATAGAAATTATAAAGTCGCCACGTTTTATAATGTTTATTAATCCCTTCAATTACACAGTTGAATAGTAACACGTGTATATATGGCGTGGTCGTGTAGGCCCCTATAGGTGAGCTACCTCTCTTTATGTAGCCAAAAGCTATACAAGAAATATACGTTAGACTGCCAGAATATTTTTTTAAATTATATTTATTTAGACTGCTAATTTTACAGATCCATTTTTGTCCGATGTTTGAAATTTAACCTTAATTTTCGAGAATTGATAGATGAAACCTCCTATCACTATTTCGCCATCAAACCCACCTGGAACACACGAGACGTTGACTCGACGCTGCTGCGATGCTGTACAATCGCCTCAGAGATCCACTCACAATTGGAGCCCCCATCAAAACATGTTTTAGTACCCAGCAAACACGGAGCATTCACCCAATGTTGTTTCAATGTTGGTCCACCGTCTTCGACGCTGGCCCAACATTGAAATAGCATTAGGTGAAAGCTCTATTTTTGCTGGGATAGTCTACATACAGATGTGAGTAGCAGTGCTGCTGACTGTTGCCACCAGGGCGCTCTTCCCCCAAAACTATTGCCGTATCCCGTTTCCTGATTTGCATGATTTTATTCGACAAGTCACTTGCCCCCAGGCGCATGGCGCCCTCCTATTGTAGTGTCCCTCTAAATACCGGAATGGCTAGTTATAACTTCTCGTCCACATCAAGTTGTCAGCCAATCTCTAGTGGTTAGATCGGAGAATATCGACTCTTTTTAAACCAGTATTTAATTCAGTTATCATACGCATACGTGGAAGACACATAACGGTAATTGCCTCTTTTAGTTTTTCTTTATTCAAAATTGGAATTAAGATTAAACTAAAAACAACTAAACGAAAAATAGACACAATATCACCTATTGCGCTTCTATTTATCCACCACAACATGTTTATGCAGTTTTTTACTTAGCCTGCATTAGCGGAAATATTGCTTACATGACAAGGGTGTACAGACGTCTGCCTACATAATGCCTATACTTGATGCAGTAAGCAGGAAAAGTAGTATTTTGTGGAGCCGCGCGATTTGACACGAGCAGTGGGATTTGTCACGGAACATGGCGCGCGGGGGGAAGGTAGGGTATCCGCGTGAGATCCCTGAGAGCAGGGAGTCCTAAGCAGGGGTGGGATTTATAGTACGGAAGCGAAGCTGATGCCAGCAGGGCAGAGTGTCCGGCGAGGCGAGCAGCAGACGGCGAAACGCCTATACGGGGAGGAGATAGGAGAAGAGCAGAAGTGAGAAAGTGTCTGTAAACTGTCTGGGCGGGGCAAAGACAAGGCCATGTGAGTGACAGCCACCACAAGAAAGCCTGCCCTGTACACCAACCAGCAATGCCAAGGCTCTCATACACGTGAACACATGCCATCTGCTCCGTGAGCAATGAACCAGCGACTCTGTGAGCCAGTGAGTCTGTGAGCTAGTGAGCTAGAGAGTTTGTGAGCTAGAGAGGGCGACAGGTGACTGTGAGATTACATGTTGTATACACAGAGAATATATACTTGTTAGTCTGGGTTGATGCCGCTTATCTTATAGATTGACCCATAACAAGATGACCATAAGACTGGTCATCAGACTGGTCACTGCTACATGACTGTGACTGAGTGACCAGCCACCTGTAGATTGGGCAGATAGTGTTGACATTCCTAAGTGGCTGTTGAAGGCTAGTATCCCGGCTATATAGCGCCCCCAGACATCACAACACGTGCACGCCAATTTGTCAATGTGAGGAGCAATCATAGGACAAGACACCAGAGGGCATCTATAGCCCTGAAGCCCAGCACTCAGCCCTACCCCCGGGCCTCCCCCCTCCTCCTGCTCGGGGCAGACTGTTGATGGCGGACACATCTGTCCACTATAACATGTTCACAGCGTGTTGACTTGTCTTGGTAAAGTCAGCTAGTTAGGAGTGACATACGGTAGCCAGCCTGTCAATTCTCACACTCCATAGTAAACTGGTATCACTGTGTGTAATCAGGGGCTCTGATAACAGCTGGTATAAGCCCGGCCCCCGGCTCAACCATCAGCCCGGCCCCCGGCTCTACTAGAGCCACGAGGCGTCATACCCATCTCTAACCATCACCTATAAGACGTGCAGCCAGCAGATCCTGACAGTGTCACGTGATCGGGGTACTCAGTATCCCGGTATGAAGTAAGAGGACAGAGGTAGCAGACATCGTGCTCACAGTGACTGGTGGAGTACTAGGATCCTGACAGGGGGATTGCGATCAGGATCCCGGTGCGGGATTCTGGATCATCGCGTCCCGTCACACTGAGATGGACGTCATGTACATACCGGATCACTACAACCCGTATCACCACCAGGGCTATCCGGGATCAGGACCTACCCCCGGACACCCTCAGCACGCCGAGTACTCGGCCGCTTATAAGTATGAGTATCACAAGCCGGCAGCGGATTACGCCTTAAGACAGTGTTCCTATGAGGGAGTGCCTAACTACATGTCAGCACCACATTACAGTTATGAGGACTATGCCGGGATCACTAGAGTGGGAGCTTACGGTACGTTTACCAGAGGCAAACCTGGACGGGCCAAAGGTGGGTCACTAGTACAGTAATGACCAGGGCCAACTCACTGATACAAAACAAAAATCAACCCCAATAAACCAACTATATAATCAGTAATCACAAAATTATTATCCCATTTTTTTTAATTGTTTTGCAGTAGTCTTTATTATTTATTATAATAGCATCTCCTTTCTGTAGAGCTAATATTTTTTAGTGTATTTATTTTACACTATCTCAATAGTGTAAACAAATTAAACTGCTTTGCCGTGTTTTGTGAATAATTTGAAATATATATTTTTATAAATAGCTTACCTGTCATCCGACCTTATCAACTAACATCACAGCGTAGTGTTAGACAATGTTTTAAGCAATACTATGTATCTAGAAGCTCACATGTCAAATACATCAAGTGTCTGTCCAATGTTGGTCCACGGTTGTATTTACCTTTGTGAATGCAGACGGTGTGGAATGTACAGTTTACTCCCCCATGTTATTGACACTATACGCAACGTAACATAGTGCAATGACCCAAGAGACTAGGTTGTTTAGATAACATAATGGAGGTTACATTTCCCACAAATCAAGCGATATCTCAGTGAATTTACTCCAATAAAAATGTACGAATTTCAGTTATTTTGCATATTACATTTTGCACTTCATCCGACACATATCGGACACTTTTAATGATCGGAAAATGATTTTTAATTCGCACAAAGTCACAATGTGGGCCTCAAGGTGTCAAACACGGGTGTCAGTTTCAGCAGCAGCCATCGGTGTGATATAACGAGCCAGTATCACGAGATGAAACACGTATTTCCTCGCTGATCCACAGAATCCATGACTGGCCACAATAAAATTAACCAGCTTTTTCACGTGCATGTCATATTTATCTATCGCGTTTGTCAATACCGCCGACATCACGCAATCCACGCGTCCCAGTGGACGTTGAACCAATGATGGCTTAATGCTGGACTAGCGTCGAAGACGCTGGCCCAACAATAAGCCACCATTGGTTCGCAGTCTCGTGTTGATGTGGTAGCTTTCATTGATAGCCGCTAAATGGCATTATTGCATCGCTTTGCCGGGATGCGATTATGACGTCATTATGTGATAGGCGGCCTGAGATGGACAGGGGATTAACACGCCAGGATCAGATCCAGAAACCAGGAGTATGTGCCAACCACCGGATAACAAACCCAAGCGGAATATTAACTGTTTGTTGACCATCAACAGATATTCTCCATTTACGTACCAGGGCTGCACTGGCAACCTTTTCACTGCGCGGTCGGGTTTTTTCAAAATATAATCATGACTAATAATTATCAATTGTTCCGGTGCAAATTTTAAATTAAGCAAATGCAAAGTATCACATGTATTGTTTATAACGCATGGGTATTTCTTTGATTTGTTTTAAAACAGACAATAATATTGTGGAATTTAGCCTATTAGGGTCCCTAAGATATGATGATTTACCTTGATCGATTTAATTTCAAGCAATATAATCTATGCAATGTTTAAGCTTTTTAATTTTTGATCATATTAGATTCTCCGAGCTCTCAAAGCGTTAATGTTCTACACACACGTGTTAATTTTTCATGATTATTGTTATCACATTACGTTTCTAGTGTATTGTTATGGTAATACACCACGGTACAGGTTCGACCGTAGATGTAGTATAGTATACTATTTCATAGACCAAATTATTATACTGCACCAAGCCACACAACAGACTGCTAATTTCATCATTTTATGTATGGCCAAATAGACTAAATAGTTGTAAAAAAAATAATAATTAGAAAGTTACTTTCAGCATCAAACTTTTTATAATTATGCGAGATAAAGTTATAAAGGCAATAAAGTGATTGACAAATACTTCTAACAAATAGTTAGGTAAGTGTTCACATAACTGTTATTAGGTAAATTATATTAGGTAAATTATGTTTTAACCAATGCATTTATAGATAATAAGAAATGGAATACACCAAGTGACTATTAACCAACTTTGTGATATGATCGTATTCAACTTGAACACCTTGTGAATGATTATGTTCTATTTATATGTTTTTCATATAATCGTAAAATACTATGATAGTATATCCAGATCATGGATGTTATATCCTAGGCATTATAGTTTTCATATTTCTCTGAATTATATAAATGCTCTAAGTGTTATGAGAACACATTGTGAGCTGCACACTGTAGCCGGGTTTTTGCGGCACCTCGGCGCGCTGTCGGTGACTGACACGGTGTGTGTCAAGTGTGTCTGGATCACCAGGATCTATAGGCATCCCGGACTCTGTCTCTGATCCTCCCTGAGTACCCCCCTCCCCCCGCCTCGACCCCCTGTCTAACCCGACCCAAACAGGGTGTGACAGCACGGGCAGCCCCCCGGCGACCCCCTCACACCCCCTGAGGGGGTGACAAGCCCTTGTGACCCTCTCGGGGGTGTCCGGGGGTCCCGGTGTCGCGCCCGTGGACCTGTTTCTTGGTGAGGTCTCCTCACAGCCGAATCCAGAATCCATTGTTTACAGTTTTATCAGTAATGTCTACTATATTACATGTATATACCAGTAAACATAGAACATTTGTATAACATGTATGCAATGTTGGACCGACGTTGTAAAAATGTTATACAAATTTTTGTGTTTGCTGTGTAAGCAACGGAGATAACCATCGCATCATAGATTTTATTGTAAATGTCTCCATACTGATGATTGCTCTTCATTTTTTTCTTTAATTTGTATGATTCAATTAAGTTGAGTGTGTGAATTTTTACGTCATTTTTTATTTTTGATATAAACGCATTATGAACCGATTCTGGTCTTTCCGAATAAATTATAAATTATCCAACCATTCTACTTTCATTTCGACCAAAATTTACACCAATAATGTTAAATCTAATGGATATAGCTCACACTTGTCAGTATAAACAAACATATATTTGACTTACAATTATTACAGGTCTTTTGCGGATGTGGTGTTTTATATCTTAAAAAATAACACAAATAGGCCCTACATATTTTTAAAGGACCCATGTTTTTAATTTCTAGATAAAATCGTAATAATTTTATTACTATTTTCGCGTGTGGCTGATTCAAGTTTTTCGTGCAAAACGACTCTTTATCAACCTGTCTCTCACAGCTATGGAAATACAAAAATGTCCAGCTACAGAAACTTATTAAACCGACATGGTGCCGACTTAAATACGTCATTGGCCCAATGTAGGACCAGCTTTGGCCTATGCATTTACGGAGTGACCGCTGAAACATTGTCATTTCAATGCTGGGCTATCGTCTGCGACACTGGCCTAACATTGAAGCTTCATTGGCTAGCATGTGGTGTTTGTTGGTGAGGCTGTTTATTCCCTCTATCATCGCCCAGCACTACCTTTCCCTCCCTCGGCTCCTCCTCGCTGTCAACATCCCCCGCCGATACCTTGTCACTTCCCATCTTAACTCCCTCTTCCTTAACCGTCCCCAGCACACTCTTTCCTGCTAAAACAGACTCTCCCCCCTCGCGCTACTTTTTATATCAGGGTGTGTTGTTTGATTTGAGAAGCCCGAGGAGTGATAAAACAACTTTGCCAGAAGGTCTGCTAACGATTTCATTTCAATAGTTTTTATTCTCAAAATTATCCACGGAACTGTTACAATGTACATTTAAACCACACAAAACATTTTTTTTTAGGGTAAATTAGCGTTTTAAAAGTACAATAAATCCTGCAATGTTACTGTAGTGTGAACTGATTAGCACAACTCGTATTATATCCACTTTTCTAGGTTCACCACCAGATAGACAAGTGTTGGCACAAGTGCGTTTGTTTTCACAGACACGCGTACGCATGCGCCACTCTGTCTACACCGGAAGCTATAGAATACAATCATGTTCCCTACTCCTGGACTGTTATGATATTTCAAATCAACTTTTCACTGTTTTTTCACTGAAATGTAAAAGGTTCGACAGTCTTGTTTGATTGGTGCTTTAATTTAAAGTGACACCTACATATTTCGTAATTCTGGATCGAGAAAACCCGCGATACAAAGTCGAATAAGTGCTCTATTTTCAAGTAAGCAGTTACTGCATTTTGGCTTTGCAGAGAATTATGAGTCTTGGATGTATGTCCACGGGCACTTGTCCCGTAACAGAATGTGTCATTTTGGACCCAGTACGGGGAGCTGGTAATGGCTCCAGAAACGATGAAATTAGCGACTCCAAAGCTGGTGATTCCCGTGTTGGGACCACTTGAAGGGCTGGCCCTAATCCAATCAATCCACAGGCTCTGTCTGCCAAGTAGACATAACAGCCAAGTCAGCGTCTCCTCTCTTGAACGCTCCACTTTCTCACTTTTGTTCAGCTCTATGTTGAGTTAATGTAGGGCCACCGTCTGCGACGGTGGCCCTACATTAAACCAACATAGAGAGATCTATCTGTTGAGACCCTGATAATATTGATATGATGCGTTCAGTAAAGCTATATTTTTAAATTTTAATCCACGCAGATTATAAATTTGGATGTGATGTTGTAAGTAACGTCGGGATTGTTTACTTGAGTTGTGGGATACTCCCTCAATCATACCTGGCAATGAAATGACGACAAACGTCATCATACCATGCAAATATCACGTGAATATAGTCACCGATTGTCTGTTTGTTTAAACATAGATTTAAGAAAAAAATATATAAATTTGGATCAGGAATTGTACAGCTTTAAATGGATTTACCATAATTATATTTCTGATTTTTTTAAATATTATTTTGCCTATATGTTGCATGCAGTCCGCATATAACTGAAACAAATTGTCTCCAGTTGCGCATCCATTAATCACGAGATGCTGGCTGAATGTAGGGCCAATGCTGTGGACAACGGTCCAACCATTTCGCACACCTTCAAATTGCATGTCTGAGGACAATTGGCGGAAATACAATCTGAATTGTTCCCCTTGGGCCCTAGCTATAACCCGTGTTTACCTGACGTTTATCAGGGGGCGGTTAGAGAACTCGGGGTGCCACACCATATTATACTGCATGTGTTGGTCCAATGCTTGGCCAACGTTGAAAACGTTGGCCCAGCATTGAACCAACACAGGCAGTTGTTTTTGCTGTGTCATACACGGTTGTTTAACGCCCTTTTAAATCGTCTGTTAAGAGGTGGGTGGCAGAAGCGATGGGTCCCATTTTCAAATTATGCCACATGAGTCGGGGACAAGACGCGCATTGTGCAGCATGCTAATGTATACAGTTTAAATTGCAGGTAGACAGAGATGCGTAAGAACGCTTAACATTCTGAGACCCAGACGACTGGAGGAAAATATTGTGTAAAAATCACTGAAATATACTCTCTTGAGGTGTTTTCAGTTATATATATTGGCAATACATGCGTGTAATTTATAAGAACATCATCATTCGAGGATTATGACTAATATCTACGAAACCTGTCGGCAAAATAGACATTTGAGGTACCTTGCCATCTAGGGTTTAACAGTGAAATCATGTCGTCTAGCCTAATTTGTGTATATCGTCCGTGAAAAATAAAAATGTCTTCTTCCTAGAAACCCTTCTGAGCCATAGAGTTGATTACCTTTGTTGTCTAATAATATTTGCATCATGACTACCAGCACTTAACCAGTATTTTTTTCAGCCACAGTCTTATGGTGGCTTTCTAAATTGCCTCCGATCACTAATCTATTCATTAATTTAGTTTTGAATCTAGCGCCACAATTGCACTCCCTGGCGCTGAGAGGGTGTTATGTAGAGTTGCCGTGACTGTTGATCATTAATCTATACAGACAGTAGAGTATCAGGAGAAGACCTGCTTACTGAGTATATATAATGACACCCCACCCCCCGACCCAGTCGTGAAAAATAAACTGCCAGTTTTGATAATTATAATCCATGCAGATTTAGGGGTTGGTCTGTAATTTACAGAGACACAAGGGCCACTTGCCTGCGATAATTGTCCACACATCACGACCCCCCCCCCCCAACCAGAGTGGTTAACTGACCTTTTGCCGGAATTAACACATGTTTGTCAAACGATGGCTCCATGCTGGTCCAATGATCAATACGTTAATCCAGCATTGGGCTAGCGTTTGGTTATCATTTAGTATTATCAAACACAACTTCACAGCAACACAATATTTTTTGAGCAAGTTATATTTACTTTTATTTTTACCCTTCTACATACAAGGTGAACTAGATTTGTTGATGTTTTTCTTTTCCGTTCTTCAGTACTGGACCTGTACTCATTGATCCCTGCTATTGATACTCACACAATGCAGTACTTCACAATATGTCGATGTCTTATAATTAAATAATACTCAAACATAATGGGCCTATATTAGTTTGGCACGACTGTACAGTGAATGATTTGTTCGAAGACTAACCACAACCACCTGCATATTGAACAAGAGCATGTCATAATTTTAGAGGAAAAATAATAATGCCTGACTCTAATATATTTGTTATTTTTTTCTGATGGATCTTTTATTTGGGTATATAGTGTTGTCCGATTTATTTTGAAAGCTGATTGTGTTGTGGGAAGTATTTATGTTTTTTAAAATTAAATAATCTTGGCATGATTCAGTCTCCCATAATGAAGTTTCTGTCACATATTGGCACAACATTGGGTCGGCATCTCATGGCTCCTGGGATAATAACGAGTTAGGCTGTTTGTCAGAGTAAAAACACCTCCGTGCGATGTCACATTGAATGAAGTGAACAAGTGGGATTTATTAGCGATGCAATACAAATAGTGAAAGTGAACAGATCCCAGTGAGACCAGTATAGTACAGTCACCTCCAGCGCCCAATGCTGGGCCAACGTGTTAACGTTGGCCCAACATTGATCCAGCTTTGGGTGTGCTTCGTGTGTATATTCGGTTGGTCTACCTGAATATTTTGCGGTTGATAAATTGGTTCTAATGGTTAGGAAGGCATGCTGGGACTTCCGTGTTCCACACTGACCCTTTCCAGCCCACCTGCACCCCGCGAAGCCCCACATTAATATTCATCTGCCCTGTCCTTTGCACTGAATCCAAGCTATTAATAAAGATGAGATGGCTCACAGGAGCCCGCTGCCCCAGTGCCTACTCAATGCCGTGCCGACATGTCAGGCGTTGGCCCGGTATTGATCCGGCACTGAGCCAATGACGCTGGTATAATGTATACAAATCTCATCTAATCTCTTCCTATATCGAGTTGCGCATCATTGAATTCCACAAGCGTATAATCAGGCTACGTTATCACGTAATAGGCGCAAAACACGACAGAAGTCAAAACTCAGATATTGTTGTCCTTAGTTTTCATTCAGTTCTGTGTTTTTGTCCGGTATGTTTAAAACATATATAGAATTACACTGTACATGAAATATAAATACCTAAACACAGATGTTCTCTATTGTATTAATATATGGGTCATTAACCCTTGAAGTGCCAAGTTGTGTGATTTATTTTTTGCTCACTGGAAGTTGTGCATCGCTGCCGCGATCCACAACTTCCAGTGCGCAAAAAATGCATATATTTGTATTCACGTTAAACTACAATACAATTCCCTGACTAGCACAGATTCAACCATAAAATATCTACTCCGTCACAATAAAAAGGATTACAATCTAAAAAAAATTGATCGGCGCTCAGAGGTTTAATAGCCAGCACACATGAATCGCAGACACTTTGAAAACACGGAAAGAAATGTAGATTTTCTCGAACAATAGAGATGTCTTGAAACCCATATTTCAAGCACCACGCGTGGTTCTGGAATGTGGAGCCATTCTGATTACAGGTAACATGACAGGTGGGCGTGCCAGTGAAATATGACCACATTAGTTATGCTAATTTGATGGTTGATTTTATTTTCCGTGTTTGGCTTAACTTCCGCGTCTATATGGCCCGCGTATGGCTCCATGCTGAGCTTTGTCACTGACCACTGAGCAACCCATGCCGGTTTTATGTTGGCTCACCGTCTACGGCGTTGGCCCCACATCAAACCAGCATTGGTTCGGCACCCTGTGTTTGCTGGGTGTCCTCATGGACTGCACCCGGAATTAACCGTCCCAGCGCCATGCAAAGATTAAGTTCAACTTTCATAACTAAATTTGAATTACTGCATGCTACAATCTTGATATTATTATATTATTATTTGTCATTAACGGATGTCACTCTGCGATCTGGAACACAATTTATTTGTTGTTTCCATCCTGTAATATCTTGCTCTTTCTGCTTCTTTTTGTAAATCTCACTGATTTATCCATTCAAATTATTTTTAACATGATTCACTATCAGTTTTTCTATGTATTTTATTGGTTGACTTCAGTCCTTATACGGAGTATTTATAATTGAAATTAAAAACAGGTGCAAGATTTGTGGACACTGGGACGTGAGAATTAGTATTCCGGGCTGAGAGAGTTAAGGTGAGGTTTGGCGGCAATTTGTCACCTGGTGGTTTTGTGCCGTGACAGCGTCCATGCATCTACGTCATCAGCCCTCATCACGATCCAGACACAGCCACACCACCGTAACACAGCACGTACTCTACCAACACAAAAAATCGCAAAAATTTTTAATATTTTTTTTTTTTATTCAATCCTATAGGCCCATATATATAATTATTTGTGATTTCTATATCCAAATCACCTATTTGACGTACGTGAAATGTTCGTGGCTTCTGCAGTTTTTTTAATTTCTCGTTCATGATGATCTTATTCAGCGATAATCTTGTGATAGAAAACAAGTTTTTATTGTAAAGATCGCCTTGTTTTCTTTTTTCGCAAATTTCCAAAAGTGAAAAGATCGCGATCTTTACAAAACTCCTGATGTCACGTGACATCTGACATGTTTTGGAGTAGCGGCGCACGCGCAGAAGTCAGTTCCTGTCTGCGCGTGGGATGGGGACGTCGCGCTGCAAAAGGGGATAGTTGGACGAAACGTTCCGGCACACCTACTGCCTGTAGGCAGGCGGGCAGGCAGGCAGCCCCCTTCTTTTTTCACACCTATAGTGGGGAGGGGGAGCCGCTGCAGGCTATCGAGCCTCCCGGTAGAGAAGACGAGGCGGATTACCAGGGAGGGGTGTGGTGTACCCCACTAGTCTCTGCCCGGCTACTATCCGGGTCCGGGTGTAGGGTAAAGAGGTGGGGTGGGTGAGGCATGTACCAAGTTTCGTTAATCTCACTGGTTCACAAGTTCGACCCCAGCTCTGTCCCCACCAATTAGATGTCACAAATAAGTCATCGTTGTTTAACAGGTCGACAGCAATGACACAACGTCCAATCACGAGGACATTAGCAAAACCGAGCTGAGCTGGTCATAACCAATTAGAGACATGCATAAATTATAAAGTAATTCCTCGTATATTGCCAAATTAAGTTTTGATACAAGCCAGAAATATTATGTTAACACAGACATTCTTGAGGATAGAGAACACGATCCCCGCATTTTGACAGCATCTTTGGTTAATCGAGCAAACGGTTTCTGGAGCCATCGTCCTGATGACAAGTACATTTCGCACGATATTACTGCTACTAAAAAAATCTAGTGACTTTGTACTTAAATTGGCTTTCTAACACAGTTGAATGTAGAGCCGCCTGTGGTTGTTTAATTTCGCAGTGTTATCTTAGTTCAGAAAATACATGTATATCATGTGGGCATCAAGTAATAAATCCTACTGATCATAAATCATGTGGCTGGTCCCTTAAATTGGTAATATATACTGATAATCCGGATACGTGGGTTGTTTACGTACATCGTAATAACAACATGTATCACCGACAAGATATATTAACAAATAACAAGAAACAGATAGATCTGCCCATCCGCGATAAAATTGACATGCTCAGAATTTATGCTAAAACCACGCCACTGCAAGTGCACGCGGCTCAAAACAAATCCTGCAGTAATTTAGTTGGCAATAATTCGGGATCTGAGATATCAATGAATAAAATTAAGAATAGACGTAGGAGCCTTGATAGAAACAAATTAGCGCCAGCAATCGGTTTGAGAGACAAAAATGACGTAGCTTCTGACTGGCGTGACACAGAAAGAATATTGGAAAATAACTTTGAAAAAGTATTACTATTTCAAAGAGGGGAGAAAAATAAAAATAGAGAGTATCATATTGTTTTAGGCCCTGAAGATAATCTGCATTGCTTATTAAAATACAGTGGTGGCGTGGTAGGTTACGACACAAAGTACGATTTTATGGCGGCTAGGTTCAAAACGTCCGCTGTAACTTTTTGTGATAACCAGAATAAAGGTAGGGTAGGTATAGTAGGGTTGTGTAATAGAGAGGATACTAACACACATACATTGCATTTTCAAATGATGCAAGTTAACATGCCTTGCTCTACTACTAATTGCACACATGATAGAACCTTGCACATATTTAATGACTATAATGGCCACTTTTGGACCAGGCCATGTGCTTTTGATAAACAATTTGCCCCCATAATTCAACATGATAAGGCTAGAGATATGCGTAACGCTGTAATTCACCAACGTTTAGAGACCTCACTGTGTAATTTTCATGGCCTGGCAGCTTACAGGGAGCATATACAACAGGATCCGGCTCTGAAACCTTTTCTTGAAGCATTATTGACTGGATTTAAAGCTGTCATGCGGGCTTGGTGTCCTCGAGTACAAGATTCTTTGATAATGAGTTATAAACTATTTATTTCAAACATACCTCCCCAGACTATACCAGACGGTGCAAAATTTAAATTATTAAATTATTTGGACAAACAGTGGTTCTCCTACCCATGGAAAGAGGCTATGTCTGCAGATATTTTCTTTCGTATTCCTGTTGAATCTCGCTCAAATCCTTTGCTTTCAACAAATAATACTACAGAACGTAAATTCAAAGAAATAGACAGCACCGATTTAAATAATATTGCAAATAAGAAAATGTCCTCCATAGTCTGGCTGTTCATAGATAGCGTTATGTACAGAGATGTGAAATTAAGCTATGAGAATTCTGAAAATAATAAACATAAACGTATATGGGAAAAAGGTGTGGAATTAGAATGTGTTAAGAAGGCTCTTTTTATAATACAAAATGACGGTGTTCGTTGGCTGCCTGATTATCACGTCCATGGGTGGGTTCTGGTGACGTCTCAGCACCATATAGAAAGTGATAACATGAACGTTCAACCTCCACTTTTCGACCCTATCTCTCAGCGCGACCACGATTATGACGTAAAGGCTAAACCCAGAAACTGTCTAGCAGATTTAGATTTCACTGCTTCCATAGCGTGGCGTTCTGAATTAGAAAGTCACTTGCCTCTTCAAAATGTAAAAATTCCTGTCTACCAACATATTTGCAACTTATATCTGGGTATTTGTAGCTGTAGGTCCTTTCTGAAAAAAGGACAACCGTATTTCTGTAAGCATCTGTATGCCATTCACGCTGCCCTAAGACAACTGAATTCGCCTGTGCAGATAGTGGAATACTGCCAATATATTACCCCGTCACTAACATCATATCTAGCTGAAATTTACCAAATGAAACATCCGAGCCCACTATTTTCTCATAGCGAGTTAGATCTAGTTAAAAATTTAATCAGCCAATCGCATGAGGCAACTGCAGAAGAGTTACAATTAGCCAAGCAAGGGAAATTATTACAGAAATTAAACCAGACTCAGCACTCTGACATTAAAAAAATTAGTTTTCTTGGAACTCCTGCTAAACGCGCGCCGCATAACGGTGGTAAACGACGGGTGGGGGGTCCCAGAAAAGAAAGTAATTACTCTTTAACAGAACAAGATTTTACAACAAATGATCCCTATAGTCCTAAAGTTGACTTCCCATCATCTGCACAAGAACGTCATTGTGGTAGAAAGCGGACTAGAACTGCGACACGTGGGGTAAGTATGTCAAAACTAAAAGACCATGCAATTAACGCCTTAAATACTAAATTAAATAATGATGATAATGTAGAGCCCAAAAAGAAACGTCGGCGTTTAGGAACACGTGAAGTTGTTAATAAGGAAAATATTTCAGAAAATTTTAAACCGACATTAATATGCAGTGCGTGCATTGCAGAGGGGAATGTAACACCATTTATTGCCAATTATCAAAAAGATATAGACGCTCATTAAAAGCAGTGCACGCCACCATAGTCTGCGGTTTATGCTTTCAAGAAAAAGGTATAATCAACAAATTTGTAACAGAAAAATAACTTAAACATCATCAATTAAATAATCATATTCTTACAGAAAATTACCCGTAGATTTTTTACATTACTTGCATACATTTCATACAATATGTTATATAATTGTTAATTGTTATATATCTTGTATTATTGTTTGTTAGACAATTGTTATATATCTTGTATGTCATCATTCATCGTGTGTTTCTCATTTCCATCGTATGCTAATGTGAATGCTAATGTAATCATGTTTATTACTATGTATATGTTGCACATAAACTGCTAAATACAAATGATATAAGAAATAATTAATATAAACTAAACTGGTTGCATTAAATAAAAATTACATTTATAACTCTCATGTGTTTCTTGTTGTTTTCATTGCTGTAATTAAACCACGCCTACCCCCCCCCCCCCCCCCAACGCCGGGCAGCTGGGGTATTGCAGCTCAGGCTGCAGGCAGCAGGGGGATTAGCACCCCTCTCCTGCCTGTTAGCTTTGATACCCCACCCTGTCAGTAGGCCTGCCATTGCTGTAGCCCCCCACCCTAACACCTAACGCCAGGGTACATGACGTAATCGATGCCGGAACGTTTCGGCAAAGAATGACCACGAGCCGTCGCGCTCCAGTGATTTCGTGGCAGTACACCGGAAGCCAGCACAGCCCGCCAGTCACGCCACCTAGCGACTATCACTCGCATCAGCTCCTCAGTTTCTCGGTGCGTTTTATATTGAGCCTATTTTGAGAGTAATGTTAAGTGACATATTTTTCCTTGAAGGAAAAAGATCATTTTCACCGATTGAAGCAAGGCATAATCAACCAATATTATCTAAGTTATATAAATCATATTATTTTAATATATAAATTGTAAAACCAGTTTAGTAGACAATGTAAACTTCTATAATATGGCATATGCATGGGAACTTATATAAATATTCAAAACAACTCACTTCGAGCAATTTTAATATGTTTATGGTGTGGAATATTCAAAAGAATATTCAACAAAAGTGGATTAACCCAATGTCGGAATATTTGGACATAAAGTAAATTTACATCCACACTGAATTCTGAATCGCTATACTATAATGCATCATATTAAATATTAGGTAATATATGCACATCACAATTGTATCGGCAGCGTAGATATGGATGATGTCTATAGATGGTGTTAAAATGTAATGTTATGAATTCCAGTGTTGTCAGCTTATCATACACCACGGGGTGATACGTCACTTCCCAGATATTACATTATCAGCGGCAATTATCATCTCTGGCCCCAGAAGAAGATTGAACGCTCCAGTCATTGAGAGCCGCCACAGCAAACCAGACCAACCTTAGTTAAATGCTGGGCCGGCGTCCGCGACGCCGGCCCAGCATTTAACTAAGGTTGGGCTGACTTTGTTTTGACTTGAACTCTGGTTTCTGTTTTTCCCAAACTGTTAGCAGGTGCCGCGTGTACCGCCCTCACGCTTTCATCTGCTGTCATCAAAGAGCGCGGACTGCCGCCACCGCCGTCTGCCTATACCCCATACATATGATTGACTGTATATTACGTGGGCCCCGCGCATGCGTGTGTGTTCCTATCCCTGTTAGTGTTCTATATGGGGACAGCAGGTGGATCCATCTCAATATTGTTACGTCCGGAACGGGTCAAATTTGCACTACAGTCCCTGATGATTCTCGATTTCAAATCCGTTCACGCCTGTGATTTTGCTTTGGTTAATTAAGGTAAATTATGCAATATCAGTACATGGAGCTGTATCATTGTACCAATCTGTGTAATTTCATAGTTATTTACAGGAGTTAAATGATCCTTTCTGCTTCCATAGTTTGTTGATGAGATTTATCAACACGTCGAAAAATTATCAAATGTTTGATGAATCCGCACAGAAATAGATAAGGCACTGTGTTATGATATATATGTACATGTGTGCACCAATCCCGGTGCAACATCCGCAAAATTCTGCATATCCAGATGGGCAGCTTTATAGGCAGCCGAATCTGAAAATAATTCAACACACATTTCGCACTTCGCCATCCACTCCAGAAGAAAGTGGGAAGCGACGGGAACTGGGAGGAGGGGGGTAGAGGGAGCCAGACAAACACAGGACTTTTACCCAATGTTGTTTCAATGCTCGGCCACCGTCTGCGACGCTGGCCCAGCATTGAAACAACACTGGGTCAACGTCAGGTGTTTGCTGAGAGGGGCTGTGGGAAGATGAGAGCTAAAGTTTCTGGTGATGTGCAAAACTTGTGAGGGCATGCCATAAGCCGGCAGGTCTCACTGCGCTCACACACATCAAGGATGCTGTTGCATCCCAATCCTGATTCTTGTGGGATCCACTTACCAGTAAATCATAGACAACATCATACCTCCGTAATGCTCATGTCATCACATTTATCAAGGGTTGATGTTCACATACATCTCCACTTGACTTATGTAGGCCTACTCTACATGTCGCGAGCTCCCTATATCTTTTGCTGTACTGAAAATTGCTTTTGAATCATACATTGCAACATTTGACAGGTGGATTATTATTGATTATTTTATATAAAACAGGTGGATTAGTATTGAAAGTTATGCAGATAATAATTATCTAAGTCTTGACCTACCTCCCACATTTTAGTCACGATCAGCCACAGCATTATGCCCTTTAGTTCATTCAGCATGTGGCAGTGAGCGACACCTTGTGATGGGGTGTTTACCAAGGCTCTATACTATCTTCCCTTTTGTTTGGCGTTTATTCCACCAATCCGGGAGAAACATCATATTTGCGTACATTAGCTGTCTGGTGTGAATTAGACAGGATATAATATGATAAAATATTCATAAATGTTTAGCAAATATTAAACGTCAGTTATATGAACAACTATTCAAGGTATACTATTAACGTGCAGTGCTGTCTATGCTATACTGTGTACTAGAAAGAACCCTTGAAGTCATTTGATAAGAGTGCATGGGGCATAGTCTCGACTATGGGCTTTCCTCTGTCGCGATATTGCCATGATTTGAAGATTGTGCAGAAAGCGACGTAATGCAATATACAATCATACTATTAACGAATATTTCTACTGCTTTATTTATTGCATACCGCAGTAAGTTAGGTTGTCTAACAGTATAGGCCTACTCTTGCAATATGTAAGTAGGCTATATCATGACTGAGATTGATAACTCCACATAAATTCAACTCTGGAGATTCCTATCAATAATCGCTAACAATTCCTAACAATCGCTGCCCGTTTTGAAAAGGTTTTCAAGAGCCAGTGGTTTATATCATTAAAAAATATGGATGCTGAATTGTATTCCATTTTTTTATCAAAAAAATACGTTTCTTAAATTAATGAGGAACCTGATTTCCAGGGAGTTGTTGAAACTAGTTTTCAAAGTTATTGATTGCATTTTTTGTGTCGCCGTCCTATACATGTACCATATAGCGGTGACATCAGTAGAACATCAAGCTTTGAGGGGCATGAGACCCTAGACCCCAAGACACTCCCATCTTTGCCCCCTTTGCCCCACCCCCAAAGTTTGAAACTTAAGCAATCCCAAGTACAATACTAGTGCCCAACGTCAGCCCAAATGATAGATACTGCTGGCTTATCATTGGTCCAATGTTGAACTAACTGAGGAAGAACTGGCGGACAAAATCTGAAGCGTATTAATAATCTAAATTGTCAGCAGCCAGAGAAACGCACACCCTTCTAGTAAATATAAAATACAATGAAGATAGGCGCTCTATTTAAAAAGAAAATAATAATATGATTGAATTGAATTAATGTATTTTTTCAAGAGCATAAAAAACATTTAAAATTCGTGTGGTACACGTCTCATCCAGGTATCAACCACTGGCAATGAAAGGGTGGCTGAAGACGATTTTTCGCCGCACAGTGGCAACCCTGTCGACATCAAAGTAGACAATGGCAACATATGGCATGGGAAACTGACCTAAAACACAGCCCCCCAAATTACCGGCATTAAATGCCAGCACTCCAAAATGACACCCGTGAAAATTACCTGCAAATGGTAGGTGTTGCCCAAAGTGGGGCACAGATAGGGGGATATGAGAGAGGCTTTTTTATTTTTCCATACATCTTGGAACGCCCTCTAAAACACTGTATTCACCCCCCCCCCCTCATAATTACGCCAGAATACGCAAAATTATCTCCCTCCAAAGAAATAAATTTGACCAGTAATTCAGCTTGTAGCCTTCAACGACAAAGAGTTATTATTTATGAAGAATAATGTTGGCGTCTTTCCACCAATTTAATTTGCTAAAACTATATATATAACTGACATATATTTGTTTTTCGAAATTTTCTTTTTCCCTGCTCTATCGCATTATGTAGGAATTCAGAAATACTTCTGGTATTTAGATGGTATATGTAAAGATTCCTGTGGTTTAGTAAGTGAGCATAATCATGCTATTTCCAAAACCACAGAGAAATTTCTTTAACCCTTGAGGTCTTGACTACAGTTTTTTCAGCGGCAACGCAAGTAAGGGTTTTACTTCGAATTATGTTGACTGAGAAAATGTATATTGTCCTTAAGCAAATTTCACGAAGCTAGATCTATGGCTCAACAAATATTGATTATCCTGAATTGTGGATTGTCAGACACAGTTTAGCTGCCGATCTGCCTTTTCAATTAATCATTGATTGTAACTGTATAACTGTGCAAGTGTGAATTATGGAAGTGGGTTGCTTTGGTGATATTATCTCCTTATATTGAAACTTTTGCTATTACACTATGTAGTAGAAACCTCCAGAAAGGTTATGCTGCGTGACATAGTGAAATAAGGCAATTAATTTTCATTCAGAATGCACCTTCAAGTTCTCATGTCTCTTAATTTCACATAATTAAATCTTCTACTAATATAAGTGCTGCAGACACCATCGTAACGAGAATAGTAGAATATTGTTGAATATTTGAATAATTGAGAATAGTTGAATATTAAGGTGACCAGCTGTAGACATAGAGAACTCACTAAAGGGGCTTACGTCTGATTAATCACCGTCAAGATGGACAGAAGAATGGAAGGATGAGAACAAGTATTTGTTACCCTCTGTTAAGTATCGGGTTTCTCAACCTGTACTCTGTCAGGGTGATAAAGGTAGACTTTGCCGTGCAAAGTCAAAAGGCAGTAACTGCTTACTTTTCAAGTAAGCAGTTACTGTCTTTGTGCTTTGCACGGCAGGACTGTAGGCTGTATTTCTATCTTGGTGGTCGTAGCAGTGTCACCATAAATCCCACATAACACTGAGACCTGTCTAGAGAAGCCATCTAGTCGTCAGCAATATATGGTGACAGTGAGACAGATACAGAGGGAGGGGGGGGGGGGGGTGATGACATTATTTCTATAAATTTATTTTCTGGTGAAAATATGTGAGATTGAATTTTATAGAGGTAGACTCAGACGGTTTTTTTCTAAAATACATAGGCCTAACTAAAATGCACCTATTCTAACAAACAGCAATAATTATAATAATTAATGGGTGATTATGTACCTATAGGCGCCTATTTAACACACATCCGATGAAAAACCTTTTCTGCAAAAATATCTTTAATTATACATTATTTACTTATAAATATCGTTTTTATTGGGGGTCACTTTATTTATTTGATCTGATCATAATATACTTCAAATATATTGCATGGTTAGTTGTTTACTATCATGCACTTAAACTCTACAAGAGAACAAGTTATTTAAGGAAAGACTTTGGTTAACATCCTTTATTCTTAGTATTGTAATAGGGCATCTGCTGCAACACAAACGTCCTTACTAATATGATATCTAGCTGATAATCGATATTGATAAAATGATACTGATTTTTGTGACAAGCTAATAGCTGGTCTGTGTGCACTAAATGAGTCTACAGATTGGAGGCTGAGATGTGTGCTGACTGCAGCTTGTGTGAGATAGGTGTAAATTGGGTTGCAGATCGTCAATGGGCGAGCAGCTTGTTTGGATGCTCAGCCAACTGCAGCCACACACACCAACTGACGAGCTGTCCCAAGCCAACCAGGCACTTGTCAGCCAGCCTGTCAATCACTCGGCTAGACCCGCCCCTCATGGCCGGCCAGGGGGAGGAGTAAGAGTAAGGGGTGGGCCTTGGTGCGTGCTATTCATCCGGTGCAGCCCACTGCTGAGGCGCGTGGCCGTATGCACGAGTATGGCAAGTGAGCGCGGCACTATCTGGTGGGCACTGGATCCACGCGCAATAAATGGAGAATAAAAAAGACTGACTGCAGGGATCCTGGTGGAAAAAGGCGAGCGAAAAAAACGGAGAAAGCATTATACAAGCCATAAAGGCGTTGGTTGCCGGGCGGTCTGAGCATATAATGACGCGCCTTCTACCTCAGCCTGATACAAATTAGTCGTCACTCATCCAACGCCCGGACTCAATATATTACAGGATTAGATCCATGTTTGAAACTTGACATCTGGACTTCTGATTTCGATTGTCCCCGTAGATGAGCACGACTCATACATTGAGGAAAATCGAAATCATAAGTCAAGATGCATCTAAAAACAGGCATCTCGATTTGAAATTTGAAATGGATTTGAAATGGGTCAGATCCAGCAAACACTATACACGGAAACAATGTTGTTTTAATGATGGCCCAGCGTTTTCGACGCTCGCCCAACATTAAACAACATTGTTTCAGTGTATCGTGTTTGCTAGGAAGGTGGATGGTGAAAATCTGTTTTTCAAACACGGATTAGAATGTGAAAATGGGTTTCCAATCCTTATTTTCATCTGTGGACTGAGAGTCTAGGATTGCTGGTGAGATGGGGATAGCGGAGCATGCTCATCTCTCCAGGATCTGCCCGGACTCGGAGTCCACACGGAGTGATAAATCTGGACACGGGACTGCTGGTTAGCCACCCCCCCCCCCCCTCCCCAGCCGACTTGATTAAATTTATCTACAGCAAACATTGTTCGCCTGAGCGCCGCCTCGTGTTGGGTCCCTCCCTCACTCCCGCATCCATCCATCCCACTCTCTAAACCTCCCCTTTTCCTTTTTTTTCCTTTTCTAAACCTCCCCTCCCTGTGATTTGCGATGTCGTTGATTTCTCATACATTCCCTAATGTCATATCTTAGTCGTGATTTTCAAGCACGGTTCAGTTATTAGTGAAATATTTTGAATTATAAATCGCTAAGCGAAATTTCAAATATTTCACAAAAATGCGTCACAAAATAATAACTACGATATGCTTCATATACATCTTCCGATGCGACTGTAGCCTGTATATAGTGTTGTACCGTATAATTTGATAAATATAGTTTGTTAATTGCGATAATATAATTACCCACTATATTTCCTCCATCAGTAATCAAGAGGATCACATATTAGGGTCTGCTGCTGACATGTTGTTGGTTGATGATGGCGTGTTGAAGGTCATGTCATAGATCACTCACATACATGTAGAAAGAAAAGATCTATGTAATGTACATGGCTAGCCATGACATCGTGCTGAAATACATATTTCAGCTGTGTGTGTATCGCCACGCCCTCAGCCATAATATAATTATAGCAGACATTTATCCCAATGCGGGCTCAATGTTGGTTACAACTATAAACAGGCTGGTCCAACATTGAACCAATGTTTTCTAGTTGTCTGAATAAATTACTCACATAGATGCACATGAGTATAACACGAGGCGTTGGCACAGTGTTGGGCTGACGTTGGCCCATCGTCTACGACGCTGGCCCAACGTCAGCCCAACACTGTGCCCACGCCTCTTGTTTGTCGTCCAGTACTCACGGCTACTGTTGTCATTAATAATAATATGCTGTCCGTTTGAAGACCTTGTAATATTATACACATTCTGAAATATTTATGAAGCACAACCAGAATAATTGTTTTCTTCTGATTTCCAAGCCTCCTGTGTTCTGACGTGGTCACTCCATGTACTGGTCATCTACGATGGAAATAGTTTAGTTCAAGTCGTACTTTGTAGATTAGTGGTGTAAATGTGTGTAATGGACTACTTTATATTATACTTCTAATAATCTTTATTATATTGAACTGGACAATAGAAGACAAAGATACTACCCTATTTCGTCATCAACATAAACTTGGTCCGAATAGTAAAATATGTGGGTTTTTTCCAGAAATTTGACCACATCAGTTGCCATATTAAAATTGTAAGCCCTGATTCAACGTTGCGCCAATGCCGTCTCAATTTCTCGTTTCTTGGAATAATATCATACTAAAATTTTGTCGCTTTGTGTAATTATCATTTTCAAAATGTATTTTTATTTGTGATGGTGTGAGTTTATTTGACACTATATCCTAATAGGTCGACAGATGGGTAAGGTAAGGCTAGGTATATTAGTCAGGTGTCCATCACCCCCCCCCCTCCTAGTGTCCGGCCGAGTAGATTGTCACCACTGTGTATCTATCTGTACATCTATCAGCAGGGAGGGGGGCACCAGGCAGCCGTCAGCTTATCAAATATTAAAAGGGCGACGAATTACTGAATTTAATATGCAGGCATGTGACGGTGCCGCGCCTAGTTAGGGAACTGCCCCCAGGGACAGCCAGGTGCTCCAGGTTTACCCCCCCCCCCCCTCGCCCTGCGATAGATCAGCCCCGGCCACCGGACGATTGTCCTGTCGCCATGGCAACTCACCTGGCCGCCCCCGGGGAGTGATTTACCTGGGCTGCGTGGACAAGGAATGGCTGTACATGGCGTGCACCGGGATAGGACTCCCTGAGACCGGTCATCAGGGGGGGGGGGGGGGGAGATCCCGACTGATCAAGGTACCACACTTATATCCCTGCGGATAAACTCATATTGGGACTTTGATAAAAATGATATATTTTACCGATATATCACTTTGAGAATGAATCCATTTTTCACGGGTATATGGCTCGCTTATATACCCGTGAAAAATGGTTTCTGCACATCTCCTATCCCTAGCCGTGAGTGTGATATGTGTGCTATACTCCGTGGAGCGGGTAATCAGCCTATAATACACTCCGTGTAGCATATAGTGTCATTAAATATACAACACTTATCTGAGGATATAGAGGAGGCTACAATTATATAGTATCAAACGTCAGCTGATATTCTAGAGCATGATGCCCGTTGTTAGTTAGGCATTTTCATTTCTTAATAATTATCATTGTTTCTAACTGGCCAAATTGATGATTTTTTTTAAATATACGTAAATGTTTTTTTTTGGGGTGGGTGATTTTACTTCAACATTGTTGTAATTGTTGTGGAAAATCAACTAAATTGTAATATGCCGCTGCTTGAGTGAATTGTAAATATAATATACATTGTAAATATATTTTAATATATTCATACAAGGTTATCGTCAATCAAATTCTTGGTAAGAACAAATATTTTTCTGGAACAATTATATAAATTTTCCAATAAATTATAAAAATAATCTATTACTAGCAAATTTAATGACCGAATGATGAAGTAGAGGGTGCCTGGGAGATATGGTAAATAGACATGGGACTACCAAGACCACATGAGATGCCCCCCCCCCCCCCCCACAAGGGAATACACACGTCACTGTTATATGATGAGTATGATGACAATTAGGCGACCACGTGGATCACACCACTGCCCACCTGGGGGTTGTATATAAGGAAAATGACTCTCATTTTACACCACGTCATTTTTGTAGATATAATAATTATATGGCTGAAAATAAAACAATAAAACGTGTACAGCTGTATAGACCTATTCTCAACTACTATTTGTGTTGAATGGGATTTGATAGAATCGTGTGATATTTAAATTATTATTTATTCATACGGGTTCAGATGGTGCTTGACCCCTAGAGCGCAGAATGTCAGAATGCGATTCACTGTAACTGTCAATTTCCTGAATTATTATTATAAGATGTCACTTTCATCAATAAACTGATGACGTAAGTTTAGCTCGGTGTTTGTGATCGCTAAATATTTATTGAAATCGACAAGGCCACTTGTCTATTACACTGATGACTATCCCAGCAGACAAGAAGCGTTGCTTCATTATTGTTTTAATGTTGGGCCAGCGTTGAAGACTATTGTCCAACAATGAAACAACATTGGGGCAATACCTCGTAACTGTATGATAGATAGGAATGGGTGATACAATTATAGATTTTCCGGGGAGCATTTATTTCTGCTAATTTCTAATATTAATTTACGAAATTATTTTAACGGTGAAACTTATCACTATACATAAATACTGAAGATTGTTAACAGAAATGTGATGCAGATGAGCTGCAAAAATGGATCTGAAGTGACATTAATAATAAGTAGAAAATGTCATGTCTCTTTTAGAATAGATGACTGATAGATGACGTTAATTTCCATTTCTGTAGCTGCAATCGAAGCCTACGACCTGGGCTAGTATATTAATTATGTATAAAGTTGTGTATACTGGTTTAGGTGAGCTATAACTAATCTCCTGTCAATTTGCGTATTCAACATAATGGAATTCTAACACATTATCAGGTCACTGAATATAATATGTCTGCTGAAGGAAATTGTGACGGGAAATAAAAAGTAATGTGTTCCGATACAATGATATGAAAATAAAAAGCGTTAAAATATCGCAATTTATGGGCTGACATATTTATTATTATGTACTACATTCCCATTCAACAGCATAATGATACACGAAAAAACTATTGTTTGTAAATCGATAAACCAAAAACAGACCTATATACGTTGCCCGCAAGGAAGATGATATCTTTTAAAATGGCACCCCTGACAAGATTGATGTCGCCCCCCTGGCGATCGACGGTAAACAAAGTGACCGCACGGTGTGGGGGGGGGGGGGGGGGGGTAGTACACAGCGTTGTTTTTTGTGGGGGATGAAGTAACCGTGAGATGGGTGTGTGATAAGCGTTGACTATGAGGAGGCGCGAGGCCGTGTAAGCTGACATTGGTCGCCTGAGCGAAGCCCACATAGCTGAGCGACACACCGTGAAACACAGATACACAAGGCAGCGCCACCGGGTCACCAAGCCCTACACACACACAACACCAGCGACGGGGCAATATTGAGCCGGCGTCTTCGACGCAGGCCCAATAATGCCCCGGCGTTCGGTTGTGATGGAGCTTTTACTATAGTATTACTCATGCATTGAACAGTTAGGTTAGACGTGAACCGTGTCAACAGATGTCTGTAGAGATTATAATTACATGGAATACATAGACATATTTACCCACGCGAATCATTACAACATAGAGTCATCCACGTATCATTATGTCATTGGGATATCTTTAATCAATACTATTAATGTCTTGTAGCTGTATTACCATTATGAACTGATGGAGAATTGATGATGCATAAGGCAGCTTTTAGGACTCTCAATTTAGCCATCAGATCTGGCTTAGAAGTGACATCAGCTTTTTATTTCTACATCGTTTACATCGTTGAAAATATAATTTTACATATTTGTGAAGCGTTTTCTATCCTACTTTTTTATTTTCTCTCATTAATTTTGAAAGAGTCCATTCCCAAAATACGGAATATTTTTCATCATTGGTCGAAACGCTGCATCCCTTTTATCATTTATTCCCCCATTCCATCAGTTACATATTTACGACGTAAGCATCTTAGAACTGGTATTTAAAATAGTCTTCTAATAAACAGTCATAAATGATGATGATTTCGAATCAACCGCAGGTTGTTCTCGGCATCCTTTAGGTACCCCCTCCAGCATCCCTGTTGCTGAGGCTGGTGTTCATCCCCTTAATCATATTAATCTGCTGTGAGGGTGTAGCTCCCTCAACCAGATTGGTCACGACTAAATCACGTGACACATGGCCCAGAACAATCACTGAGGGGGGGGTGTCACTGGAGCTAATCCGTTATGGCGAAAACCCTGTTACTGAATGTACTCAGTAAAATAGAGGATCTCTGAAATTGCTATTTCCATCCACATCATTTCTCGAATCCTATGATGAATGCATAATTTCAATTCACACCAACACGTGAATCGCCACGCGGTGTGAATATTGGTGTGAATGAAAATTACTCTGATCATTGTTTTATACTGGACTAAATATAGAGATGTTTGTTGATGCATGCTATGTACTTGAAGCATAGAGTGGTGTCCAGATTGGACGATTCACCACTGGTCTATAATAGCATCTCATTCTAGTCTCTACAAGACCATCTCTGTGGCCGCGTGGCTGCCGCCTCACCCCCCTCCCCCTGCCCAGCCTCCGCCGCTTGCCATCAATTATAATGTGAGTGTAGGGTGTGTGGCTGAGATAAGCCTAGCTGAGGCACCGTGGGCCATGATAGATCAGCGAGCGAGGGGCCAGCATTCACACACAGGGTGATGTACCCATGTCCTGCCTGCCTGCCTGCCTGCCTGCCTGTCTGCCTGCCTGCCTGCCTGCCTGCCTGCCTGCCTGCTTGCCTGCCTGCCTGCCTGCCTGCCTGCCTGCCTGCCTGCCTGCCTGCCTGTCACACACAGTCACGCCCGCTGCCTCCTCACCCTGTTTATAGGCGTGGCTTACACCGCCTGCCCCCCCCCCCCTCCCCCTCCTCACAGCTGATGACGATACACCGTGACCAGCAGCACGGTGACTGTGACAGTCTGTGACTGTGACTTGTCACACCTGGTCAGTCCGGCAGGGCACATACAGCGTGCAGTCACGATCCGTGTAAAGAGGATCACCGTGACCGTCATACCAGAACCACAATAACAACACCTGCACTATATGTGTGTATGAGGCAGGGAGGCTGGTGACAGTGCTGTCACAGTAGATACTCCTCGTGACACAGGCCGCCGGTACAGGCCGGCCAGCAGGCCGCCGGTATAGCTGCCTTGGTAGCCGCACCCCCCGGGGCTGCCTGGGGTAGCAGCCCGGAGTCGTACCCGGATCCCTATCACCATCATCATCACCATCCTCACCACGTGGGCACGATGGATTTAGCCACACCGTACCACACGTACAACCCCGCCACGGTGAACCGTAACATGAACGTAGTGGACTATTTCCATTCATGTAAAAGTAAGTAACCATCTCGCACCATCAGCAGTATATAGTATCTAATCCTTGTATTATCTGAGTCGTATTTAGTTTGTCAATTATACCGGTATATATCTTACTTTAAATTTGTGGACGATAACCTGGGGTATATAGCACAGTGCATTATTATTTATAATTGTTCAGTGCTATTTAAAAAATAATTTTTCCAACTCATCTTTAAATTACTGAAGAGTACTCCCAACAATCGAAAGGTTGAGACTGGCTGTAATTGGAATTTGCCAAAATGGTATGCATGGTTTGTTTTATGCCACTTTTAATTTTGCTTTATTAGAGCTAAATAGAAAAATTATTAATTTTTCTCTCAACCAACAGCAGCGATTGATTGGTTCGGATGAAAATTTGTCATTTTTGATAGCTTTCATAATAAATATTTGGCATAAAATTATATTGTGATAATCATGTATATATAATAAGTATGGTATCTTATTTTATAACACTTTATAATAATAATTACATTATATCATTTAATAAGAGCAGATAGGGCATATACATTTGGAAGTACAATAATCTATTTACTTACTGCACTCAAACACAATAGATATTTTAATGGGATTAGGACATGCTGCTATTACATTCACTAATCACAGTAACACATTATACTGATGCCGTTATTAAGGTGATGGGGATATTGTTTCCACACTGACACCGGGATGCGGGATACACTGTCCAGATGGCTGGTATAACGCTACACTGACCACTTACATCACATTCATGATCCAATGTCTGTCTGTGTGTCTCTGTGTATGTCTGTGTGTATGTGTCTGTGTGTACATCTTTTATTCTTATGGCTGGATGTTTGAATGTACATTTTTATGCAGTGTATAAACAAGTATGTGTTTTAAATAATTTAGAAATTATTGCTGAAAAAAATATATTTATTGCATGATCACAAAAATTGTATTCAATTTAACAGTTTACAACATACAAATTTAATTTACAAATCTATGAAGCTCACATAAAATCATTACACTTATTATACTAATTATATAGTGGTTTGTGAATATTTCAGTTATGTTTCAGTATTTTCTCTTATATTTAATTATAAATTTATTGTTCAGCTAAAGTGTGTGATACAATTGTGTAGACCACACCAGATGTAGTGTGCATGTAATGAGGCTCGTGTGTGAGCGTGTCGGCGGGGGAACAAGGCAATTTGTCGACTCCATTTGGTTGCATTACGTTTATTTGTTTGTAATAAATAGGATTAGGAAGAGGGCACTTGCGGCGTCCGTACAGTCACCGCAGCCTACACGGCGTGATAATCCAATCTGCTCCCTCAAAACCTGACGAGTTAACGCGGTTAAATTTGTATCGGCCGCAGCGAGTAGCGGCAGACTGCCCCCGGGGGGTGCAAGGGGGGTCTAGCCATGCCAGGCCAATACACCCGGGGTGAGGACCCCAGTACAGCGTCCAGAGACGTCCATCTGAGGTGTAAGTGCCATGGGAGTCCTGACCCTGTCACTGTGGATCTATACGCATCTCAATCCATAGTCCTGGCTGTATACGTATAGGGGTTGACTAGTGATCTGTACAGGCAAATACTCCATCTGATAGTGGAAATGGTGATTATATTGAAGAATTCCACATAATTATTATCAACCTAATAACATTGCTAACTTAGAAATTATACTGTATTGATACATCGGTTTAATACATCGGTTAAACATTGCAGCTGTTCACCACTGCTAAAGGCACAGAAAATTTGCAGATATATCTCCTTTTAAATAAAAATAGAATATATATTTTTACGTTGGCAATTCGGAATTTTTTCTCCATCTTCAGTGGCAGCAGCGAATCTCCTTTCGCGTGGATTAAACCTGACTTTATTCCTTGACCACAGGCTGCTATATTATAAATCCAGTGTGACATTAGTGTAGACTGTTTAATAGTTGACTGACAGTGAGTTGAACTGAGGACTAACAGGCCATGGAGTACTGCTTCAGCGCCCTTCAGGGCATGGGCGGCATGGGCTCGCCCATCTCAGTGGATCTACATCATCGCGCCGGCCACGCAGCCTTGCTCGCCAAATTAGGTACGCACCTCACCGAACGCTCAAGTGGCATTGTCCAGTACCGGCTAGCTGCTGGGACAACGTCTACGACGTTGGCCCAACAGCCAGCCTGTACTGGGGCAACCCCTCTTACTCTGCTTTAACTGCCGTTGTTGTTGATTTGTGTTGTTCACCTCTAAACGCTTCTATAGTGGTGATCAGCTGCCCGTGAAAGTGACATTTCACTGTAAGTAAATATCAATATATAGATTGATAGAAATATATATTACAACGTGTCTGTGTTATATTACACAACAGGTCGGCTGTAACAAGGTATAGTATCCTTGGTTGTAGGTGAACACATTCAACCGCAGTAGAACTTATATAGATATAAATCAATAATGCTGAAAAAAACATAAGGTATAAAATATTGAATTAAATTACACCCATTTTTCAAATATTATTACTTTTCAATCTAATGTTAATAAATAATTCACAGAATGCTTGTTATTCCATTGATTATTTTTCGCTGGGAATATTGTGTGATTATATTTATTCACTAAATATTTTACCAAATCAGTTATCAGTATACAATGTATGATATCCTCGGTATATATACTGTTTACAATTTTAAAAATAATTTAAATTATATAAGTCTGTGTGCCATTAAGTAAGATCAATCTTATCAGAAATTCAGGAAATAAAATGCACGAACATTTTTAAAACAAATATTGTATAGCTAATGTATCACTGTTATTTTGAGATTTAAATTTAGCAGCAAAAAACTGAAAACATCAAATCAACAGCGATTTGTAAAAGCTGAATCTAAGTAGTTATTTTGCCGCACATAAATTGTCGTGATTTTACTTCACTATCAGCGGGAGAGACTGTAAACAAATACCATTATATGGTCCCGTCATTCATTCTCTATTATTCTATTGATATGTTATCCCGTATACGTTTTTTTTTCTTTGCACACACGCTCGGCTTTGTACTGTATCTGACTGCCAGTCATTACCCAGCAAACCCGAGGCGCTCACCCAATGTTGGTTTAATGCTGGGCCAGCGTCAAAGACGCTGGGCCAACATTAAAACAATATTGCTTATTCTAATATAGCTGCAATATGTACAAAGCTGGCACAATATTCATACAACGTTAGGAAAAGGTGTTCTCCCTTACAATAACAGCAGACACCTTGTTATATAATAAGTCCACCTTTCGTGGCTGCTGTCAAAGACACCTGCTTTCCTGAATATTTGATGAGCTTTGGACAACTACTATACAACTGTTGTCACACAATCCTATTTTGTGTTTTTATCGTGGAAAATTCACGTGTTTGAAAACACAATTGAGAGATAAATAAACAAAATCTGAAAAATAGATATTCCATGATATATCGCCACATTAGGATAAAGAACAGCCAAAGTTTTTGAAATGTGCTGCCACAGCAGCAAAATGTTTATGTGCCACTGAAATGACTTTGACGAGTCGCATAATAATGTAAGCTATATTTTCAAAATAACATAAAGAATAACTATGTTTTCTTACCAGACATTGCTCCTTATAACAGCTTGAACACTCGATATCAATAAATTTACCTCGCCGATTTCAATTGCCTTATATTAGACGTTTTATAAATTAGCCAGGGAAAAACTTGTTTTTGAACGGCTCTGTGTTTTTTTATTATTGTCAGCTGCTGTTGACATAGTGGTTAAATGTCTCCCTGTGTCAACATGTTTAAATTCAAGTTGTCAACCACTTGAGAAATAGAGGACAAATTTAATTAAATCGCAGTGTTCGAATATAAAAGGCAAACAATATCGACTGTGTATCATTGTAGCTTATATTGCCATAAAATGTCTTATTTCAATTTGCATTAACCATGAAAATGTTAATAAGATTATTATATTCATTTTGCGTTTATTTCATTGTCGTGCAAGCATATGGATTTTGAAGGCCACTGAATCTAACACGTGTGTCTAGAAAATATCAACACGGACATGTGAAATAAAAACTAGATTTTAACTCGCATGGAAATAATCAATCCGGTTAACAAATATGCTACCATAGCATGTAAAGGGTGGACATTATTTCAGTGGCATTTCAGTTGTGATTTCCATGACTGCGGTTGTAGGTCTGACAGGGTTAATCCTCACAATCCAGAAAACTGGCGATGGCGTGTGTGTTTTGTAATTCTAACGCTCATATTGGTAGATTCCCTCCCGCTGTGGCGCACTTGTCAAAAGGCGTTACCAAACCTGCGGGTGCAAAGCCAAAAGGCAGTAACTGCTCACTTTTCAAGTAAGCAGTTACTGCCTTTTGGCTTTGCAGACTGCCTGGATCAGCCTCTATTTAGTTGTGGTCTTTCCCGGGACCTCTTCCAGAGACTCCCCGGCATTGTCACTTAATTCTCGCCGCTCATCCCTTGTTCACCGTATAATTTGCACCGCTAAGTGCCTTAAATAACAGCCTGTCCACACCGGCTTAACAGCGCTAACGTTTTAATTACAGTCATCTGCGCATTCATTGGCCGCCATCAACATTGTGTCAATATGAACTGACCAAAAATATTTAATTATGTCGATATTTGCAGCTTTAGTTAAGTCGTAGGATTTATCTCAAGTATTTTTTTTTAAACTTGTTTTTTTTACCTTCATACCACGGCTTAATTTCACATGGATAGATTTATTTCTTGACTATAGTGTTTGTAGGGTCAATTGTCCCATTCTCTAGAAGTGTCCAGTTGCTATTGTGGTGTTTATTTGTTCCCCGCCCTGCCGTGCCCTGCCCCGTGCCTACCCCGCGCCCTGCCCCGTGCCTACATAGCCCTCTTATCACAGCTACTTAGGTTTCTGCTCGGATAAAATAAGCTTTCAAAAAGTGAGCAAAAAGGGGTGATTAGCCGTGTAAATCCTCTAACGGTCTGGCCAACTTTAAGTGCTCTTCTAACTGATGGCTCATTACAATTGAAATGTCTATTTTAGATTAATATTTATATGCCTAAAGCGTTAAAAATATACATGAGAGATTATCTAATTTAATTTTACATTGTGGACCTAAAAGTATTTTATTATTATTAGGGTTTCGTGTATGCTGGCATTTTATCCGCCATTTTTGAGGGATTTATATTTGACATCCCTGCTGTGGTGCAATCGGCACTTATGACCAGTATCTCTATTAAATTAAATAAAAGATTGTGTAGTCTATTGATGTAGTTAAATGGTATAAATAAAAACGAGAACAACACCTTATATACAGTGGCATCACCACACAAATATAAATACGTGGATTCATTTTTTTTCTGGGCAATCTGAATAGCATTGAACAATTAAACATTTGGGAAAAAATAAAATAGAAGCATAATATAATTGACCTTATGTACACGAATTGCATAAGCATTACATACACAGTAAAATGTGCAATCTATGTATATTATTATTATACAGCAATTAATATAGTGAGAATAATCTCTTATATAAATAGGTATACATATACAATCTTTCCGCGTTCTCTCGATCCATATATAATGATTACGTACCTGCCCAGCTAAGCAAAATATTTGTATGACATTTATACAACGCCGGCCCAACGTCTTCGACGTTGGTCCGTCATTGTATAAATGTTATACAAATGTTTAGTATTTACCGGGTGCCTATTTAGCAGACTGTCACTCATTATAAGTTTATCGTCAGATCTATCGTGTATCTCACTGTGCACAATCTATAGAATTAACTGTCAAATATGTCAATATACAGTTTATAATATAGATTTTTTTGCGCTAGGTTTTTATTTCTGTTACTTATGCCTCACACGAAATTCACGGAACGAAAAACCGCGCGTGAATAATAATAATAATAACGGCTTAAGTGAGAATCAGATTGAAATCAGAATCAAATTCTCGTCGTAAAAATGGCAAATGTGCATTATTTAGCCGCTGGCGACAGCTCCCCATGCATCAGAAAAGCTCTGGTTGATTTCATTATCATGCTCGTCCATATGGAGAGGTGTGGGGGAGGGGGTGGGGTAGACTCAGGGGGAGGGCGGGTACAGTGATGTATACCAGGTAATAGACGACAGTCCATATAATACCTGAGCGCCCTGTTACCATTCTACTCGGCGAGTCATTTTATTAGCTATATGAGCGCCGCCCCCGCCCCCTCCCCCTCAGGCGAGCGACACTCCCCATGTCAATTTCAGCAGGCCATCTCTGTCATCTGATTGGTGTAATAGGCGGCTGATAAAAAGGCGAGTTATCTTGTTGATAATCTGACGGCTTTTGTGCTGGGTCAGCTGAGAGCATATGTTATAGTCTGAAACCTTATGTTCACTATTTATACCCAACAAATCCAGATGTTGAGCCAATGATGTTTTATTGTTGTGCCAGCGTCGTAGACAGTGGCTCACCATTTAACCAGCATTATTCCAATGTCCAGTGTTTGCTGGTATCCGTATACCACTAAAATATATATTTCACTTTATGTGCATCTCTGGGACATATTACAATGACAAGCATTTGTCATATAGCTATTGTTTTAACTTAAACAACCATAAATTATATATTTATAGCCGAATAAATACACAAACATATACCTAGTAACGAAAGGGTTAATAGTTTATATAGGGACATATTCAGCCCCAAAGCTCGGTAATGTATCATCTTTGTCCACACGTGACACCGACACCACGACCATGCCGCATGATATGTGTGCGAAATCTTTGTCACTAATTGAAGACAAAGCAGAAGTACCTGACACATAAATATGCTGTTTTTATATGTGACAATATCGTCTACAGACACCCCACCCAGATGTGCCTTTGTTATATGTGTTATTCACTTGAAATAACAGACATATAAATTAGATACATATATAGTATATATGTCTCTGGGTATGTCATATAGTGTGTAATATAATGTGTAATAATGTCAAACCACATTATATAAAGAAATCCGTACTGAACATTGAGCATAAACTGTACTGTAAATTTATTCAAAACTTTGCAAGATTTTATTGATAATTAATACCAGGTCTTTTTTGGCCAAAAATGCAAGCGAAACTAGATGTATTTAATGTTTCTAACTCTGAAATGGTCTTTCAATCAGCCCGCATGAGGCACTAATAGTTTTGATTCCGTCGTAACAGCTTAATTTGATGGTTGCGCAATAAATAAATAAATAATGGAGATTTAGGAATAGTTTTAAAATCTTGTGACGTAACATTTAATGTATTTTCATTTAGATTAACTGATTGATCTTTGTTTGTTAGGTTTCCATCATCACATGAACAGATAAGCGAGCTTTTATTTTTGCACAATTTATGACTAATACATTTTTATAAATAGATCGAACGATATCTACCATATAGCCAAAAATATCAATTAAACATGTATTATATTTTCATAAGCATCTAAACATGTTCTTGCAATGCGGATTTAAATGTTAAATTACATAACTCCACTTATAAAAAGATAGTAGATTTTACATTTGTATGTGATGTAAAATAAAGTTTTCCTAGTTCATCAGCTGATGTGTTAGTCAGTATTATGTGATCAATTATATGTATTTCTATATGTATAGCCACTTTAAATATAGATTCAGTATTAAATAGATAGGCACAGGCGTTAAATTACTATCAAGTTGTGTCACTCAAAAATATTATTTTTTTCAGCGTTAGTATGGATATGAGTTGATCATGTTGTTATCTGATACGTGTGTTATGTATGTGTGACTGAGATATAGTTGTCTGCAAACTGTGATTTGGGATGTGTGGCTAGCTGACGGTTTAATGTGATTGTTACGTTTGACTTTGTCTTGTGGTGTCACAGGATTAACACCCCCCCCCCCCCCACCTCATCCAATCCCGTCCATGTAATAACACCGACATACATATATACCTCCCACGTCAACTAAGAACATATACCACTCTCACTGGTGAGTCCAGACCACACACATCACATATTCAGAGCTTATAATCAACTTTCAAACTTGTCATAATCAAGTTCTGTTCTGGTCAGAGACACGGTTTTGTAGATATACGCCGCACTGTCTGATACCATCTCATCATCTGTAGACATAATTACAGTGCTTTTATCCTCAATAGAAATCTAGAGTTACAAGTAGAGATATCTGTGTATATATATCATAGTTGTGTATATGACTGACGGCTGTATAAGCCATATAAGTACCCCAGTGTAAATACAGTATGGCTACTGTGTGGTCAGTTCCAGCGTGGAAGGGGCAGTTCAATGACCTGGGCTACCACCACCACAACTCGGGTCCCATCGACTCTCAAGGTATGTGTGCTAACAACCTCTCCTATACCACCCCTCGCCTGATACTCCACGTCAACCTGACTTAAATCTCAGGCATCTCATTAGTCGTCATGGACTATTGAGATGCCTGAGATTCAGGTCAGGTCAATGTGGAGCCTTTTTCTGTGCACATTGACAGATTGTGATTCCTGATCTTTTATTTCTCGTCAGGTACAAATTGTATGGACGTGTGATCTGAATCTATACTATGAATTCGTAACCTGTACAATCCAGATACCTAATCCAGATCAGGAATTTGTATCGTGGATTGAGGTCACGAATCCGTACTGTGGATTTAGGTCTCCAATCCGTATCATAGATGATGAATCTATATCGATGATCCAGATAAAACAACTAAAACAAGGAATCACCTTCTGTTACTTCTGTATTCCATATAGTGCTATATGTAGGCATACCTGTAAATAGCACCACGAACTACATACATGTGCTTATAGTTGTCGTCACTATCGTCTCAGTCCCTATATTTAAAAAAATAAAACACTTAAATTTACTTCGAATGTTTTTTTTAGATATTTTTGTTTTTTATTTTTATCTTATTTTATAACCACCGCTGACACATTCTAAGATGGTCACGTATCAGGGATCAAAAATTTTAATAGAAATATCCTATTATTTAAGTTATTTAAATTGAAGGGACTGGAATGGTTATACATATCACACTCTCACTATTGTACACTATTATACCACATAGAATATTATATGTATAGTACACGCACTGTATTAGATCTAGGATGTGTAGAAAGCACAAAGCATGTATGCATGAACTAATACAATATCATATTATACTAAAACGTAGTTATACTTATTACCTCACCAGTTATATATGTAGTGACAAAATTGCACGACATAATACAGTTAGTAATTGATAAAAGCCATTTGACAAAGAAATACTGTAATATTTTGTAATATTATATCGACAATATAAATAAGGCTTTCTTTATATCCCACTAATTATAGAACAATACTCGTAGGTCATTAAGATAATGACACCAGTGATTAAGAAGGAGGCTGTTAATATATAGTAAATCACCAGTTTGGTATTAAAGGGTCGTGTCCACCCTTTAATACCAGACTGTATATAGTCACCAGTTCAGCTAATAGTTTTCCTTGCACTAGCTTTGGCGGTGTTTTGCTTGGTTTTCAGTCGGTCACTCGGCCACGTGGCCTTGTTTGATGATATGTTTTATAGATGACCAACACGTGAACCCGCTGTTTGCACATGGCATGTCTATTTCCTTTATTCCCTACATGTTGCTTGTTGTACGCTGTGCGGCCACGTGGTCAGTTTCACTCTAGTTAAGCTCGCTCACTCAGCTCTACCTTATTAGCATATTAATTTTGAGTGAAATTAGAAATATAGGCCTACAATGATTTATCAGACTAAAAGTGAAAAGATTTGTCGTACATTGTTGACTTCATATACCTTTTCTAAATATGTACACGACGAGGGATTTCCTAACGATATGTTAGCGTTTCCTCCCTCTAGGGATTAAAGGGTCCGTAGTTGACATATGCCCTAATGTTCTTTCTAGATGTAGTAGCACAGAAAACGTGGCTGTCATTAATAATGAAGTCGATGTCCCTGTCACCAGGTTGTCACATATACAGCCAGCAGGGCTAGGTGTATCTCTGCCTTCCTGGCCCCTCACAGACTGAGGATGCATATTTAATTAACCATCTGAGTCCTGCAGGCGTCATAATTATTTTCTGTCATCTAACTAAAAATATTTTGCATTTTTTTTTTTTTATTTATCACCAAAAATCCACATATTTTCCCCCACATCAAGACTTGAATCGCCATGTGGCGATTCACGCCTTGATGTGGCTGAAAATTCAGTGGGAAGACCGGCCCTTTGACCTCGAGATAAAAGAGGCGTGGGTTCGAGCCTGCCCTCTATGACACGGTCTACGCCGCCTGTGTATAAAGTTATAATGCCAGATAATTGAGAGCACAAATCGTCGAATCTCGTGCCGTCTCGCAATAACCCGCGAGACTGACAGACGGCTAAACTAAAATGCCCTTTTTAGTTTGTTTGCTGTTTTTTTGTCGTTGTGGTCGCGGTCTTTGATGTCGGCCACCACAGACGGTCTTCGCCTGTGCGTGGACACCGGCTGACGGCCATACCATAGCCCTCACCTTTATTGATTGATTTTTGTTACTATTAATAATTTCATCCATTACCGTCGTGGAAGTGCTGTATTTATTTGGAGCCTCGTTAGTTTTGTCGTCGTTTTACTTTGTGGCACCATCAGATGTTCAATATATATACTAAATATAGTTTTATAGTCAATTTCTGAATATTATTCTAATGAAAGGTTTCAATTGTTTTAATTATAAAAGATCATGTTTATTCCTTCTCGAAATATTTTTCTTCATCAAATCAAATCAAATTTATTTGCACAACAATTAACATTGTATCGGCAAAATCATATACATGTACTGAAAACATACTAGACAGTCATAATACAAATATATGGTTATATCAAATAAAATATCATTCAAAGAAGTCTGTCCCACGATATGGATCACATCACTTTTGTCAATATATACGGACAGAAAAATTCGAATTTTCAAAATATGTAGACAAGTCGACCGAAATTCGAACAAATTTGACTTTGAAGATATCAGTGTCTGTGATAGCGGAGTTTGTTCTGACAATCACTCACCTGATTTAGCATAATGTCAGAATATAATGTATTTGCTCGCCTGATCAATCATTACTGTTGTCACGAGGCCCGCGTAGTTAGGCCTATACCTTCACTTCACCGTAGTACTGGCTCCCGCCCTATCGCCGAACATACTGCCAACATTGGCAATCGCACAGTTGCATATAAAATGAACAAAAAGTAAGATGTCGAAAATTCTATATTGTTACTATATTATCTTTCGACATTTCAGTGGTGATTTTTTTACACAATACCGCGTTTACAATTTTGCAATATTAATAAATATAATGAATTCATTTAATTACAAAATAATATTTCACTTATATCGACACAAGTATATATTTACAAGAATTATACAATTTTGACATTCATATGCCCTCACAGCAAAACAAATATTTTTCGTTTCTTTCCATGCAGTCCATTCAGAAAACATTCAACGCCAAAAATACCTAAGCTCTATTGTGTGTTTGTTATCAACGTATAGATCTGAGTATAGAGTTATTATTACAAGAGATGGCAGCTGCTGGCTGTATCAGATACACTTATTGTAAAGTG
Organism: Flabesymbios commensalis; assembly: GCA_964017125.1. NCBI lineage: Eukaryota > Metazoa > Annelida > Polychaeta > Terebellida > Flabelligeridae > Flabesymbios > Flabesymbios commensalis. The sequence goes on from OZ024904.1 coordinate 53,954,012, forward strand.
AGTATAGTGTACTGTGGCAACTTTCATTGTCAACAACGTATAATACCATACAACATGGGTATTATAGAAATGAAGCTATAGTAGTGACAGCTGAAATATCGTCAACTGTCAAAATTCTACTTGATTTACACTTCGTAAAGTAATCAAAACACAATCTTTGCGTAGCTATATATTTAACAAAATCAAATAATAATTGTAGTATATATATTAAGATAAAAATCATTTCGAAGTACGAGATTATTATACAATCAATAATTTGTGAATTTTGTTAATTTTCTATTTATTTTATGTTTATGTTTCTCAAGTTACCATGGCCGGCATAATATAGCTTTGATTGTGATTAATTACAAACATTGTACTGATTTATACAGCTATGGGTCATAGAGGTAGGTTAGTTAGCAGCGGTACATCAGACAACATTTATTCCGGAATAAACTCTTTGCCGCTACGATTCTCCACGCTCTTTCTGAATTCAAAGAGCCTCGTACACGTGGGAGAACTAATCAGAGCACTGTGAAATTAACACGTCTTGTGGCGTGTACACGCTGGTCAGTGAAATAGACACAAAGTGTGAGTTCAATTTGAACATCTTCGCGGTGTGCTCTAGTTGTCCAGTTATTTCCAACATTCCTTAAAATTTTAAATCGATGCTACAGAATCGTTCTTGTATGAAGAATTTTAAATATTATTATTTCCGTCATACAAACATCTGCTTTTTATTATAACGTATAATTTATCCATATGACGTCATGACTCGTATCTTGGCCAAATGAGCCGATCTAGCTGTCAAAGGGTCAAATTTCCCCCTTGAAGTTAAATTGGCTTGATGATGGCCGCGGGGCTAATAATGTTAACAGTCTGTGTGGTCACCTCTCACAAACCGCCGCCGCCGCTGCTGAAGCTGAGTGCCACAATAAGCTTGTTAGCATCTTCATTTATAATCGTTTGAAGTCGTCCTACCTCATTGTAATGTCAAAAAAATAATTTCACAAAAAACCACCCAGTAACCCAGTAACCCAGTGACCCAGTAACCCAGTAACCCAGTCACCCAGTGAACACGATGACCAATGCTATATTGTCTGTTTGTTTGTTGAGGCACGCAATAAGCTTGTTAGCATCTTCATTTATAATCGTTTGAAGTCGTCCTACCTCATTGTAATGTCAAACAAATAATTTCACAAAAAACCACCCAGTAACCCAGTAACCCAGTGACCCAGTAACCCAGTAACCCAGTCACCCAGTGAACACGATGACCAATGCTATATTGTCTGTTTGTTTGTTGAGGCAGCGTCGGATTATTATTTATTAGTTATTTCTGAGGTTTATTGCTGGGATTATTTCTGTGCACTTACACTAGTGTTAGATATTATTTAACAGAGAAATTTGCATTTGGAAGAAACAAGACGCATGCTCAGAAATCCCCCATAATTGATACCTTCGTGGTATTTTCAAGTCGTTATTATTTGAAAATCCTTGCTTAATAAGTTCTATAAGCTGGCTATAATATGTATCGTCTGGCAATGAAATGGTGGAGATGGACCTGTTGGGACAGAAGGAGGGGCGATAATTTGTTTACACTTAGCCCCTCCTCCTTACAGAGCATAGAGCATCCCCTGCTAAACCACTTGGCACCACAAGTGGGCTGTCCTCATTAATGTGTAAACACCAGGACGTGTGGCCGATTGAAGTCTACCACATGCCTACCCTGGTACCGAACGAAGTCTACCACATGGCCAACTCTGGTAACAAGTGGAAAATCCTCATTCAAACCAAGGATCCTTGTTCAAACAAACACCTGCATGTGATAGAACAAGTCACCCGGGCCGAGTTCACCAAGATTGACCACAACACTATCTTAAAGTCGTTGGTTAAAAGGCGTAATGTTTAACTTTCCAGTGATCTCAATTTTACATCTGCAACTTTCAAGTGGTGTCCGATAGCGTAGTGGTCTTCGCTCTGATAAGTTAGCCAAATCTTTCACGTCATTATGGTGATATTTTTCATACTTTGATTCTCTGCAAAGGCAAAAAAAAGTCAGCAGACTTTTCCTTCGCAAGGCAGTATAGGAATCGTGTTGAAATGAACTGCTATAAAATCCTGACTGAGTGTATACCGTTACCTCTGAGTGCGCGCTCAGCTTTGATCTTCTATAACCACACAAACCACCTCATAATTATGCATTTAATTGGAAACAGAAGACGAGGGAGGTGAAAAAGAACATTAGTTATAGCGTAATTTGTCCAACAATATTAACATGTCCATAATTAACGCCCAATGGCCAGCGGAATTTTAAAAAACAAAATCACATTTATCATAGGGCCCACCATACACAAAGTGGATTTGGTAAATTGTCATCGTGCACATTAATAAAAGAGCTCACATTTCTTTAATTAATAATACGTAACCTGTTTTTTTATTCGTAAGCATTAAACTCAACATAATTATTGTTTAATTTTTTTTCATGGATGAAACACATACACACAAAGAAGTAAAACATAATGTTTTAATATCCAAAAGTGGATTACAGACGACAGCTTACACTGGGCCAGCATTGGGCCAACGATACAATGGTTAATGGATAATGTGAGTAGTCTTCACCCCCCCCCCCGTGTCAGGTGTACTCAGTGATGTGTACACTGTGTACACCACATAGTGAGATAAGCCGGCTGATAAGCTCATATCAGTTACACATGTCAGTATCCATCTGCAATGATTACCTCTTGATCACCGCGGCTGGAATACTCACTCTTATCTTCTAGACCCTCTTACCGTATCCCAGAAAACACGAGACGTTGAGCCAATGCTGGTATGATGTTGGGCCAGCGTCGAACGACGATGGCCCAACATCAACCCAGCATTGGTTTAATGTCTCGTGTTTGCTGGGGGAGGCATACTTGGCTTAAGAACTTTTGCCTTTTTTCACAAAATACTGTAGTTTTCAGTGTTGATTGCTAAATGATTATCTTCGCATATAATATAACTACTATACTGTTCTGCAAAGCTCAAGGGCAGTAACTGCTTACTTGTAAAGTAAGTAGTTACTGCCTTTTCGGCTTTCTAGAAGAGTATCCAGATCAATACAACTGACTTTACAACTATAAAGTAGTCCAATTCTCTCTATATCCTATTTCATCATTTTTGTTCGCGCAACGAATTTACGTAATTTAATTTATTATTTTCATTAGTCAATTTATAAGTCTATTTATTTATTGTATTAATAGCGACACAATCTATAGCCGTACCGACTTTTATTTCAACCGTTCTTTTTTACAGCAAGGCACTAATGCGTGTCACTGTCAGAAGTGTAGTTATTTATATCCGTGCCGTGAAATTCTGCATGAACCTCCCGCGGCCAAATGCGGCCATCGCTCGTCCCAGACCGGTGACACTTGTCAATTTTTCAATTTCCACTATGACATTTGCTCTATTGTCGCCCGTCCTCGGACGGCGGACGGTTTTTTATTGTCCCGGGCAGACTGGTTTTGTGTGTCCACATAAAGTCACGTCACCAACAGCCCCGGGGGCTTATGACACCCCCCTCCCTGTCCGCTATCTCCACGGACCCTCTCGCAGATCCAATTTACATTTTAATAATTATAAATGATTGTTGGATGAGTCTGAAATTGACGTGTGTCAAAAGTCGCCGGCAAACAGCTACACACATTTCAGGAGAGGAGTTGTTGAGAGGTGGAAATCGACAAGTCTCGTGCCTCTGGCTGGATGACGCGTGTTCCGTACACGCTGCGTACAGGCAGGTAGACACGTAATGAAATAGACACGTGCTAAACGCATGCCACCCCAGCAAACACGAAACATTCACCCGATGTTGGTGTGATGCTGGGCCAGCGTCGTAGACGGTGGACCAACATCACACCAACATCGGGTCAATGTTCCGTGCTGGAAATCCACTCTCGTCACCTGCTCTGCCACTCACTCTTGTCCCACTCAAAAGTCATTATCCTAATTAAAAATAAAACTATTCGTTATCTTGTTTCTATTTCTACCTTTTGTCAGGGAGCCACAATATAATTAACTGGAGTGACTAGCTTTCTGACATTGATGATCGAGTGTTTTGTTAACGACAATAAACTTTTCCCGTTAATTTAAATGAGCGATACCCCCCTTCGTGAATTGGTGACATGGTATAAGGCAATCATTCATCAAATAGAATGGAATGACAGATGCAATAAAATACACAAATGTAAGGGTTGATTTTAAAATCTGTTTGTGAAAAATAACGGTGGACTGGCAAAAAAAATGTTTATTTTAATAAGTCGGATCTGTAAGTGTACATTTATTATAATATTTTTTATTTTAACTTTTTATTATTAAATTTTATCACATAATTATAAATAAATACAGCTTTTATTTGTTATTATTGTTTGGAAATTCCTTCAAACTTGTCAATTATCACGTTCCAGATTTACTAGCATGCAAACTAAATCCCACAATTCACCCAACGCTGGTTGAATGCTGGCACAACGTCTGCGACGTTCATCCATCATTCAGCCAGCGTTGGGCCGCGGTCACAGATTTCGTGGCATGGTACGCCAGAGTGCACACACACCTGTACCTGATTATAGCAAGGGCTGTGAGGTGTGTACCACGGTACCCCCTACATGTGGTACCTGTCTCACGGACTCCCAAGGAATCATCTCTGGGGATTCGTCTAGAGTCCTACTGCTAGTCAAGTGGTGTCCATTGCTGGGTCGATGGTGGTCCAACGTTGTACACATTGGGGCGGTATAAAGACAATACTGAGTTTGTTTTGCAATGTGGTATACTCAATATTAAAAAATTCAAACCTGTTTTAAGCAGAAATATATACTGCTTTGTGCTTGATCATAAATTTAAAATCTGAAAAAAAAAGGATTATAATACATAATTATTCGCACCAATATAACGTAGAAGAATTTTGTGAATGATTTAGAACGATTTTCTAAGAAGAAAAAACAGGACTTGGTGGTTGGCGGTTGAGAATTTTCAAAATTTAATTGGTCGCAGACATTTTGCTGGTCCAAGAGTTGGTAATTGGCTGGAATCATCGTCCGTGACGACATGTTCAGCATCTCACAGGCCACAGGTGTTAACACTTTAAGTCCAAAGTTTTTAAGTCAATTGCACTGATTTTTCCCAATTCCTACGGAACGTAAATCGTTTAGTATAAATTTATGGTTCGGTATAAATTAGGAAAAATCTGTATAAGAGATGTTATTGTTAAAGAAGACGAATACCTCTTTATTTTTTAAAAAGGTGTTGTTTTTTCAAGACGTTCGTTCATTATTGGAGTGGGACCAAGCAGGTGTATAAGACAAGATATTTTCACCCGTTTGGCATAATGATGGGCCACCGTCTGTGACGCTGGCCCATCATTAATCCCGCATTGGGTCGACGTCTTGTGCTTGCTGAGTGACCCAGACCCCCGGGGAGCGGCGCAAACCAACCGTGGTAGCGGGGGTAGGTGTGAGACCCAGGAGACCGCAGGGCCGGCCGTGGGGTGGCGGGGTGTACTGGACCCGCCCAGATCCACGTGGAGATCACCAGCCGTGACCGGGGTGTCCGCGAGGGGGGGGGGGGGTCTGGAGGATCCCAGCACCTCATCGGGACAGGTCCGTATGGATCTTATCAGATGTGGAATCTCAGGGAGTTTACCTCTGTATATAGAAATGACAAGGCCGAAAAAATAGGGTTCATATAGTCTGGGTTTCAACAATATAATTTACGCCTTCATTTATAACCTATTTTTTAACTTGATAAATAGGCCTACATATTACTGACGATGGACTATAAAACACTGACATTCTGTGGTTTATTAGCACGTGCACAACCAGTTGTTAAAAGTAAAATATCCCTTTTATCTTGAAACACTGATATATGTTGGGACCTAAATTTCATAAGTCACATAAATTTTCTATCACTTGAAGATGTGGATCGCTACCGCGATACACATCTTCAAGTGACTGAAAATTTAAATTCAATAGATCTGAGCTCTAAGGGTTAGCTCCTATCTCCTGCATGTAACACAACACGTCTAGAATTTGCCAATATTATTTTAACGTTTTGAAAATAGTGGAGATTACGCAATCACCAGACGCTGGCTCTATGTTTTTAGTTACACACTCTGCAGACATTGATGTATACCGGGGGGGGGGGGGGTATGTAGCCGAGGAGAAATAATTAATTCAATGGCTGATTAATGAGTTTTTGCGCCATGTACTTTCAACACATTGAAAGACGTGTTTCATGTAAAGGTACCGTTAGAAATGATATCACGTTTATCATTATATTTAGATTTGTGCTCTATGTGACATGAGAGTAATCATCTCTCTATAAACGCTCATTAATTCATCTGAACCTGTTTTCATCCATTTATTATATTGATATAGAGATCAATTGCGTGTCACTTTTCCTCATCTAAACTGCAGCATTCTGATGGAAAAATAAATGAATTTTATATTATTTATTTCCTATATATAAGGCAGCAGATAATCTGAGTCATCACTTGTCTTAAGCTTTATCCGGATTATGTGAATGGCTGTCAACGTTGAATCAATGTTGGAATGATTGCACATATGTAAATCAGACTAGCGATATTGTAGTACTGCTGAAAATAATAAGCTTTAATAATTCCTAAATATTTTGCTAACATGCTCACAACAGAAAACTACAATTCAATGTTTTCTATCAACATTTTCGTGTGATTTACATGATAAAATATATTGTAGTAAAATATATAGTGTATACCCTAGTTAGTTTTTATATTGGTTCATATTTTTTAAATAAAAAATTGAACGTCAAAAATGTACAATTACAATTGTTATTTAATAATAAAGAGTGATAAACGCAATAGTTATATTATTATTTCATCAATTATTCATACATCTCTCATCAGATATAATGGCGCTGTATATGTGTCTGATTTTATCATTATGATTGGGTGAAATGCCTCATATTTACACGCAAATGACTAACTATTAAATGAAAATAAATGTACCTCACAAATTATTCATGTTACTTTATGGCTTCCTGTCGCATCCCCCTAGCAAGGAGAGGGTTAATTGACTAATTGTCAGTAGATCGACATATTCCATTTACGCTGCACAGATCTACATTGCTAATTCCATCAAACACGTTAATTTTTAGCAGCACCTGTTGTTTTTTCGTTTCTATCTACTACTACTGAATATATTATGAATCCTCACCACGGGCAAATACGAATGGTTGACGCAACTATGGCTCAATGCTAGGCCAACGTCTGCGACTTTCGCCCAGCATTGAGTCAACGTTTCTTTGTCGTGATTGCCATTATGAGAAATGATACTCCTTAAACAAGTTGTAAATAAGCCTGCTAAACAATAGGCATTTGCATAATATCTTTTTTATGCCTGTGTGTTTTTATGTAATTGCTTATAATACGAGAGAACAAACACAAACCGTGATATTAATTGTCACATGTGATTGTTATATTAATTTGTAATTAAACTCCTGTTGGGGTCTGAGAAATAACTAGCCGACTACATTGTTTTAATGATATAGGCCCTATAACGCGCAAAGTCATTTATCAATATCCCGTTTTTTCTTAGAACGCTTTAAATATTTACCATAATTAGGAAACCAACAGACTTAATCTTATATATTTCTATTGAATGTTTTTATTCGGCTAAACAAATTACATTTAAAAAAATATATTAGCTCTTCACTTATATTTGCGATAAGCCAAGAATGCTGATAAACGTGTGAATTTTGTCAAATATGTTTGAATGTATTTTGAAGCCCTATTATTTACGATGATTTCTTTTTTGTCACGTCAGCAGGTCACGGAGGTGTCAACCAATTAGGTGGCGTGTTCGTTAACGGACGACCTCTACCGGATGTCGTGCGACAGAGAATTGTGGAGCTCGCCCACCAGGGGGTGCGACCATGCGACATATCGCGACAACTACGTGTATCCCACGGCTGTGTCAGCAAAATACTAGGAAGGTGAGTAAACTTAGGCATAAAGTCACTGAAAACATGTATTGATGCTAAATATAACATAGAAATCTAACACTTTGAGCGCGAGGAACTATAATTAAGCATGTGAATAAGCAATATTTAATACACATAAAAATTGGTAAAATATACACTAGACCATTTGATAATGTATAACAATATTTTGTTATAGTTTCTTTTATCTCAAGCTTAAGTTACTAAGCATTTCTAGCTTCACATTAAAGGAAAATACAACTGCGCAACCCATCACTTAAAGTGTTGAAAAATTGTAAGGGTAACAATATTTTAAGAAGTTATACTTGTGTAATCATAGTAATTACATATTTTCCTATCTCAATAAAATACTTGATGAATTGTTTATTCACGATCACCGCATATATTATTAATTTATTCTACCACTGCAATATTCCGTATTTCCATTATACATTATGCATCATACTACATTAGCTAATACATTTATTGTTCTATTGCAATGATATTATATTGTCCTAATATGCCCAAGATGGCGATCTAAAAATGATGTCATTAGCGAAATTTCGAAATAATATTGTTTTTTTTTAGATAATTGCAGTTATTTTTTTTAGATAATTGCAGTTACGAACATTTATATAAATTATATAATAGATTAAAAATTTTAAAACTTTTATGATTTTAAGGGTGGTTACACTAACCATAAACAATGTGAGCATTGCAAATGAAGAAAACAGCCTAATATAATAAATAACATAATTGATATCAATGCACATTAATGCACAGTTAGAGTAATTAAGCTATCACTTTATTGGTCATTATCACGAACAAACACCATTTGTCGTTTAAGACCTGTCTTTATATGAACCTGAATGTATGGTCTCTGTGCTTTTGTATTCCGTTAAAAATAAATGTTACGTATTGATATCCAGAACAAAGTGATTCTTTGAGAGAAAGTCAGCAGCTTATAAGTCATTCAGCTTATACTCTCAAATGAGAGAACGTCAGCCTGATTACACTCTCAAAGGATGGCCTTGGTGGGAACAAAACTAAACATATGAAGTTAATTCTTGTGGGAAGAAATTGAATGTATGTTTAATTTAGTACTCTTATTATTGCATTACGCAAGAGTTCAATTGTTCACAGCATTTTATGAAATTGCTTCTTTTAAAATGTATTTCTCAGAACTAGTATGGCTGTTCTACCATTATATCTACACGAGATTGAATCTCCCCCCACTCTCAAAGTAGATTTGTCAGTTTTCAAAATAACTTTTTGTGAATTTTCTAACGGAAAGGACAGGTCCCAGGGGATCGACAGCCAATACTGGATCAACGCTGGGACAACGTCAGTGGGACAACGTTCCGACGTTGATCCAGTATTGGTGGCCGTGTGATTCATGTGTCGTGACGTCACTGATCCAGAATGACCTAATCAGGAATGTGTCACCGTGAGAGCAGGACACACGTGTCACCGGGTCGGGCCGCTCAAATACTGCCAGTCTCACCCCATGCCACGTGTACTGACTGGTCATTTCACCCCCACCCCCTCCCTTGTGGGTCATCATCATGTAGCTGCTGGGGTGGAGTTCTGAATCAGATGATTTTCGGTACTCGGTTCCCATATTTTATTTTTAAGTTTATATCCATTATTTGAACAAATTGTTTTTTGTAGAAACCCCAATTCAGCAGTACAAGAAAAATATAAACCCATGTAAAATAAATGGAAATTAAATACAGAATTATGAGTTGGATAAGTAGGCGTACTGATCATATCAATGTGATGATGGATGTGTTGTCATTGACAGGAATAATGATGCGATGTTGACGTAATATATAATCCGTTTTGGTACATAAAGTGTCGTAAATGCCACTCTAACGAGTGGCATATACGACACTTTAATTACCAAGTCCACACATACTAAATCATTGCATATAGACGCTGACAATAAGTCGCCGCCGCTGTTGCAATGGTTTATCTGGCGTCTGCGGGTGACGAGAAAGATGCTGGGGTGAGATAAGCGGGGTCCGTCCGCGGCTGCTGAGGCAGGCAGCGCTAATCTGGCCAGTAACAGCAGCCCGCGCGGGGGATGCTGCTGTGCGCTGATTATTCTGGGATGAGATGCATCCCTCAGACAGACACACAGACAGACACACTCTCTCACAGCCGCGCAGTCTTCACGGAAAAAGAACGAAATTTCTGAGTTTCTCATCATACCCTGCTCTTTCTCAGCGGATTTCGTTGCCGTGGTACCTTCTGATCGTATATGGATTTAGATCTTTCCCGCCCTCTATGTTTTAACGGCTGCTTTAGCTACATAGCTGATAACAGTATTATAGAGATAATTATTTATGTAGTACTTGTATAGGCCTAATGTAGGCCTAATGAAATTATTTAAAAATTATGGGACCATATGCTCCAATTTGTAATGCGTAGAATTATATAGTATATATAAATATATATTGAAAAATTACCGGTATACAGGCCTATGTTAAAGGCCTATTATACTTTTATATTTTATTTAAATATGATGTAATAAGAAATTAATTCTACATTGCAGTCATACCTTTAAAATAAAATAATAAAACAAATATATATGCATATTCAATATATTGAGTTACTGCCAAATAATGGCGTAACAAAATAATTATTTTAAAAAATTACTAATATCACATTGCAAAAATATATTTATAAAATAATTTAAATTATCATTAGCCGAATATTCAGCTCAAAGACCTGCCGCAGGTTCACAAAGGGTGTCTGTTTACCTATACATACGTACGGAGCTCAGTTTCTGTAGTATATATACGCACGGGGGTCAGCCGCCGTACGTATGGACTAAATTACGCGGCTCGTCTCTTATCGAAATGAGAGGGCGAGCACGGCCACCGCCTGAAGGCGAGATTGCCGACAGTGGAAAGGATTCACCCCGGGGGCAGAAATTGTTCTGGATCATCAATCAAGACAGCTGATTGACTGTAGGGATCCGAGACTGTCCAAGACAGCCCGGGCTAGCAGGTGCTGTCTAGGACAGTCCCGGACCCCTTAATACAGAGATGGGATCCAGAACCAACAAGATACAGATTGGACATTTTACTAAAGAAGTCATCACATTTTTAAGTATCCAATCAAGTACATCCCGCACGGGGAAATTGACACGCTCCCGGCGAGTGAAATTGGCAGGGTAATAGGAATTGTAACGGACCCCCCCCCCCCCTCTGCTCGCGGGGTCAGGCGGTGGTATGGCCGGTGCCCCCGGGGGCTGGGGGAGTGTACCGAGCGGTGCGGGGTCCCTGTTTAAAATGGAATCCGCACCAGGGATCCTGTTGCTGGACACCTCTTTGATCCGGATGATGGGATACCCATTCCTGACCGGGTGTTTACAGTATTTTACCGAGTGATCCGCGTCCTCACATTCCTCCAGTCCTGTGAAGTATGCACAGATTGCCGCCGGTACTTATACAAAGGAATCATAATAGGGGGAAAATAATAGCTAAATTACAAAGTAATTTTCATAGATTTCTAAATGGTGTCATTCCATTTTGTAAGGGATTGGGTAACTAATTAAACTAAATTAACAATATTTTCTATATCCAGTGTTAAACTTTTTGACTTTATGCATATAGATACAACAGTACTTGCTGGACCATCACATATTTATCCAGCTTGTTTTATTGAAATTTATTTTCAATATCTATTATTATAAGTTGATTAGATGTTGTACCTGCAGCATGTAACGAGAGATAAATATTACTTCTTAACTATAGGAGATAAAAACTCCAAATGGTATAAGGATGAAACATAGAAAATCAGGATAATTTTTATATTGCTGAAGGAAAATTTATTGTCAGTTTTATTATATATATGTACTGGCGAAAACACGTGGCACTATATTCGATTTAGGCCTACATGATCCCGTATTGCTGCTAGCAAGTTATTTATTATGCATTTGTTTAGCAATATAACGTGAATATTATAGTATTTTCTCCAAACATATATGGTTTGTAACCTAGATACCAGCCTTCTTTTAATATTATATGTAATTCTCTTGGAAATCATACAAAATAGAGCACCCTTTCATTTCCAAGTGTAGGGTACATATATGTATATTGTTGATGTGATTGAGTCCCAGCTGGTTGACACTATACTACATGTTGTGATTGGCCTGGCTGTCCATATCACTGTCTGTACAGGATCCATGTCCACTAGCTCCATGTCTACCCCCCCCCCCCTCCCCCGCTGCCAGCACAACGCTTGCCCCCAACACCCGAGTGCCACTTGGGCCAGCGCGCCAGAAATATTTTATTGGAATCGACGTTGCCATGCCAACCTGAAGGGACAGTCGTTGATCAAATCAGCGTTTTGATGGGTGGAGTGTGTGGCTTGGTGCTGGAGGGGGGAGGGGTCTGGATCAGTCAGGTTAAGGCTGCTGGTCCTGAACACGGACTGCACAGTGCGGGGTCCACGATCCTTACATGTGGACATGTAGGTCATAGCGCCCGGACAAGCCGATCCCATCTGTATAGCCAGGCCGGCATACCAACCACGTATCAATCACTCACCAATCAGATCGATATCCAACCTCAATATAGAACGTGTTATTTTCAGTGTTATCATTCAAGTTGTCCTTGTCCCACTTGTATTACGACACTGAATATAACATAGACTGATATTACACCAAGAACGTTCTATATAGAACGTCCTTGATTACACGTAGGGCAATTTTACATTAATACGTCGTTTTAAAAAGTAACATTTTAAAATATCATTTTGATAAATTACCACCTTTAATTCATAGTTGCACATTGTAACACAAACATGTAATGTGAATAAACCATCAAAACAGCCACCTGTTAAAATAATAAGGGGTTTTGACAATTTAAAACATGCAAGGAATAATGGCTGGTGGCATATGCCACTACCTCCATGCAGCAGATGAGAGACGTTGACGCAGCTTTGTCAAATATTGTATATATTGGCCCAGCATTGGGCCTATCTCTTCTTTATGATAAGTGCATGTGGACAATAGATGATAATATGCGTGGTACGACAGTGAGCGACAATAGAAGTGTTTTGCCACTTTTGTGGCTGACACTTGACAAAGGATAATTTGCACCCAACCATATGTCCAAATGACTTCCCACAGTCCATGGTTCAACAATGGTAATTTCTTTTAGAAATAAGGGAACGTACGCCGAATCAGAAATTAGGTATGATTGAGCTGAAAATTAGGGGTTTGATGATGTGACATATTCCACGCCCCTCCACGCCTATATCAAAGAAAAAACATTGGTGCAGCATTGGCTGAATGTTAGCCAAACTTTTTTATGACTGCTTCGTCCTGAGCTATTGGACCTATGCTGAAATAGCGCCTGTTGTGATTTGAGAAAATAATCACTTTTTTGGCAATGTATGTTCTTCTTTCATCTCCTTCTGAATTAAAATGTAAAAACTTATATATATATATGTATTGTGTTTGTAGAAGGCGGCTCCACTTTATTTAAGCCTACAAATTATTGTAGTCTCAGTTTTTTTTATTTTTAGGCGGTAACTTTGCTGTGCCAGATTTTTTTTTAATATTCTAGTCTTCATAGGAGGTGATGGTATTCCCCCATATGACGTCACACACATACTCTGATAGTATAATACCCCCATACAGCCGCATGCTAGCAGGACGATGATCCCTTTGTTTAATTTCAGGTACTATGAAACAGGTTCAATACGACCCGGGGTGATCGGGGGGTCAAAGCCTAAGGTGGCCACCCCCAATGTGGTGGATTCGATCTGTGATTACAAGCAGGAGAATCCTACGATGTTTGCCTGGGAGATCCGTGATCGTCTTCTGTCCGAGGGGGTGTGCACGGCAGATAACATCCCCAGTGTCAGCTCTATTAACAGGTAAGTCAGTGATAACCAGTGGTTTAGAACAGCGCACTCACACCCGACCTTTTGCAGGTATACTGAGACAGGCTCCATCAAGCCAGGTGTGATAGGCGGGTCTAAACCCAAGGTGGCCACGCCTAAAGTGGTCGGCGCCATTTGTAAGTACAAGCGTGAGAATCCCACTATGTTCGCCTGGGAAATACGGGATCGGCTGCTGACCGAGAATGTGTGTGACCAGGAGAATGTGCCCAGTGTTAGCTCTATCAACAGGTGAGGCTAAACGTCTCCCCCTGTAGGCCTAGGCTACCCCTATAAGCTGACGTGCAAATACAAACAGCTGGAACTGCTTACTCAAAAGTGATACTTAAAAATAAGCAGGTACAGCTGTTTGCTTTTACGCAGCAGTTTAATATAATAATATACTATACGTCTATATCAACTATACGTGTTTCCAGCATGCGTGTTATCTCCTACATTTACTTCCGCTGTCTCCACGACCCCTAGCGAATCCTCTAGAAACACAACCTAGTACACTAGGCTACAGCATTGTCCCATGATTTGCAGTGTTGTTGTTTCATCACTCTTTAGCAAATAAGCAATTTATTATGAAAAGCATGCTATATTCAAAATTCATTTAGAAGCATGTTTTCTATTGTTTTGTTTTGCTTTGTCGTCACAAAAGTTCACAAAGTCCCTAAATACCAAAACTCTTGGTATTGGTGGGTGGTTGCTTGCTCCGTGATGGGTAGAATATTTTTAGCTGCTCGTTTTTAGCTCTGTGTTTTGGGACGTTGTGAACGTTTGATTAGATCCCTTATGTCATGTGTCATTTGAATTTATTCGAATATGTTATTGTGTGAAGCACGTAGAATTCCATCAGATAAACGAACGTATCCGTATTATGAGAAACAAATATGTAAAAAGATGCTCATACTGTGTACTTTGTGAAATAATATTTACATTTTTTTATTAGAAAAAAAGTAATGTCAATGTATAGTTTCAGTTTGAGAATGTTGAGCAAGGAGCAATGTATATAATGGGAATTGTTTTCCAAATTGTTTGCTCATACATGAGCATCATCACCTGTCAAGACCTGGTGTGGTGCTTGGCTTAGGATATGATCCGGAACAAAGGATTATTGCGTGATCCGAGCAGATCCGGGTTAGGCGGGCGCTTTGTGACGATAGAATCCGTCAATTATAAATGATACCTGATCCTAAAGATGTTCACAGATATAGGCTACCTCACCCAGCCAACACAATGCGCCGTACCAATGCTATAAATGTTGGCCCAAAGCGTGCAGCATTAGCCCATTTTGGCCGACATACCATTTCTTAATTGCTTATAGTTAATGAAATTAAAAACTATACTGGTCACGTTTATGTGGTGATCTCGTGACACATCCATTAGCTAAAGTATTAACCCTTTAACCGCAGGTGCCGCATATATTATATTCGGGTTTTCATTTTCATTAGCACATTGAGTACCACATTTTAAATATGTTAAAGATAAAATGTGACATCAACCAGCAAGATTTGAAAAGAGTTGACCTCCATTTTGTCAAATCTGAATAATTTTCACTCACTTGAAGTTGTGGATCGCGTCAGCGAGACACAACTTCAAGTGGGTGAAAATTTAAATTGAATAATTTGTCGGTTAAAGGGTTAACCCTTACAACGCTAAAATAATTTTACATAAACCATGGAGACCAAAGTTTAAAGTCGGTCCCCGCTCTGAAAGGTTTAAAATATTTTTAATGAGTTTCACTTGAAATTCACATTGCTTTCCACGAAATTCAATGTAATAAATTCTGAGCAAGTAGAGTGCACCTTATTGTAATGTTTTAGTCTCACAAATTAAAATATACACCTATATGTAGCATTTTTTCTAATATCCATTTTTTAGTCTCGTTTTCGCTCAGTTAGTTCTTAGAAGGTGGCAGTGTGAGTGAGATGGGTGGTAATAATGTACATTGTGCCGGAATTATGGGCGGAAAAATCGGCTTTTGATGAGAAAGACATGATGGGGTAACTAGCAGGGAGCTGGCATAGAAACACCCTCTCAGACCCACTGGCCATTATCAAATACATATTTGGCGTATGACTTTGAAATTTGTAAATACAAATGGTCAAATAAGGAATGAACACGATATGGATTTGACAATGTATAGTTTATTAAGGATTTTATATTTTTTAAATAAGGCATTTCTGTGAGGTGTTGCTAAGCAACCCGCGGCAGGTGTGACTGCTAGGATGGCGCCCGTCCTCGCAGTTCCACCCTCTCTCATTGATCCAACGCTGGTTGTGCGTTGATCCTGTGTCTGTCACGTTGGCCCAACGTTGACTTGATGTTTGGTGCGTGTAGCTGAGCCAGGGAATAATCCTGGCGGAATTGATGTGACCATTCCTGTAGTAAGCCTAGCGTATAATGCCCAGCTGCCTCCACATTTGTTTGAAAATAACCCAGTAAACACGAAACATTTGTATAACATTTGTACATCGTTGGGCCAACGTCGAAGACGTTGGGCCGACGCTGTACAAATGTTATACACATGTTTTGAGTTTGCTGGGACGGCGGTGTCGCTAAAGCGGGAAGAAAGAATAGACTTTGCTCGTCATCATTTGATGTTCTGAATTATCTATTCTTATTATCCATAATTGACAACTAGAATGAGGTAGATACATTGTCAAAACAGTTTGGGAAAACACATAGAAAATGACTTGAATATCAATACTTAGTAATTCGTAAGAATAGGTCTCGATGCTGATAGTAAAACATTATAAATAATACAGTATAATGCAAAATAGTAAACATATTTAAATAATAATATTATATATATATGCTTTTGAGAAGCAATTTTTAACAGTAAAATACGTGAGATTATCTCTGGGTTAACGGGATGTGATACCCCCCCCCCCCCCCCCCAGCCACGCTACCCCGGCGAGTGGCGCCCCGCCACGGCAGCGTGTGGGGCGCTGATAAGGCGGCCGAGTCCATAAGGCGAGTCTGGGCAAGGATCGCGCCGCCACCTCTACCGCCCCGCCCCGTGATCCGTGGACGAGTTATGAGGACACCCCCCCCCCCCAGATCCCTACCCGCCTGCACCCCGGGATGAGTCCCACACGCCCCCCCCCCCCGCCCGGCCAGGCTCACAGACTGACACGATCCATGTTTGGTAGCGTCCCGCCCTGTCTGCGGCTCACCCGCGCTCTGTATCACAGCACTGTGAACATCAAGTAAACACGATATGCTTACCTGATGATGGTTTAATGCTGGGCCAGCGTCGGAGACGCTGGTCCAACATTAAACCAGCGTCAGGTCAATGTCTCGTATATTTGTTGGATATCCACGGGCTGCTAGCCGATGATATTATAACCACAAACATGTCGTTCTCTGAAAATCAAATATTTTAAGATCGTCTCACACTGGAAAACAAACTAATTAATTTGCATTTATAAATTATCATATGTGGACTGAAGTCTGTGTAAGTGAATAGGGATGTATGTCATTTCGAAGTTTGAAAAGGGAAAGAACATTTTGATTGCCTGACCGTTAGATATTACCGTAATTATTGGACACCTTGTGATCGCCATCAATCATCTCAGCTTACTTCATTTGTCCATCGCGTCTCATTTTGATTCATATTTTTTCTGACTGTATATTGTTTCTGGGGCGATGAACATAGGTGACAAATGATGGTGAAAATTATGATAATTTTCATTGTGCGGCGCGGTTTTCAAAAAGTCAAATGCTAATTATCTGGAAAAAGGAAATATGATTTTGCCCGCTGAAGTCACGTCCCTGTCAATAAAGGAGGTATAAGAGAGGGCAATGATGCAGGATAAATCATCCGAAATGATTGATTCATCTTGTTTTAAATATAGCCTACTCTTTGCTCAAATCATCTAAATTATTTCTCACTTTTCACCTTAATTTAATAAGGTGTACCATTATGATTATGAACAGAACGTTACACGTTTAATTGTGTTTGTTCTCTGGGCTTCAAGGGGTTCATCCCTTTGAACGGTCCCTTGATGATCCGTGATGCGAAGGAAAACAAACGACCTAATGAATCGTGGCGTGGCGCCCTCACCTCTCACCTCATTGCACCCCTCGTGGGACAATCCACCCCAGTCTCCCCTTCCCAGCCAGGTTTCACACTCTTTTATTTCCTCGTCAGATTTAATGATTATTATTAGATTGATAATACTTGATTTCAAGCCAAATATCTGCCATATAATTATTCATTATACCAAAGATTTCTTAATTATGTGAACTGTCCATCAACAGAGATTGTGAAATCATTTTCATCCAGTTAAGTAATACTGATTTGAAGCTGATAGTTGAATAAACTGACTTTTGTGTGGCGGCATATATTAGTCCAGTAACGACACTAGAGATTAAATAAAAGCAGTTATTTATCACTGCTTAGATGAATTAAGTATTTTAAATCAGGACAAAGTACAGTACTTTGACAAAAAACAAAAGGAAATAAATTAAATTTCTTGATAATTATGCACACTGCCATGCAGGCAGTATTTTCTTGATTTTCCCTCTACTTTTTTTCCTGGCTGATGCAGTGTAAAGCTGTAAAAAGCCAGTGTCGCCGGGTTCGTTACTATGGCGATGGGAAGCGGCAGAGCGTGACGGGAGGCTCCCGCGGCTCTCGTGACGATCCCGAGGGGGCGTCCAAGTGGCACAAGCTCTGTTTACGAACCCCTCGTCACAGTACATCTATCCGGCCACGTAGACACATACCGTCCCCAGAGCCCCCCCCCCTCTCTGTACTGGATCGCCGGCTGCAATCAGTACCAGGATGTCTTCTAATACTTGTCTCAACTCTCTCTAAGTTGCGGGCCAACCCCGGCTACGGTAACCCAACATAGATCCAACGTTGTGCAGTGTTTGGTATTGGCTGTTTACGTCCATGGATCCCTTATGGCAGCAGTGACTGTGAATCCCCGCTGGACACCCCTTGTCAGCATGGCTTATAAACCATTGTACAGAAAGAACACTAGCTCTCCGATAATCACGACTATAGTCAGTCGTTTTTAATCTGTGTTATAAGCTGATGAAATCACTGGTATTCAATAATATTGGAAATGAAACGTGTGTTTAAACATCAAGATTTACAAATGTATGGTCTCAAATTAAACAAATATGAGTAATTTTCACCCATTTGAAGTTGTGGATCGCGGTAGCGAGACACAACTTCAAGTGTGTGAAAATTTGAATTCTTTAATTTTAGATCATCCAATATAATAGTCACCACTACACAGCAGAATAGTTTAGTCTATTAAATAGTGCTTCTTGGTACATTGATTAGAGAAAAGCTTTCGAAGGATAAAAAAAAGACAAAACTAAATTTGGAGCTGATAGTAATCAGGTGTGTGTCAGTGGGGTTTGATTGAGAACCTAATGTTGAGGGAGTGGTGTGTATAAATGGCGGTTAATTAATGACCCGGAGCAGAGAGTAGCGCGTCCCCTGTCCTCGTCCCTCCCTCCATGGATCACCCCGGGGGAGTGCTTATCCCGCTACTGTCCCCGACTCTACCCAATGAATAACTCCACGATTGATTCTCTCGGCTTTGGGGTGAGGGGAACCCCCTTTCCCCGAGATCAAGACTGTCAGAGAAGGGGTGAGAGAGACACCACCTCTCTGGCAGTCTGGGCGATATTTTCAATTTATCCTCCTGGATCTATATTGTGTTTGCTTTAATGTTGAATCTCATGCACGACCCCTTGTCATGTTTAATAAAACTTTTTTCCCCTTCATTGTAATAGCTTATACCGGTATGATATATGTTTTGATAATGAATCAAATTATTGATTCACACAAAATATAATTTTAAACTGTGATATTCACTAGCTGTGTTTGTTTGTTGTTGATAGATTGTAAATATTAATATTCACATATGATTAAGAGAGGTGTTTATATTGTTAAAAATATTTTTAAATATTAAAATATAAGCAAATATGTTTTCTCAACTTGTTTAAGTACGAATTGCTCGTTTTAAAAATATCTTAATTTGTTTTATTAACAAACGTAGTTATTGTAAACTATTCAGATTCAACTAATATACAATAATACAATAAATATAATTATGCTATAATGTAATTGTAATTATTAGATTAGAGCAAAAATATAGTATTATAATAATACCTTGCATGCTATGTATTGACACGATCCCATACATATGACTTTCAGAATTGTACGTAACAAGGCCGCTGAGAAGGCTAAACAGGCCGGCCAGCCCCCATTGTCAAGCCAACCGTCACCCGGTCCCACCCCCAGTCCTCTCACAGCCGGCCCGGGGGGTCAGACCCAGATCATCAGCCCGCCAGCGTCAGGTGGTAACGTCAGCTACACGTACAGCATTAACGGTATCCTAGGCCTACCTAACGGTCAGGTAGCCCTGGCCTCACCTACAGCGGGACATCCTATGGCCGCGGTACAGGAGGGTCCTGGTGGAAAAAGAAAAAGAATGGACGATCCAGGTAAGCTACACATGATTCACCTGCTATCGAGTGTCTATCTCTCTGCATTATGAAAGCTTTAAAAGTGTTCCAGATACAACAAAAAAATTGTGGAATTATTTTTCATCCACTTAAAGATGGACATTGCTCATACTACGCTGGAAATTGCGTGATGCAACTTCAAGTGGATGAAAAATAACTTAAAAATATTATTATAAATTTCATATCCATTAAATATATTTACTTGCACTAATACATTACCCCCGATACTTAAAAATCAGACATTATATATAAATAAAATAGAAAAATTGCAATAATTGTTATGATTAGTCCATCTATATCAAAACAATTGTTGTCAGTTTATTACAACATTAGATACGTATCGAATAATTATAATCTGTTTTGTCTCATAGATTTAATGACAAAACTAAATATGTTTCAAATTTAAATTTGTGAACGATTATCTCGGTATAGATGGATTAATCAAACATTATTGTATCTTTCTAATAATTATTGTTATACTTAGCTTGCTCTAACAATGTATTTGACTGAGCTTTGTGACTCAGAGCTCGCTGATCCACGTGGATCAATCTATTCCCAGAAATGTGTGTCGGGTTGCATACCAATCAGGTACAGTGATGGGTTGAGACCCCCCCCCCCCCTCCGCCGTGTGACCTCTGTATTGATCTCACATTTTATTCCCTCGCTATATCACTCGGCAAAACAGTTGAGGAGGAATTGATCACCCCGGTAATCTTAAACAATCAGCCTCACCCTCATATTAACGGTAAATGTCATCTATATTCTCATCTAAGACAACTAAGTTGTATAGGCCTATATTACACACACATATAAAACGATATTATACATTATATAATATCAACATGAACCACTAGAAACTATAAGTTTTGTGGAACTCGGATATAGGCCTAACCGGATATAACCGTACGTTTTATTGACTTCATTTTGTCAAATCTGAATAATTTTCACACACTTGAAGTTGTGAATCGTGTCAGCGAGCCACAACTTCAAGTGGGTGAAAATTCCAATTGAATAATCTGGCTGGTAGAGGGTTAAAAATTCCAAAAAAAATCTTAGTATCACTGCTACCAGTTAATTAGTTTGACATCTGTCCTGGCCTCTGTATGACATATGATCCAAGCCCATTTAAATCCCATAAAATGATGTTCACTTAATAATGACAGATCTGTATTTGTGGTTGGGATTCCCTGACTCCCAAAACCCATACTGAACCTGCCCCCCCCCCCTCCTGCCTGGAGAATGCTGAACCGTGAGCCACATAAAAATGCTGCAGGTCTGACTAGGGCAGTGTAGTGCTTGCGTTGGCATGTAATGACCGGTATTCATGCAGCCCTGTTATGAGTTATGACCACTACTTTACCACTATATGCCGTCATCTGAAAAAAATATTCTATGCGTCCCAAAGCAGACAAAATATTAAAGGGCTCTTGCTCAAGCTTTAAAAAGTTTCCCTCATAACATTTCCTGAGAGAATCAGTTGTAGAGGGACCATTTTCTAAATTAAATATTGTATTGGAAATATTTAATTAAATATTATATTGGAAATATTTTTTTCTGCAGATTTTGTACGTACCATGTTTAATGCAATTTACTAATATTATTTCATTTGAGTTAAATATTTAATTTTTTAAATACAAAATTCTCACGATCTCCCACATGCCAAATGGTATACGCACTGTTAGAAATATTTCATTATTATAAATAAGACAATTTATGACCCCCTGATTTTGCTCTCATGATTCGCAAGGGGTTCCTGCTACTGGTAGAAGAGCGAGAACCTCCCGCTGACAATATCATCCAGCCAGCCTCCTACAATCCGCTAAACTCGCCAGGAAATGGTTCCCAAATATGCGTGACTTGTACTGATCTGAATGACAATGGCGGGAATGGCGCGCAAAAAGGCTCCCCCGTATGTGAGCGAGACATTACGACGTGCGCGCGACTCCCAGACGACGGGTGAAAGCTGGGCCAACGTCTTAGACGTTGGGCCAGCTTCCACCCGTCGTCTGGTGCGCATCTCTGGGCGTTTAGCTGTAAAAGGCATATAGTGAGGACAGGTAATACATGGATCGTGTGATCCCCGATTCTGGGATTGGCCGGATTGTTAGCGTAGCACAATGGGACTGCGTCGCGCTGATTCGGTTGTTGCATGACGTTGGTCGTGGCGTTGCCGTGCATCTCGCCGCCGCAGCGCCTTATGCAGATGGGCCAGCCGGCCTGCCCGCCACAAAAATAACAATTTGTTTTCCGAACGGCACATTAAGGCGAACGATAAAACAGTTGCGCCCGCGGCGGGCGGATACGCCAAATGGACTGCTCGCCGGCGGATTTATGAAAAACACTCCCCGGCCGGATATGAAATCCATTTAGCAATGCGATTCGTATTTTAGGCATTCGGCCGGCATCAATCAGGCGAACTGGGAATCGGCGAGCGAGCGGGGGCTGAGCGGTGCTCACGTCGCGGCGCCGCGCGGCAAATACCGCGCCGTCCTCAGCTAAGATGTAATGCAAGGCGACGACTTGTGTGACTTAGCAATGTGACTGAATCCATGGAGACGAGATGCTGGGAGCCGAGATAACGCCTGTGTCATCTCGGCCTCTAGCATCTCGTCCTCTCTGGATACCCAGCAAACACGAAACATTTGCATAACATTTGTACAATGTTGGACCAACGTCAAAGACATTGGTCCAACATTGTACAAATGTTATACAAATGTTTTGTGTTTACTGGGATAGCGCCGTGGCCTCCCAGCTCACACACACTGACCGGGACCGGGACACCGGCAGCGGTTATTGGTTTTAATTACTGCGGTCGGGATCTTGGGGTAGAAGCCCCGCGGGTGTCCGGAATAACAATGTGGCGCGGACCCCTGGAGTCCCGCGTGTCTGCCATCTCTCGAGCCACGACCACACAGGGCAGCTCACGGCCCTGCGGGTCACCACTTGACCGTAATGAATAGACAAGTGGAGAGCAGGCGGCCTGCCACTACCCATGCTCATTAACGCCCGCGTCCGCACCCCCAGTCTTTGTCCCCTAATCACGTTAGGGCCGGGCACTGTGATCAAATTGTAGGCTGCCAGCGCTGATAAGCCCAATCCTACCTCCGCCCTACACCGCCCTGCGCCGCCCTGCCTAGAAAACGCCACTGTTTATCAATCTAGTCGCCGACTGAGTGTTAATACGAGCGTAATCATATTAACAGATGACAAGGGGCGCAGGACAAATAAGCCAACAAGATAATGGGATAATAATCAACTGCCGCTATGGCTGTGAGTCTATATAACGTTACAGTAACGCCTTGATCCCCGGATGTCAGGCAGTAAGTGCCAGCACCACCATCTGATCATGGGGCGCAGATTGACGTCTTCACTTGTCGACAATATTTGACTGTTATCCTGCATCTTTTAATTTTATCCTTTTGCCATACAAAATGTGCTCCCTAACTGATCTACTTGATCAGATTTACTGGCCAATTTTATGGGAACTTCTGGGAATGTCTCAGATTTCACATAACACATGTCTAATTCTTCTGCAGTATTTCTGGTCACGCAAAGGACTTGCTCACATTTCAATGCCCTGTAGAATGAAGTAAAGCTGATTCCCAAAGAAGTCATACAGTGGAATGTTAATTTAAACACAGTATCGCCTAGTGTATGTGCTGCTAAAATAAACAAAAACATCTTTAGGTCATAGATGTTGGGGTTGTTATTTTATCTGGCAGCGTTGCCCAAAAATAGACAAAGCAATGGATTACCATTGTGATGTATGATTAGGCTATTTTTGGTGGCATTCATGTCATGTTTATAGAGGTGATCTTAACATTGGTTGAGTTAAGAGCTCCACAGAAAGAACATCATCTAGATTGTCCGGTGGTCCCATCCCGATTGTCCGGTGCCGCTATTCGGTCATTGTGAGTGACCAGTGACTCGTTTGACCTATGGTCACTTGTGAATGTGGCAGCCTATCTATCGGCAACTTTCGTGGAATGAAAGGGCAAACGAATCTGGCAGAATAAGTGGCCAGGATTGCGGAGGAGGGTGGGGTCTGAATCCATGCCCTTCTCATAATGGACAAGTCTTGTCCTTGGAGCACGCAACAGTGACCAGTAGATGACCAGTCCGTATGATATCATGTGTCTGCTGGACTGTGGCTCAATGATTGACCAGTGTCACTGAAGCTGGTCTGATACACAACCAATGTTTAGCCGCTATCTCCTGATAGATGACTACTACACTGACCATCACGTTTGAGCTTTGATGAGAGTGGACCATAGATTGAGAGACACGCTGTATAAGGGATTGTAGACTATAGGCATCCCTGTCTGAATCCAGTGATCCCGGTGATCCAGATGACGGATCTCCCGGTGATGGAGCGATCACCTCAATCTGTGAAGAGGCAGTTACTCAGGATTGAGTGCGTCTACCTGCACCTTACAATGACCGTGATTAATCATTCCACTCATTACTACCGCCCCAAATATTCACTTAATACAGCATGTTCTCAGATATTATAGTTACCGAGTTTTCACAGTGCATCGTATTGCAGGATGCACTGGAGAATCACTAACCACCATGTCCATGAAAATCCCTTAGATGAAGAGATGTGACTTCAGCCAGCACGTTGTATAAAGTCAATCTTTCGCATGAATTGACCCAGCAAACACAATACATTTGCATAACATTTGTACAACGTTGGTCCAACGTCTAAGACGTTGGGCCGACGTTGTAGAAATGTTATAAAAAAAAATTGTGTTTGCTGGGTATCTCATTCTTATTTACTATGATATATCATGGTGTAATTATACAGATTCATTATATATTGAGCGGGAAAAAAACATTATCTCAAGAACGTTGCCTCAAAAAAGAATTCTCCATTCACGTTTACCTTTACCAAACGCAAATGCCCGAGAGAAAAGCGGTTGTTTTCCTTCCTCTATATACTCATGATCCATTGGCTATTATTCACCGGGAATATTTGATCGCGTAGTAATCTGGCCATGTTCGCATTCTTATGGGATTGGTAATAATCCGCGAGGTAATTTGTTTGTTACACACGAGCGGGTAGATGTCCCGTGCACAATAAAAATGTAATTACGTGGAAAACACGGCTGTTTGTACAAGTCTGCGATCAGTGTGCGTCATCCCAGCTAACACCAGGCGGTAAACCAGTGCCCATTTAATGTCGACACGACGTCGGTGACGGCGTGCCAACATTAAATGGGCATTGGTTTAACGTATGGTGTTAGCTGGGATAGACCATCAGCCAGTGGCGTCTCCTGTCACACCCTCAACACAACAGTAAAAGGAAGAAACTCAGATGTTTACATCATCCTATTTATCTATCGTTATTGGAGAATAATTTACTGATGAATTAATCACTTCGATCCACATGTTCGTGCTGAAGCAAAATTATAATTTCAATTTATAATTTGATATTTCTAAGAACAATATTTCTTATAAATGAGGAGTACTTTTTTAGAAAATAATTTGTGTATTATAATTAATAGGGCACCGGATAACGGTGTATTTTCTAAACCATGATTTATTGAGAGCAGCTAACAACCAGAGTCGGTGCGGTGGTTTTCCAGTTTTAGTATGTCTTCTTTCTCCCGTTATCCGTGAATCCCATGTTTTCCTCTCCCGCGTTCTGGATCCCTCGGATTGTCCCCTTCCCAGTTCCCCCACCGCAGTCCGCGAGAGACGACATGGATCTCATTAGCCGGCGGCGGCGTTTTAGCCATTTGTGTCAAATTACGAGGCTGTCAGTTGCTCAGAATTAGTTTCTATTATCTGATTAGCTGCATTAGTGTGAGACAATCAATCAAATTAAAGATGTGCCGTTTCCCGGCAAGCACGACACATTGAAATAATGCTGGTTTATTGTGGGGCCAGCGTCGCAAACGCTGGCCCAACGTTAAACCAGCTCTGTTTCAATGTGTCGTGTTTGCTGAGTTGCAGCCCGCCGTCTGCCGCTCGCGTCCCACAGGTTTTCTTCCTCACGCCGTGGTGGAGAACCTGTGGGGCACGTCGCCCGCCGCGGGGTAGGGCCACAATGTCCCCCGGGGTGGCGGCCCGGCTCGTGCCAGACAATGAAAACAAACTGATTTCGTCATTCGTCAGCGCCGAGCACATCCTATCTGCATGCGCTGCAACTGAAGAAGGATATAAATAAACTCCCTCACTCACCCTCGCCGATGGTCTATCCTGAGGGAGGGCAGAACACCCTGTAGGGTATATGAAAACAGAGCGACTGAAAAACATGATATATTGAATTACTAAGCTGCTTGTATTTGGTGTGACGTCCTTATCGTGTCGTACTTTATAGACATTTTTTCTGTGTGGCTTATTTCCGCTTAGTTTTATTGTGACTGAAAATAATTTACAAAAAAAAATAATTAAATATTTTTTACTTTACAGTTAATGGACATTCTGATCCCGAAGGACATCCTGCAGTTGACGACAGACAAGTGGTGAGTAAAAATAATCATTTTATCGACCCCTTGAAAGTAAAGTGTTTAATATATTTGCTGCTGATTTGTTAGCTTTTAAGTGCAATGTAATGTCAAGCAGGTCGTTTCATTCATTGTAGAATTAATACGTTCTGATTGATAATATTGATCTGCCCGTGCACTTTCAGGAACTCTGGTACCAGAATAACGTGACTAAAATGCCCAAGACAGAACCAGACAGCCCCGAGCGACATCATCATCACCAGCAACAACAACAACAACAACAACAGCAGCAACAACAACAGCAACAACAGCAACAACAGCAACAACAGCAACAACAACAACAGCAACAACAGCAGCAGCAACAACAGCAACAACATGACCCCGCCCAGCAGCAGGCTACTGCTCTGATGGCAAACGGTTTCCAGCAGGCTGTCCAGCAGTACATGGCATCCACGGCGGCGGCGGCGGCCTACACCCCAGTGACCACGGCGGGGATCAGTCAGCAGCATCATCAACCACAGACTGCTGCCGTAGACTTCAGTCAGACATTACCTAGTATGGCTGCCGCGGCCGCCGCCGCCGCCGCCGCTGGGGCGGGAGGTCTACAAGCCGTGAATATGAGCATCAACAGTAGTGCTGACGGCCAGCAATCATCTCCTAATGCCACCACATACGCCCAACCCATCGGTGAGTACTCAACTGGCACTTACTCTGGGCATTTAACCCCACATAACAATGATGTCCAGTACCCACCCCATGTGTACAGCTACCCTGTTAATACCAACTGTGGTGTTAGACCTCTATACCACCATGAACTGTAGATTACATGCATTACACACTATATACTATAGTCTGGTACGGTGCAACCTGCGATGAAAGAACATTGTAATAAATCTTCCCACCACTGAACACTGCTTTCTGTTGTCATAAATTCAATATTTTCATGTTAATTGGACTTTTTGAGAAAGTACACTTTGAAAGTTAACTTCGCAGGTTACACAGTGCTGCCATTCTGGTATAAACAATTTGACAATTACCCAGCTCCATGTGATATAGAAGATAATAAAACAAGACTCTAATGTCAAAACATATGTGCCCATGCACAGCTAACCTAACATGGCGTTTTAGGGGCTTTAATCTGAAACAGAAATCAATATTCTAACACGCACCCTTCGTTTGTAGTGAGTGCCCTTTACGGACTGCGACTTGTTATAATAAGCCTACAATCATTTAATATAGACACGTAACTCTATTATAGGATATAGCTCCAAATATGTGCACCATTAAGTCATACCAAAAACTTGAAAAATGCGTCTTTAATAAGCTTTCCATCATCTTCAATCTGGTTATCACTGTGAAAATAACCTGCCATTGATGTTATTCCCTACCCTACCATATTGCCCACCAGAGGCCAAATTGTGTTACCTGACACTCGTATGATACCACACTCCGATTGATAGTGCTCGATATTTCCAGCGAAACAATAAATTATTGTTCCAATTTCTCCAGACATATCATAAACATCTCAACCACTCACGCTGTTGTTGCATTGTTCATTGTTGCTTCTTATTTGAATGCATGCATGCTTAGAATAAATTAAATTTTAGTCATTATTATAAATCGCTTGTTACGTATTTGTTGTTTGTTTATTGCTATGTTCTTACTTCATTTGTGTATTTGTTTACTTGCGCGACCAAATTTCGTCGATTAATGACCAGCCTAACCCTGACAGTGCGGGGATCGACTTTAGTCGTCAGAATCTGACGTCTGTAGACGTCAGATTCTGACATCTAAAGTTGATCCCCGCACTGTAAGAGTAAGCATATTTATAATGGCCGTAGATCCATAATAACATAGGTATTCAAATGAATCAGAAAGAGCTGACTAAGACATTTATGACGATTTCAAATTGAAAAAAACCCTTTAGTCTCCATGCTTTATACAAAAATATTCAGCGCTTTAAGGGGTAAAATCACGTATGGGTGGTATCGTTAGACATGATAAAAAATATATCGTCATTTTCTGGTAATCGGCGATCTTCCCTAATTGTTTACTCATTTAGGTTGTTGTCCTCTTTTATTCCCCTATTTTTATTCTGATTTTGCATGAACACATTATAGACATGCATGTTATATAATAATTGTGATAAAAACGCATGAATACACGTATGACACGTAGATATTTAATTGTTGTTAGTTATCTATGTTATAACCGCATGCATGTGCTTACCATCGCCCCCTGCCGACTGTCACAGGTACCATCACCATTCCCAGTGGTACGCCGCTAGCAGAAAGCTTGTCCTCCTCTGTCGGCATTAATCTGGCCACTCATGAACTGAAATCTGGCCAGATGCACGAAGTGTCAGAAGTGCAAGTAATGGAGGGTAAGTAGTACCCGTAACCCTCCCTTGGTAAACACACGGCACACGTGATTCATTGCCCATCACTGGAAATGAGTATGGGCATTTGAATGATAAATTATGTAATGTGGCTAGATATATTGGTATCCCAGCAAACACGGGGCTTTCACTCAATGCTGTTTCAATGTTGGGCTAGCGTCGAAGACGCTGTGCCAACATTGAAACAGCATTGGGTGAACGTCCTGTGTTTGCTGGGATGCAGTCTTTAAACATTTTCTATATCTAACACTGGATTCTAGATATATAAATGTGAAGAATTGTATTAATCTATAATAATCTACGGAGCATCTGTTTAGATTGTGATTGTAGTTTATTTTATTCAAGTTATTGTCATTTTTATAACGTATCCACCTTGATGTTTGCGTTATATAAAATGTTTTGTCTGCATGTAGAATTAAGTAGGCCTACTATTATCACCATCCTTATTAATAATACGTTAATTTTCTATTGATTTATTTGATTATTTATTTGCACGTTTCGTAATTCATTCTCAAGAAACCATTAAGACTTTCGAGTGTTCTACAAATGGTTATGAAGTACTATCTCAGCAAATACGAGACATAGATTCCATGTTGGGTTAGTGTTGGGCCACTGTTTATGACGTTGCCTCAGCGTTAATTCAACCTTTGGTGAACGTCTCGTATTTCCTAAGATGTAGTCATTTTGTTGAGACTTGATGGTTTTAGTTGAGCATGAGATATTTCCCTGCATGTATCCTCAGCACCTGCATGTGTGTTTCCATTGTGTTTTTCTAGCTAACAACAACAGTGCAGCCGTTGCCAACAACAACGTGGTGGTTGTCACTCCTTCTACACACTCCCCTGCCCCTGAAAAAGAAATGGTCGGTCCTACACTACAGCAAGTGCGCGCACACGCCCAGGCACAAGCCAATGCACACGCTCAAGTGCAGGCCCAAGCTCAGGCACAAGCCCGTGCACAGGCCGAAGCACAAGCGCAAGCACAAGCTCAGGCGCAAGCACAAGCGCAAGCTCAGGTACAAGCTCAGGTGCAAGCACAGGCGCAAGCACAGGCACAAGCTCAGGCACAGGCGCAGGCACAGGCGCAGGCACAGGCTCAGGCACAGGCACAGGCTCAGGCACAGGCTCATGCCCAGGCGTTACTACATGCTCAGGCCCGACAGGCTAGTGGTAGCCCTGGCTCACCTGGCGTCAGTAGCGGGGAGACAGGTCTGACACAGCAACAACAACAACAACAACAACAGCAGCAACAACAACAACAGAGCCAGGGTGTCACCCCGGCACAAGGCGCCCCTACCGTGGTAGCGGTGGAAACCAGTAGCTCTGAATTGACAGAACTTAAACCAGTGATGCCTACATTCACCCCAGCGTATCCCACCGGGTACACTCAGTATACAACGGTAGCCGCTCCAGCCACACCCAGTAAGTGTCCAGTACTATAAACTATACTCATCTCCTCCTATATATACTCACCTATATTCTAAAAGAGGTGGTGGAATACTAACTATTGCCATTTTCAACTCATTGAACACATTAAAGACGCATACAACTATTTTACTCACACGACATGGTGAAATAATATTAAACTGAAAGATCCGTTATCAACATGTACAGTATAAACAAAATGCCATGCACACAATTCCATTTTGTTGTTAAGTTCAAAACAACCAAACATTACACAACTAAATGTTCACTATAATTGATGTCAGAATCGTATGAAAACATTTTCCTCTATTTTTGCTGATCATGTTATGCCCCGTTGATGCGTAACTACTCGGTAGATGGCGCCACGCCATGACACAGGAAGTGCGCGGCAGGCATGCGCAATCACGCCGCTGCCAAACAGCGGAGGCGCGAATATGTTTTCCATCAACACATCTGAGTTTGACTAGCTAATAAGTAACTGAAGATGCCACACGTTACAGGTGCTCTCCTCTTACATCTTCTGGGATTGGGGGCCGCGGATCATAGGGATCGTGGAATGGGGAGAAGGGCGGATCCACAATTTAAGCAAAGGGGGCGGGCATCAGGATTGTGCTCAAATGATGACTTCTTCTAATGGCGCCTGCTTTAAGCAGGCGCCATTAGAAGAAGTCATCATTTTAACAGTTTGAATTCTAATTTCCCTGTGTCGATAAATCCAAGAAACTAGAGAGCAATATAGTACAATTTATTGCGACGCTTCCCATTATCAGTGGATCAGACCCAGGATTGGGAAGTGAGGGAGCGATAGAGGTCGAGCTGAGAGTGAGCAGCTCGAGTCCCGCTTGTGATCCAGAGTGATAGATCTTTTTCCAAACTCGCCCGAAAATCACTCACCGCAGCGGTTTCTTACAACAATTACATCGAGGCGCGAGGCGCTTTGAACTGGCGGGTGCCAAATGGTTCGCATCTGTAAAGGCGCAGACGTGGCTCGTCAGCACCTTTATAAATTGACGGCAAGTGCCGCGTCATCACCGTAGGCAAACAAGTGCTTTTAAGAGGCGCACATATCGCCATGGCTCACAGTCTAGGATGCTCTTGAACAGTTTCAGGCAATTCTGCGAAGATTCCTAAGTACCCATTTGTATAGTTCCATGGACTCAGAGCCCACACCATGACAACACATTACATTTGTCTTAACCCTTTAACCGCCAAATAATTCAATCTGAATTTTCACCCACTTGAAGTTGTGTCTCGCTGACGCGATCCACAATTTCAAGTGAATGAAAATTATTCAGATTCGACAAAATGGAGGTCAACTGTTTTCAAATATTGCTGATTGATGTCACATGTTATCTTCAACATGTTTAAAAGATGGCACATAATGTGCTAATAAAAATGAAAACCCGAATAGGCCTATATGCGGCACCGGCGGTTAAAGGGTTAAGATCATTTATATGCGCCTTATTTATAATAGCAGAATGAAACTAAACTGAACATCAAATATCATTTTCACATTAAAAAAACAATTTAATTTATTTCAACATTGCTATTAATTCAGCTAAATGTCAGATTAACAGAAATCATGTGACGTGGATATTTGTGGCTATGAGATCATCAGGTGATTTCAATGTAGATCGAAGACTGCTGCTCTCATTTGAAAAAAACACATTCTCATTATTGCAAATGACCGGGGCAACATCGTGATGTCTTGTAAATCACATTTTAGCACCTCACTTATATATATATCTCAAATCCTAATTCAGAAGATGTGTGCCGTTGGTTGATGGTCAGGCCCTATACAAACGTGGAGCGACGTTGGCCTAACCTCCCACCAACGCTACGCGTCACAGCACCTTTTCTCCATCTATGTAATCGTGCATCTATTCATCATGTTTGGCGACCCTTCATGTCAAAAGTTCACAAATAAAACTAAATACCCCGCATCCATCATCTCCTAAATCAATCTGTGAAAGATTGAGACGACTCGCATGTAGTGATCTTCACGTATTATCGTCCGGAGAATCTGGATGATTGGGCCGCATTCGACAGAGATACGTCTGAGGCATTCTGAAATGACGAGGGATGCGAATTAAACCTGGGACGTTTTTGTGGGCCGAGGTGTTGCCGTGCCTTTGATGTGAGCATCTCACGTTGATGCACTAGCAGCAGGTGGGCCGTTTCTTGTTTTTTGTCCGTCCGCCGGTTGCTCGGCGCGGTTAACGGCCTCTGGAAGCTCCTAGTTGCCAGAGGGGCTGTCCCTGATTTGGCCCGCCGTATGGGACTTGACATAACACCGTCTCACCGCGACCCCCGGACGCCCTTATCAGCGCACCTTTAACTCCTCAAGATCCATAGCGATCCAAAACAGTAAAACGTCACCATTATTTATTTTCCAAGTATACAGCCATGCTGTCCTTAACCCTTAGAGCACCGAGTTATTCAATTTCAATTTTCAGTCACCTGAAGCTGTGTCTCGATTCCGCGATGCACAACTTCAAGTGACTGCAAATTCGCGTGATTCGCGAAATTAAAGTCCCCAACATATATCAGTGTTTCAAGATTTAAAACATATTTTACTTTTAGCAACTGATTATACAGGAGTTATTAAAACACAGAATGTCTACTGGAGTCGACATCAGTGTCCCAAGGGTTAACATAATTTTAACTTTGGTTGTTGTACCAGTGTTGGATCACTGTTGGGTCAGCCTCCCGCTGACCCAACAGTGATCCAACACTGGTCCTCTTTCCACCGTCAAAAATTGCTACACCTGCGAGCTATGTAGGAGAAAATGGCAGACGGGTGAGATATTCACGCGCGGCGCTACATTCAGGCTTATGTTCGCTCCCGCTGGCAAACAAGAACCACATGCCCCGGAGTCGGAAACCCATCCTCCACCAGCGGCAGTAATCGCCTGCAGCCCTCCAGCCAGATCCGTCGGCAGCTGCTCGCTTTGAAGTACGACAGCCCATTGGAAATTGTCATTCTTCATGCACTGAAAATTGCCTGTGATTTTATGACGTCAGAAAGATACCCCACTCAGAAGTCACTCCCCGTTTGCGGAATGATCTGTAATCCAACTTGCCAGATTGCTTTCTTTGAGCCTTATAAACTGTATCGACATAGCAGCGAGATGACCCTAATTGATTACAACTCAAGACTGCAATGCCATTTTTCATTGTTAATGAGATGTCCTAAATGGTATATTATGGATTGTTTTACTTTCCAGCATACATTATTATAATGACAACAAACAAACTAGCTATTATTGCACATTTTCCTTCTTGCTATAGATACTGTACATTAGTCATCTTTCTTGCCATATTTCCCGTGTATTTGTTACTATTTGCTTGATGTATTTCCTGGTGACCAGCAACTGATTTGATCTGTATTGTTATGCACCCTTCAAGTACTATATTTCTACATTAATATTCTCATTAATTTGAAGCCTTGACACAGCTTTAAAGGAATGATAATACTTTCAACATGTGAATATTAGTTCAAAACAACTTTCAATAAAAACCCTGTTTAATGTCAGAAAAAAACAAGGGCGTTTTTGCCAACATCGCATGGTACTTGAAGGGTTAATATTGATTTTCTCATTTGTATTATCACTCAGTAGCAGTAGTCCAGTAATTATTGTTACCATTATTGTTATTATTATTATTATTCTGAATGCCATTTTACCGGGCTGGTCGTTAGAGTTTGCAGCATGATTATGATTTCTTCGAGTTATTATTCAGTTAGGTATGATTGTAGATGATTTTGGCAGCAGACTTCACCACTGGCGGAATATATCAGCGCCTTTTCTCAGTGCTTGTCGCTATGATTATCAGTGATGCTGATGATTGGATGCCTGTTTCAGCAACCCAGCCTGGTTATAGTAGTTGTCATTCCTCATACCCCAGTCACCATCACCACCATCATCATCACCATCATCACCAGCCGCCAGCACACAGCGGCTCTCTCATGCCACCATGTCCACCACCTCTAGTCTTTCCTCCCGTTGCCGGGGCCACAGCCAACTATAGCACCGGGGCTATGTCAGGTGAGCCAGCACTGCATGCATGCAGCCCGCAGCCCGCATGGTCCCACTGCATGAATCTCTTGTCATCTAGTGTATGACTTTATATTGGTACTGCAAATCTGCAGCCAGCACTGCATGTCTGCAGCTATGCAGCCGTAGCCCGCATGACCCCACTGCATGAATCTCTATCATCTAGTGTATATCTTCATATTGTCTGCAGTTAGCTCTGCATGCCTGCAGCCGCAGCCCGCATGGTCCCACTGCATGAATCTCTATCATCTATAGTATATCTCGTCATAGTATTTATCTGCAGCCAGCACTGCATGTCTGCAGCCGCAGCCCGCATGGTCCCACTGCATGAATCTCTATCATCTATAGTATATCTTGTCATAGTATTTGTCTGCAGCCAGCCTGCATGTCTGCAGCTAGCTCTGCATGTCTGCGGTAGTTGTCTGCAGCCAGCACTGCATGTCTGCAGCTATGGCAGTGCAGCCGCAGCCCGCATGGCCCTACTCCATGAATCTTTAGCATCTGGTGTATCCTTTCATATTGGTACTGCATGTCTGCAGCAAGCACTGTATGTCTACAGCTATAGCACTTCATGCCTGCAGCCTCAGCCCGCAAGATCCCACTGTATGAATCTCTATTATCCATAGTACATGTCTTCATATTGGTACTGCATGTCTGCAGCCAGCAATGCATGTCTGCAGCTAGCACTGCATGCCATGTATCGCACTATACCCGTCGCCTGCACTGCATATCTTGAACATATACAGCTGGCACAAGGTACATTTGTAGTCCACCTGGGCTACCGTATTCTGATTATCTAATTCCATCAATCTATCCCGCATGTATTTCAATAGGGTGTACATCATGTTTTCTACCTGAATTTCGACAACGCCATGTCCATACTTTGCATAAGAGTCCGCAGTGTAATTTAATCCCATTGAGGTACTGCATGTTCGAGCTCTATAGTATTGCTGAAGCCTTGTGTGGATAATTTTGCATGTCATCCAAGTCTGTAATGTCAATACATGTTTATAGGCTGATGTGTTGGTGTAGTCCTTGCTATGAGAGCTACTTATCGGTCATTTTCCCAGTGTTTGATGCACTGTTAGAAAATGATATTCCTGAAGATCCTTTCTCCTACGTGTATAAAAGCGTATCTTAATCTAGTTTGTCAAATTCGTTAGGAATTTTTTGCTACACTCTCTCCCTGCCGCATTTATGTCCACGGCTTGTATGTTTATATCCTGCATGGTTTCTGCTTGTCTCTTCCCTAAACACAATGCATATTTATCTCATCCACTTTTGCTCTCAGAAATCATGCGGTACGTGTATCAATAATATGGCATTGTTTCATTATTTGCTTGTCCAGGTCTGTGTGTAGACGCGTTACTTAAAAGCCAAGTAATTATCCCAGATACATGGACAAAACGAGACAAGATAATTATGGACTTGATATATCTATTTTTCTGTTTTTTCTATTATATATTTTATTTTTCTGCATACAGTCACTATTAGTTGATATTTGTGTGTCTATGCATTACTGTATTTTAGTGTTCTTTTTACTTCCAATGCATGGTGTCTACTTTTCTATTGTTCCATCTGATTTCACAGACAAAATAACATTTCACGATGAAAATATAGCTATATTGTTTATTTGCATTCGATATAATCTGATAATAGATGTGCGTGAACTACATGTATTGATGTAAAGGGTATACATTTTTGCGTGGAAAGGAATCATTTGACGAAACGTTTTGAAAAGAACTTGCCAAATGATATTTTCAGGAAGACAGCCAGTTTTCACATTGCTTTGTGGGCTTCAGTTCTGGGCAGTTATGACAGCTGTCAAGTTAGTGTAGCGTGCCCCGGGCCGGCCACATACGACAGGAAGTCCCCGCGGGGACCCATACTGGGTATCAGACGTACAATAGGGTCTGGCGTCCCCCTGGACCCCGCGGACCGGGGGTTGTGCCCGCCACCCTGCCCGACACCTGCTGGCCGTCACTAGGGGGCGCCCTGTTAGTGGCGGCTCCCCAGGGGCACCGGTCCAGTCAGCTGTGCAGGCCGCGAGCCGGACTGACCCCTTGATCCGGAACACCAGGGATCTGACGGCCGCCGAGCCACCGCCAGCCAGCCAGTCAGCCATCGGCCGGCAATGCAGCGCAATGCCGCACTGCAAGGGGGCAGCGAGCCATCTAGCCAGAGACGCTGTTCTTGTCGCGGCAATGATACGCCCGTCCTGGCATGAAACCGGCGTGGTCCGGTCCACGGCACAGTGGCGGGGAACCCCCGTTCTTATCGATGGCTGTTCAACCCGGTGTTGAAGGGACACCCCAGACATGATCCCGAGGCGGGACACCGCACACACACAGCGAGTCCGACAGACAGATCTCTGCCACCAGACCAAGACGCCCCCTGCCGTCCCGCGCGGCAATCACACAGGCAGCGTCCCGATACGTTCGTATAACTTCTGCTCCGAAGGGCAGAAGTTATACGAACGTATCGGGTCGCCGTGGTATTTTGTCAGGGCCTTGTAACTAGGGCCAGAGGCTGCACGGCTAGAAGGGCGTCAGGACACATGCCCGGTGTCTCCACGGTCACCGAACATGACACCATGACAAGCATATTCTGCCATTCGTGTCAAACTTCCTCTGCGTCACTCCAATTCTCAAATTTATCCATTGCAGATTCATGTGATGATGAAAGAAATTTCATATCTGTTCTAATTATGCAAATAACTTTTGGTTATCAAATAATCACTCGCGTAGGCTAATTTAGAACATTGTCATCTAAGTTATTGTAAATTGTGAATTTTCTAATTATTACCAAAGTATGTCCATAACTAAAACAACTCATCATATGTGAAGTTTAGATTATGAAGGCAATGTCAGGTGCTATAGGTGGATCTTAAATATTTTGAAATGTGAGACACTGTATTGTTCACGCGATTAGACATGTACATTTATTTAATCGAGATCGTTTCCGAGAAAGTAGGCCCTATGAGGCATTGGCTAGAATTGGTCCAATGTCTGATGTGGGAATAGAAGAATTGTGAACAATTGTGTGCGAATGCGTACCGCTTATTTGGACTTTTATTTTTGAGCTTTAGGAATATAAATGGGCCTGTTTTTTCATATTATTTTGTTTTCTGTTTCCAGGTGCTGAGTATTCGTACGCCGCGCCCATCCCGTACACACAAGCCCAGTACGCCTACGCTACAGACCCCACATGGCCCATGAGATATGCCAGTAAGTACAAAGATTGTTACAAAGAAAAACACGTGGCCTTCTTTATCCAATCGTGTTTTAATGAATGATAACGTTGGCTTTAACTCCTGTTGACATTCACATATATCGACGACTTAAATCACATAAGCTGATTCAAGAAAATCTTCACAATGCCAAGTATAGGCCACAACATCACTCTTTGACCATATAATAACATTTCAATTTTTTTCACTATCAGCACTGTAGAAAACATAAAGTATATTGTTTCAACTTTCTATAAGTAGCATACACTACTTTTACATACAGAAACGGATATAGGCCTATTAAATAAAAAACCTGTTTTCGGCTACTTATTGTTGGTTCAATACAATTTTAATAACTACTTCTCTGTTTGTTTGCAGCAAATTACACATACTACACAAATTCTGCCACTTCACAGGCTTCAACGCCCACGGATGCTGTGGTCTCTACGGCGACGGTGGCGGACGCCACTAACACCACAGTGGCTGTACCGGCTCCCGCCCTGGCGCTGGCCGCAGAGTGAAAACGTGCAACTGTGTGAGAAAAAGACGTGACAGTCTTGTCACCAACCAGCTGTATAGCCTATGACGCCCACGGCTCCGTGATAACAGACCGGGGTCGTGTCGGGATCCGTACATATACAGGGATCATGAGAATTCCGTGTGTGTGCACCCATGGCTGGCTGACAGGGACTCTGGCCAGCCGGCCGACCGGCGGCGTGAAGACTAATCCACATTATGTTCACATTGGGCGCATGTATCGGTGGTTAATTGTGAGAAATCGCTCGAATCCAGGTACGAGATACTAAACGAAGTTGACACATCCTGGGGATGGCGTCTTCAAACCAGCAAACGCAAAACATTTGTATAACATTTGTACAATGTTGGACTAACGTCGTACAAATGTTATACAAATGTTTTGTGTTTGCTGGGAAAGTTTGTTCACCATCAAACCAGTTTTTAATATATTCACGTAGTAACCTACTGTCTTGATCACAGATAATAAACTTGTAGTTCAGAAAGTAGGCTACGCTTCCATGTAAAGTATCACCGCTAGAGATCATAATTGATCTACTGAGAAAACATAATGAACTGGAAAGACTATATTAATTTTGATGTTGATTAAATCTGTGCAACGCCTGAAATGAGAGAATGTGATTTAACTATGCTGGATTCTAGTTATTTTTCACATAAATCACGATACAGAGTTAGATGCATACCATGACGTGCTGTCAGCCATGGTGGCGGGGACAGCCGAGGAATACCCAGCCCAAGTTTCCCGTCCCAGTCACCAGGCAGCAGCGGACAGTGTCAGAAATGACGTCATAAGTGTGTCAAGATGGCGGCAATAACGTACTGACCTCCGGACCGAGCGTGCTTGTGGGCGCACCGTCAGTGTGTGCGTCAGGTGTTAGTCCTTGAGATTAAAGAGACGTATTTGTCACTCTGTATAGTGACACATACGTCCTTTTAAACCCAGATGGACGAGGTGTTGTTCCCAGATTGCACGCGGACCCAGCTACTTAGACTGTTAAATATAATCAGAAATCGCTTCGTTTGCATTTGTACATAATGTCATAATATGGTTCTGGCAGAGACGTATTCATATAGCGACATTATCATTGAACTGTTCATTCACACAGAATATATATATATATATATATATATACATAGATTGAAATACTTATGTAATATATTATATAGAACTTTAAAATAAAGGCCACAAAAGTAACTGTAATACTATGCATCGCACTAAGGCGTCGCTCGAGTAGTCTACAATTTTGCTGGCATAATACTTAGCTGAAAGCCATACGAGGTATTTTACACCATTGCAAAATAGTACTTTCTGTATGATTAAGGCTTCACCAGCTATTTCTTTGTAGTCATTTCATGCCTGCAACTTTGTATCTGGTTTTTGATAAAGAAACCTAGTAAAACGTACGTCTTGGCAAACGATAGTAATTATGCTGATTTTGTGAACCTGAAACTGCCAACTAAGGTATTTTTAACTGCTGATAGACTAGATATTTATACAATTATAGTGATTATATTGGTTAGATAAGTATTTATGACCAGATTGTGACCGTCTAGATGCAACCTACACTGAAATAAATAATCATAAACTTTGTTCTAAGATTGTTTTGTAATTTAGAACATGGTATTGTACACCAATTGGCCTGTCATC
This sequence comes from Flabesymbios commensalis, assembly GCA_964017125.1. Taxonomy (NCBI): domain Eukaryota; kingdom Metazoa; phylum Annelida; class Polychaeta; order Terebellida; family Flabelligeridae; genus Flabesymbios; species Flabesymbios commensalis. The sequence continues at coordinate 53,994,116 of OZ024904.1, forward strand.
GCCAACTCTTGAAAGTTGAGGTATCTGTCAATTTTTTAAATGGTTAGATGTTGGAGCTTTTATTCTAACAAGCAGTAGTAGTTTTTATGTTTATTAAAGATGCTCCTGGGTAACTATGAAATGAAATGGGCATAATTAAATCTTCAATTGTTTTGAACTGAGATGTATAATGACAGAACTATTTTGACGAAAAAGGTATTAATCGTTTCATTTTTTCACAACAAATATAAAACAGTTTACAAATGAAGGGGTGCAGGATACTTAATACGTATTAGTACTTATCCTGTGTACTACTCTTCATGGTGATATTCAAGTACTTATATTTAGAATGCCCACCAAGAACACTGAGTAATCTATGATCTCTTGTGCTATGTAATATATCATACAATAAAATGTGCTCGTTATCAACTAACATAGTTTTAACTTTTATATTTTCTTTTGTTAATGTATAATAACAATATGCCTGGGGTTTTAGTCGACACTTGTATTCTGGAGTGGGTATACTTTAATTTCTGTAGTTGTATTGTTCTATGTGAACACTAGTGAGGCATTCCGAGCCACGCTTTGAATTATGTGCAATATTCATGTCCAAACTGTGACACTCTTCCTGTTCCTCCGTGTCACGTGACTCTCCCAACCGGCGTGCACTACAAGTTGGTGATTAGGTGAGTCGGTAGGGGGCTGCACGTGCAATCTTTCCTTGGCGTATAAGTCAAGAGAATAGAGGCTTTAATTATTCTCATAGCTTCAAATGATGTGGCAACAATTTTGGCTTAATTTTGGCAGAAGCCCAATATTAAACCAACGTTGAACAACACATTATGTTGATTGCCTGTAAATATTTGCTCTTATGATTCACGTTCCCTGTAGATGTATTTTATTATTTTTAGAGCTATGACAACTTACACATAATTTGCAACAAGCTGTCGTATAAAAGTGTTTAATGACGACACATGTGTAACTAAGCTCATACTATTTCTGATCTGCTTATATTCGCCTACATTACATTCAAATGAAAGAATGAGATCAACAAGTAGCGGTTATGTTAAACTTTCCTGATTTTTTTAAAATCATCATGTGTTTCAAACTATTTTTTTTTGTAGTGACGCCAACATAAATACTTAGTAACAAGCATATGACTATACAAACCAAAGTCTAATTTTTGCAAAATGAAATATTATGTCATTCGATTACCGATATGCAGTGAATTCATTGAGCATACAGCCCATGTGATATACGACAAATGTGAATCAACGCATTCGTGCTGTGGTTCTGCTGTCAAATGTCAAATACAATAGATATATAACATTATGATAAAATCTGTATAGATCATCAAAAAAGGTATTTAGAATAATTATCAAACCAACTTTGATATCAGACGGTTTAAATAGGAGGGGCCTTTAACAGTGAAGTTATGGATTAGCCATTGATTTCCAACAATCTGTTGTTCTTCGGGCATATACCACAATTCTGCCGTACAAAGCCAAAAGGTAGAATCCGTAGAGACTGTTTTTTAGCTTTTCTGACCAGAATTGTTTTAACGTACATTATATGTATGCTCTTCCTGAGTACGGATTGTAGTCTCCAGAATCATGTTTAAATAAGTAGCCTATATATTCAGGCGTTCCAAATGTATTAAAGTTCATCTTTCGAAATTGTTAATAGAGACGTATCCACCACTATGTATACAGTGTCAGATACGTCGCTTTAATAGTCGAGGTAATAATACGTTACAATATTTACAGGCAGATGTGTTAGGGTTACACCAGTATTGCTATATACATCATAAGTAATCATAATGAACGCGATTGTCCAATTTGTCCATTCCTTGAAGCATCATTTTGTCCTCTTGGATATGAAAGAGTGTATCTACCACTTTGAAAAGTGGCAGATACACCCTTTCATATCCAAGAGGACGATTTATTGACCCAATGTTACAGTATGTAGAGTCAACGACTGAAATGTTGACTTTGCAAATCAGTCAACGCTGGGCTAATATGTGTGTTTTCTCCTTTTTTATATAAATATGTAATAAAAGAAGTATTATGCGTTATTCTGGCTGAGCCTAAGACATACTGTATTTTTGACAAATATACTCACTGAATATAGACCCAGAATATGATTTGCTGATTTTTTATGAGCTCGTTTTTTTACGTTTTAACCAAAACACCTGATTCAAATGGTATTGTGTGCTTAATTAATGTTATACTTATTATTACTATTATTATACTGTTATGATACCTTACATGTTGGTTTTGAAAACATTGTTAGACGCTCCATTTACAACTGACTTCAATGGAGTGCGTCTTTGTTATAAAACACTTTCAGTCCACACCCTGAAACGTGACCGGAAGCTATTATTTCTAAGAGGGGAGTGGGTGGCATTGTGGGATATTTGGAAACAAGATTGAAGAATCTCATTCACACCTCAGTGAATATTGTTGTAAGAATCTATGAAGATATTATTTATTTGTGGAACCAAGAAGGTTACATAGCCTCCTTGGTATAACTGAATGATCTACCTTGATGACGTCATCATTGTTATAGTCTGACTCTCGTGACATCATATCCGGTTGAAAATGGTGTCGTCTAGTTGCCGGCTGAAAATGACTGGCTCAATTCATTAGTCCCTTATGTTTTTACAATTATTAATATTATTATTATTATTTTCCACGGTAATTCATTTCGTCAACGAAGTCAGAATTTGCAATGACGTGAAGTATGATGTAATACTATCTATATATATATGGAATGATTGTGTACATATAAAATCTATATATTGGTCTTTTGCATAAGAATATTTTGATAAGTCTTGCCATTTGTACATAATATATTTGTGTATAATGTTATATATATATATAATTTCAGACCACTCGTGCAGCTATGGCCTGCAAACACAAGATGTGGTCAAGCCTTGGATTAATGTTGGGCCAACGTGTATAAAGTTGGTCAAACATTGAGACAAGACTGTGTCAATATCTCCTGTTTGTTAGGATGGTGTGCAGAGTGGTCCCAGTGTAAAGAAAGATGAACGCTAACTCATCATAATATCGCCCCATCTGTGCTAGATCCGTCTGCGTATAGAATAATTATCATGGTCGCGCTCAACTGTTTGTTTGTCATGTATGGTTATGTATGGTAGATCTAACTGTGCTGGCTCACTGTTTCTGACATGGGACAAATCTGTTCCCTTGGAATTAAAGGATCCTCATCATCATGTGTAGTGAGTTAGGACCCTTTAAATTCAAGTGGACGTGTTGGCACTGCCGGCTGTCAGCCAGGCTATCAGCCTAGACTACAGAACCACGAGGCAAACCAGTGACGTATACTGTACAGCATAATGTACAAACTGCCTGGTCTCATTCATAAAATAGAATAACTACTTCCAGAAAAAAATCATCTTCTCAATTCTACTTCTCTGCTTTTGTAATATGATTTAACCTATTGATGAGATAAACATTATTATTACTGATAACTCTTCTGATACATCATTATCTTCTCTTAAATTATATAAGTAAAACTAGACTTTTCTGACAGCCAATAAAGAGTGCCACTTGCGCAACCACCCATGCTCTCTTCCATGTCGTCTACACAATGTTTCTTTGACATTGTCCTGTAGTTTATATACCTTGATTTTTAATAAAAAATGAAGAAAATAAAAGTGATCATGCCTTGTGTTTTTATTCATCGACTTAATTTTTGTCTACGTCACCAACATCTGAATAGTCTGAGCAGTGTGAGTATTTGACAAGACGGTTATCTAAAGGTGAATTTTATTGTTGGACCAATGTCACAGAAGTTGGCCAAAAGTAAACCCAACATCGGCTTAACGTATTGCTTTTCCCCGGCTTACTTGATTTAACATAAAGTTATGTCGTAAATTGACTACATCATAGTGAGATATTAGTTACAGCTCTTCGTGCCGCTGATTCATTGTAAATAATTATGAGGCTACTAGATTGGACTTTTTCTAAGTAAAACGACATGATATAAGTAAAAAAAATGGCTTGGAGCCTGTTGGTCCGTCCATCCGTCCGCACATTTGAAGCTATAACTTGTTGCGCGTTGCTGGTTTGTATATCAACCATATCAACTTGTTATACAGGTGAACCGAGTCTTTATTTATTTCATATCTGACCCTTATATGACCTCTATGACTTAAACTTATCGCTCTGAAATGTATACCACACGTGTTCTCGCTGATAGTTGGATAAGTTTGAACATAGGCCGCCAATTGTTGTCAAACATACTGAGATTTTCGCGTGTGTTCGTACTATTTGATGTAGACTGGTTCAAAATTCATGGTGCCGTTCGGAGTGAAAATGACCACCAATCTCCCCTTCTCAGTTGTAATAGTTATTCAGCATGGTTGTAATTAAAAATGGAGGGTCCTGGGATACCTGTGTGTATTAAAATTATAGGATTATCTATAAAAAAAGCGACGCGTTATATAACACCTCTGCTGACAATCACTAATTGTATCATCTATATTTAGTCTTCTCTCCTAGTATCTTCACTTCTAGTATAAAAATCGTCTAACCAAAACAATATTACACGTTTACTCTGGTGGGGTGGCTTTTTAACACTCAAAATAATTTAAAGATACTATTTAGCTTTATAAAAAAAAATTGCAGATATGTTTGTGAAGAAAAGCGATAGTTTAAGAGTGTGGGCCTATGTGCATAAGTGGGTGTGGATCATTCCACTCGCTACTCACTATATACTAGACCACCAGTGATTATTTCATATTATCTTGTCCTGTTATTTCCGGGAATTTTTTCGTGACGTGTGTTTATGCTCTTTTCATTCATCCAGTTTGCTATAGCAATATGTCTCGGTATGTTGATTATAGCTGGAAGGCCATTATGCATTGTGCATTTAAGACATTCCAAAAACCCCCAAAACAGTGTCTGAAACGAGTTTCTGATGATATCGAATTTAGTGCGGAAAATCATAACCTATAGATATAATATTGATAAGCCATAAAATATTGTTGGAAATGTGCGTTTTTTGTGTGCATTGGCGGCCATCAATAATATTATAATTATCAATAACTCTGCCATCTTCAAATATGGTACTTGGGTATGTGTTTTCGACAAAGAAAAATATGCAATACCTCTAGCCCCTCAAACATAAAACATTTGTACTACATTTGTACAACGTCGGCCCAACCGTCTTTGACGTTGGTGCAACATTGTACAAATGTTATACAAATGTTTTGTGTTTGCTATATGTTAGATCCGAGTTGCTGGTTTGGCTATGCGCTTCTCACCTTATGTATGTTCATGTACTCGTCATATTGAACTTGATTAACCCTTTAAACCCTCACGATGCATTAAAGCATTATTTTACATCTCTGAAAACAGACCAAATTTTCCTAAAACAAAGGGTTTTAGAACGAAAATTTCCATGAAACTGGTTTACAAATACATGACAATTTTCTTTAATTTTCAAGCCACATCAAATCATCTTCATCCACTACAAGTCGAGAATTGCGACAGCAATTCGCGGCTTGTAGTGGATGAAGATGACAATGATAAATTCAGGATTGAAAGGGTTAAGCGATCAGGCGAGAAACAACTTGTATAATGTGGCGAACATTACAGGCGAAATGTAATGTGAAAGGAGATTCGAAATACGAATTCAAATCACTTGTTAAAGTTACATCTTTATACAGCTAATTTTGATTAATTTCAATTGCATCGGAATTTCAGACTTCCTAATGTAGGAATTCTAAATAAAAGTTTGTTAGATAATTGTTATTATTATAGCTGAAATGGGTAGCTCTATTATCTGCACAATAAATGGTTACCGTTATTTACTGCTGTACGCTGCAGACATGTCTTGGCAGGATAAAAATGGCATCTCATTATACGTAGATATACTAATCCATTCTCCAGCCGTGTGTTATATGGAGAAATTACCGAAAAATAGGCCAGAAGTGGCCAGAACGCGTACCAGCACATATAATGGCACACGCTGCAAATGAGCAGTCGCGTAGCGAAACAAATTAAACTCTAGGAAGCGTAGAAAATAAGATGTAGTAAAATCTATCAAATTAAAAAAGTGTTTAATTTCTTTCTATTATTTTCTAGATGCTAAAATCGTAGATTAGAGCACATTTTATACGGCGTGGACGTGTGAACCACGACGCTAGACAATAACAGTGGCAAGGGGCGGCGTGCCAAGAAATTACCTGATTACGGGCATGTTGCCAGAAACGGTCATTTGTTACGACACACGTCTTGTGATGTGCGGGGGATGTCGTGATACTGGGGCGTACATCAGGAGGTGGGTTCGTCATCAAATCGCTGGCCCGCCTTGTTAAAACAATCATCATCCCCGGGCGGACTGCGGGCCATTTTGCTGCTGGCTGCTCAAGTGCCGCCCAGGTTTTTAGCTTCTCTCCAGAAGCAATTTGTCGCGGCGATAAGTATTTATATTGGGGTAATCGTGTTTGTTTGATCGCCGCGGCGTTGCACATGCGTGCAAGGGTACTTCCCATTGAAAACTCTGGATTGTTAGCCCAATATTGGCTCAATAGCGACCCAGCGTCTACAGCCGCTGGGCCGTTTTGGAGCCAACGCAGGGAAGTCGTTTCATGGATTAATAACGGACGTGTTCAGGTTTTGTGGACAATTTCATGCAGACTACGCTGATTGGACACTGCTTTGACGTAGACCAATAACAGAACACTACAATGACATGCAAAGGTTTTACCGGCATGTCCACGTGTCTATTGCGGACAATTTCTCATATGTATACTTGGATAATTAGGCTATGTGCTTGTGTTCGGTAAAAAGGAGAGCCATAACAGTAAACTAAATAAAACAAAAATTATAATGTTTCATTTTATTTTACCAACTCTAGAAAAATATAAACTTGTGCATAATTTCTATGTTTCTACACTTTCTAGAGTAGGCTACCTTTCTTGCTACTATGTATAATATTATGTATATGTAGTTATTTTATCACCGGTTTTGGTGCGAGAAACAGTTCTATCCTCATCTACATATCATGGCAGTGCGTTTTAACATTATTTTAACCCTTTCAACCCTCACGATGCATCAAAGCATCATTGTGTATCTGTGAAATATGCTTTGTTTTCCTACACCCAGGGGTTTTAGAACAGAAATGTTCGTGGAACTGTTTGGATAATAACAATATAATTTTTTTCATTTGTCACCACTTCAAGTCATCTTCATCCACTGCAAGTCGAGAATTGCGACAGCAATTCGCGGCTTGCAGTGGATGAAGATGACAATGTGAAGTCAGGCTTGAAAGGGTTAACAGTTATTGTGTATAGTTTCAAAATTACCTGTGTTGGTTTATATATAATGTATCACGACAAGCTTCATTTTAGGTGTGCAAGTCAGGTGAATCCTTCTGATAAGAGTCGCAACACCAGACGTTTCGCGACATAATTAACCCTTTAACCGCCGGTGCCGCATATATTCGGGCTTTCATTTTTTATTAGCACATTAAGTACCACATTTTAAATATGTTAAAGATAAACCAGCAAGATTTGAAAAGAGTTCACCTCCATTTTGTCAAATCTGAATAATTTTCACTCACTTGAAGTTGTGGATCGCGTCAGTGAGACACAACTTCAAGTGTGTGAAAATTCAAATTGAATAATTTGGCGGTTAAAGGGTTAAATCGCTCAAACGCGTCAACAGTGATCTTCCCCTGGTATTGAAAAAAACCCAATTCGGCTGACATTTACTAATATGAATTTGAATTACATTTCAAACTATGACATCCAAAGGAAAATTACAACGCTTGAATACAAGCATTAAAAAATCGCAGTCATGGTGAATCACCAGGTATATACAACCTGCCAAAGAAATTCACTAACAACGATCAACATACTATCATTTTCCTCTCGCCTTATATTTAAGACAACATTTATTATAACCTCAGTACATAAAGTGAGAACAAAATAGACAATAATACAAGAATACTGTTGGGGCAACTGTATGAATCCATGTCAGAATTCCGCTACTCATATTTCAAAATTAGAGTACATGTGTATGTGCTGAATTTTGTAGAAATATTCGGTTATTTTCTTTGACTCTTATATGACGTATAAAAAACGTTGTGGGTTTTCAACGCAATATGTAACGTGCTTGACGTAGTTAATAGATACACTGTGTTTGTCATACTATCGTGTATGCATGTACACTGTAGGTTAATACAGATAGAGTTATTAACATAGGTGATCAACACTAAAATTAATAATACAAAAAAACAACTTTTTTAAATTTGACATATATTTCATTTGTATTTTTATTTTTGTGGGATCTGTAAAATCACTTTGGGGGTATCCCTTATTAGTCCTACTAGTCATTTGCTGACTCGCGCGGACAGTTAATAAATGGTGTTGGCAAAATATCAGGAGACGCTATGAATAGAAACAATTTTGCTAATGACTTGGCCTGAGACTTGACTCTCACCAATTTGTAGTTTACAGATGGAGACAGTCCTTATGATCTCTCAGTATACGGCTCTGTCACTCCAAAACGCTGTAACTACTTATACTTGAAAAGTGAGCAGTTACTGCCTTTTGGCATTAATTCAACATTGGGCGCTGACCCTGGCCCAACATTCAACCCACTTCGCATCCAACACAAACCGGCGAGGATGATACGTTCAATACATTCTGGTTTGATGTTGGGCCAGCGTCACAGACGGTGAACCAACATCAAATCAACATTGGGCAACGCATCATGTTCGCTGGGAATAATTCACACCAAGTCGATGACATGTTTTTAATTAAATATAATCGACCTTTCGAAAGTTCAACTCTCCCATAATACAGGGTGAATTTCCTTATTTTCTCTTGGCTTATTATTTTGCAGAAAGACTGGCCGACATAGTAAATTATTCATATTAAGCCAGTGGGCAGCTATTGTAACCTGGCCCTATACTAAAGCAGGTGACCTTCTGGTTGTCATTTCGTCATTTTATCTACAAATGTGTGTTGTCCACTACTCAATTATTCACTCGCGTATGATTGATTTGCTTGATTGTTGGTCAGTGGTCATATTATAAATATTGTGAGAACAAACTATAGCAGGCCTATGCGGATCGGAAATGCCTGTCTTGCTGTTTTGAAAAACACCTGCTTTAATAATGATTGCAATTCTATGATGATGCTATATCGGCTTAAAATAATTATTAATGATACACCATGTGTAGGAAATAATGAGCAAAACACGACGCGCCTGACTGATCCGTCCAAGAGTAAACAAAACAATCAAACTAACATTATGTATTTAAATGCTCGCAGCTTAAAGTCAGTCACGACTAATGTGAATAAGGTAAGGGATTTCAGTGCTTTAATACAACTTAGTCAGAGCTATATTTATGGAATAACAGAGACCTGGCTGAATTCCAACATATTGGACAGTGAACTGTTCCCGGAGCATTACATTGTTTATTGCAAAGATAGAGAACATACTGTTCAACATAAAAGAGGTGATGGTATTCTAATGGCATTTAAAACAGAAATTATCTCGCGTCGTCGCTCTGACTTAGAGCCAGATTGTGAGATAATGGTGCGTGACATGCAAGTCAGCAACGTTAAAAAACTAGCTATTGCACTATGTTGCAGGCCGCCGTCTTTTAATAGCGAACTTTTCTGTTCTGCTATAAATAATACCTTAGAAGCCGTCCATAATTGGTTAGACAGATAATTATAATATATCACAGTTGGTGGTAACTTGCTTAGAAATACAATCAAAGACCCTGTACAACTCTCCCCAAACTCTCGCTCTTAGTGCTGTCCCCCGGTATTGGGAGTAGGAACTAATGCTTTTACCATCTATCAAATATGATTTTACCATATTACGACGAGTATCATATTACCATATTACGACGAGAATTATGACATTGATCCTATTAAAAACAATACATACTTTACATCATAAAAATCATAAAAATAAGTATTGACGGAGGTTTACTTCTATTTTTTATCCAATAATTTGTTAGTTAGTTATCAATACTTTTTAATTGCATATTCATTGTTTACAAACAACAGGTGACGCCCAGCTAACCCGAGACGTAGACTCAATTATAGTGTAATGCTGGTCCAAGGTTTGTAATGCTGGTCCAGCATTACACCATTATTGGTTCATCTTCTCGTATTTGCTAGCAGGTGACGATGTGTGCAAGGGTAGATACGGGCAAAGAAAACCAAGATAGGGCAAAGGAAAACATAATATTACTATATATTATAGTCTAATGACACGGATCATTTGTCATGTTTATCATTCGGAATATACCTGAACATAAATATTTTGTTGATATAAAGCATGTTAGTGTTACTGCTGATTCACCTGATCTGAGCGATTCTGTAACAGAATTAGCTTATTCAATGCTCAAATCATTCACGCCACAAATGGGTATTACCATTGAGGAGGAGAATATTCTTGTATATATATATCAGTGGATATCTTTGTCGCAAAGTGTCTCGATCTGCAGGTAAAGTAATTTTGATGCCAATAATAAATTGCATACATTTCTGTCTAAGAAGCAATATTTGAATATTCAAGGTGTGTGGCTTTTGTTCCACGTCAAAACTTAATACAATTAATTGGTTAAAATGAAAGAATTTTCGAAAATATACCTGAACACATTCTACATAGGAGTCACAACAGAGATCAAATTATTACGTTCATCAAAGACACTAAATCACGTGCAAGTTGTGAATGCTTCACGTTAATTTTACATATTTATGTCCCCATTCGGCTACACCATGTACCGCGGGAAAACAATGAACACCTTATTACCAGTAACGGCAGGAGTAATAGAAAATTATTAAAATTCAACTATAAATAAATTGTGTCATAAAAATGAACGTGTCTTATTTTCAAGATATCAATATACTGCTAACGCTCCAGTCCTCAGTGACATTGATGGCAGTGGTCCGAGAGAGAAGGTTTACATATTATAAATTTATAATATTGCTTTTTGTGTTCTAAATATATTTGTTTAAATAATAAAAGTTTGAATTAAAAGACACGTCTGCCAAGTTATGGTTGCTACCAATGTTTTGCCCCGATCTCCTTTGTGGTCGCTGTGCTTGACGACATATCGTCACTCCCCTCCTGTTCTGTGCCCACATATTTGTGTACTTTCTGTACACAGCTATTTAAATGAAGACATTTCAATATCTAAATTGTATGATATTATAACATGACTTTTCGGCTATATTAGCAGTTATTTTCGTTCCAAAAATAAATATTGCAGATATATTGTCATAACGGTCTAACCTAGAAAAAACATTATATTTTTATTTAGAGGCTAAAGTGGTGAAATTATCACTTGTTTTATATGATGATACACTTGCCAAAGCATAGTTCCAACTCCCGTTAAAAGGGGACAGCACTGCACAATGTATTACACGCATTTGTATGGTGAAGTCCGTAAGTCGACCATCTTTTTGGACAGGGTCTTTGATACAATGTTAGAATTTGGTCACAAATTAATGATGTAATCTCCAATTCGGCAGGTAATATTTTAGATCTTGTTTTTACAAATATTACGGAAATGATATCACCTATTTCTGAATTTCCTTGTATATTTCCAACTGATCATGCTGTTCTAAACTTCTCATTTTTTATGTCAAAGCCACAGAATAAAATAAAAGAGCGGCTTGTCTATAACTATAAACATGCTCAGTGAGACGTGTTGAGAAGCAAAATTGCAGAAGCTGATCTTTGTGCAATGATAGACAATGCTACCGATGTGAACGAGGCTTGGGGTGAATGGCTGGGCTTACTAGAGCAGTTTATGTCTGCCGCAATTCCCCGTGTCAAGTTGAAGGCAAATCGTTCTCATGCATGGGTTTACAGCGAAGTGCGCCACCTTAGCCACATCAAAATGACAGCATGGCGTCGGGCTAAGCGCTCTGCCAAATCTAATGACTGGACCAATTATAAAAAGTTGCGAAAAAAACTGAAAAAAAAGAATGAAACATAATTATCAAATATTTGATAGCCTGTGATTTAATAATTATATGATAGAGGCTAAATTTTGCTATATACTCTAGCTATAGCTATATACTTCTAGAAATAATAAAAGCTATCATTTGAAAGAATGGTATTCAATGCAAAAGTAAAATTTTTCATATTTTGTAGATTATTTACATATAATTTATTTTCCTGTATATCTAGTACTTTTAGAGTGATTGTTTTGCAAGTGCCACTCCTTTAAATGAAATATTTGATATTTTATTTCCCGTGGAAAGATAATACGTTTTCATATATATGACGAGACTGGAAGAATACAAAGGTGTATACAGAACAGTACATGAACAACAGATACCCAGCAAACACAACACATTTGTACAATATTTGCATAACGCCGGCCCAACGTCTTCGACGTTGGTCAAACATTTTCCAAATGTTACACAAATGTATACATAAAAATACATTTGTATAACATTTGTATAACGTCGGCCCAACTTATTCGACGTTGGTTTGCTGGGATATAGAGTACAATCAACTGTACGTATAATCACCCGACACTTATACAAAGCCCTGGCATTATCCGCCAACAACAAGCCCTTCTCTAATTGTCCTATTTTCTACTTATCTTGCCAGCAATATTTTTATCCCCAGAAGTTTAATATCAATAAATTTCGTGTAGATTTTTTTTGTATCCGTGGTCTTAGTATAGATCTATGTGTCTATGTCTTAGAAAATTAGCCGAAACATCTAACAACCTAATGTTCAGTTGTTTTCTGACGTAGATGACGCAGATAATATTGATTTTTATTTGGACAACATATATTCAGGAGTTTAAAACTAATAACAGCTATTTAAAACGTAAAGCGTGTGAGGATAGTTTTACTACCAAAACAGATATTTGAATCAAATTATGATAGATGATATAATACTGTATAGTGCGACAAATCTTTATCATGATTTGATGATATAACAGGTTCGTTTCAATAAAAAGTGATATTTTTATGCTTCTCAGTGGGTGATTGACTTGAGATAATCATTGTAATTGGGAGCAGTGTATATCGACTCATATATTTTTAAAACGACTTAATCTTAATCGATATAACGACGTATATCCCCCCTCTTCTTCTTCCTCCTCTTCCTCTTCTTCTGTCTCTATGTCCTCCTCCTCCTCCTCCTCCTCTTCCTCCTCCTCCTCCTCCTCCTCCTCCTCCTCCTCCACGTCCACCTCCTCCCCTCCTCCTCATCCCCTCCTCCTCCTCCTCCTTCTCCTCCTCCTCCTCCTCCTCCTCCTCCTCCTCCTCTTCCTCCTCCTTCTCCTCCTCCTCCCTCTTCCTCCTCCTCCTCCTCCTCCCTTCTCCTCCTCCTCCTCCTCCCCCTCCTCCTCCTCCCTCCTCCTTTTCCTCCTCCCTCGTCCTCCCCCCTCCTCCTCCTCCTCATACTCCTCATTCTCCCTCCTCCTCCTCTTTCTCCTCCTCCTCCTCCCTCTTCCTCCACCTCCTCCTCCCTTCTCCTCCTCCTCCTCCTCCCCCTCCTCGTCCCCCTCCTCCTCCCTCCTCCTCCTTCCTCATCCTCCTCCTCCCCCCTCCTCTTCCCTCCTCCTCCTCCTCCCCCTCCTCCTTTTCCCTCCTCCTCCTCCTCCCCCCTCCTCGTCCTCGTCCTCCTCCCTCCTCCCTCCTCCTCCTCCTCCTCTTCCTCCTCCCCCTCCTCCTCCCTCCTCCTCCTCCTCCTCCCCCTCCTCCTTCTCCCTCCTCCTCCCCCCTCCTCGTCCTCGTCCTCCTCCCTCCTCCTCCTCCTCCTCCTCCTCCTCCTCCTCCTCCCCCTCCTCCTCCCTCCTCCCTCCTCCTCCTTCTTCTCCCTCCTCCTCCCCCTCCTCCTCCTCCTCATACTCCTCACCTCCTCCTCCTCCTCCTCCTCCTCCTCATACTCCTCATTCTCCTCATACTCCTCATACTCCTCTTCATATTCCTCCTTCTTCTCCACCTACTCCTCCGACTTTCTCTTCAGTCTCGCCATCGTCCTTCTATTCTTGCTCCTCTTGTTCCTCATCCTTATACTACTGTTCTTCATCTTACTCATGTTCTCGTCCTTCTCTTTTTCTCCTTCCTTTTTTTAATCGTCGTTCTGCTCCTCTTATTTTCACTCTCATCTTCCATGTCCTGTCCTCTTCGTCATCCTGTTTCTCCTCTTCATTTTATTCTTCTTCCAACTCCCCCCTCTTCCTCTACTTCTTTCTCTTCTTTCTTTTCCTTTTTCCTCGTAGGAAAAGGAGGATAAAAGAAAGAAGAAGAGGAAGAGAAAAGAGAGACTGAAAAGGAAAAGGAGCAGGGACGAAGAAGAAAGACAGGATAGGTAGGAGGAGGCTGAGGAGTAGGAGGAGGAAGAACAAGACGAATATGAGGAGGAGATAAAAGAAGAGGGCAAAGAAGAAGAGGAGGAAGAAAAGAGGCTGAGGAGAGGAGAATGTACAGATAGTTTGCAGCATGCTGTAACTGTGCAAAAATACACAAATGAAGGGATTTCCTCCTTTTTCTTCTCCTCCCCTCCTTTATCCTCCCCTTTCACCTCTTCTATCTCGTCATATGTCTCCTCCTCATCCTCCTCATCCTCTTTCTTCTCTTCAGTCGTCTTTCTCTTCCTACTCCTTCTCCTGTTATTCCCACCCCTCCCTCGTCCTTCTCTTGTTCTTCTTTCCACTCTTGTTCCCCCTCCTGCTCCTCTACTTGTTTTTCAATCTTCTTCTCGTGCTCTTCATCTTGTTCCTCATAGTCATGTTCCTTTCTTTCCTTCCTGAGAAAATGATGATGATGATGATGATGATGATGATGATGATGATGATGATGATGATGATGATGATGATGATGATGATGATGATGATGATGATGATGGTGATGATGATGATGATGATGATGATGAGGAGGAGGAGGAGGAGGAGGAGGAGGAGGAGGAGGAGGAGGAGAAGGAGGAGGAGGAAGAGGAGGAGGAGGAGGAAGAGGAGGAGGAGGGGGGAAGAAGAGGAGGAGGAGGAGGAGGAGGAGAACAGGAGGAGAAAGAAAGAGGAGGAGACAAGAGAAGAAAGAAAGAGGAGGAGGAGACAGGAGAAGACAGGGGGAGAAGACAGGGGGGGGGAGACAGGAGGAGGAAACAGGATGATACAGGAGGAGAAGTATACAGGAGGAAAAAGGGCGAGGAGGAGGAGACAGGAGGAGGAGACAAAAAGAAACAGGAGGATGAGGAGACAGAAGGAGGAGACAAGAGGAGAAAGAAACAGGAGGACAAAGGAGAAGAAGACATGAGGGCGGGAAAGAAGAGAAGGAGACAGGAGATAGGAGGAGGAGGATACAGCAGGAGGAGGAGACAGGAGGATAAGACAGGAGATAGGAAGAGGAGTATACAGGAGGGGTGGAGACAGGAGGAGGAAACAGAAGGAGGAGACAGGAGGAGGAAACAGGATGAGACAGGGGGATACAAGAGGAGGAGAAGACAGGGGAATGGGGAGACAGGAGGAAGAGACAGAAGGAAGAGACAGGAGGGGAGGAGACAGAAAGAGAAAACAGAAGGAGGAGACAAGAGGACACGGGAGAAGGAGACAGGAGGAGACAGGAAGATACAGAAGAAGAAGACAGGAGGAGGAAGAAGAGGCAGGATGAGTCGAGAGGAGGAAGATACAGAAGGAGGAGATAGGAGTGGGGAAGACAGGAAGAGACAGAAGGAGGATACAGAAGGAGGAGACAGGAGAACACTGGAGAAGGAGACAGGAAGATACAGGGGGAGGAGACAGGAGGAGGAGGAGACAGGAGGAGGAGACAGAAGGGGAGACAAGAGGGGAGGAGACAGGAAGATACAGGAGGAGGAAACAGTAGGAGGAGACAGGAGGACCCTGGAAAAGGAGACAGGAGGAGACAAGAAGATACAAGAGGAGGAGACAGGAGGAGGAGTAGGAGGAGGAGGAGACAGAGGAGACAAGAGTAGGAGGATACAGGAGGAGAAGAGAGAAGAACGTGGATAAAAGAGGAATAAGAGACAGGAGGAGACAGGATGATACAAGAGGAGACAGGAGGAGGAGACAGAATAGGAGGAGACAAGAGGAGACAGGAGGAGACAGGAGACAAAAGGAGACAGGAAGAGACAGGAGAAAACAGGGAGAGGAGGAGACAAGAGGGGAGGAGACAGGAGGAGGAGGAGACAGGAGGAGACAGGAGGAGACAAGAGGAGGGGACAGAATAGGAGGAGACAGGAGGAGACAGGATGAGGAAGACAGGAGGAGACATAAGGAGGAGACAGGTGGAGACAGGAGGATACAGAAGGAGGAGTCAGGAGATGGAATAGAAGGAGACGGGAGGAGACAGGAGGAGGACGAGACAAGAATCAGACAAGAGCAGACAGAAGGAGGAGAAAGCAGGAGGAGGAGGAAGAGAAGCAGAAGAATAATAGGTGGAGGAGAAAGAGGAGGACGACGAGATATTATTTTAATTTAAATTCATTCGGTTGAGATCGCACAGTTTCAACATGTGGACAACTGATATCTATATGGAGATATAAGTCGTTATATCGACTTATGCTTATGCTTTTATGCTTTTGTCGACATAATTATATATTATGTCCTTATATCTAGCTATACTAAGTCGGTTAATAGGATATAAGTTGTCATATCGACTAAATAAACTAACTAAGACCTTTTAACGAGATCTAACTCGTTATATCGACTTTACGAAGTCGTTGTAGCGAGATATAAGTCTTTATATCGACTTATACTTAGTCGTTTTAACGAGATATACGTCGCTATAATGACTTATGCTTAGTCTTTTCAACAATACATATATAAGTCGTTATTTCAAGTTAGAAATAATCATCTAATAATTATAGAGAGCTTAATCCTTTTAAAAACAAATATTATTTTGAACAGTTTTAAAATACTTTTACTTGTTCTGCTTGCAATATGCCATTGTGACTATAATCCAATTGGTTTGCTATTCTTTCTGAGAAATATACTCAGAGACATTAAATAGGACTTAACTGACTCTATTCGTGTTTGTCGGCTGTTTGATCTCATTGATGTATGATTCAAATAAACTCAGCTGTCCAGCCAACACTAGCTGCACGTTCAACCTTGGGCCAAACTCAGAATTGCTGGACGTTCTTTGAACCACTGCCTTGTATCTACAGCTTGGGAGGTCCTTCAATCAAACTGTTGTTCTCTCGGAAAATTAAACACCCGAAAAGCTGACAAATGTCATAAAACGGTGTATCGTTGACTGAGCAGAAGACGGAAGGGGGGACAAATGTCATAACACGGTAGAAAATCAGTCGACTGAGCACAGGAAAAATGGACAAATGTCGTAAAATGATACATCGCTGACCGCAGTCGGCGATGTATCATTTTACGACAGTCGTCCATTTTTTCCCGCGCTTAACTTACAAGGAACCCGGGCTGGATCGGAGGACCACACGGCCGGGGCTGTCACATCCTCATGTCCGGATACACGCGGGTCACAGACTGCGGGATCGGGGTCCGGATCGCAGGGGAGGACCGGGGGTGGCCTGTCCGGATCAGGCGGGTGGTGGGGGGGGGGACGGGGTGGATTTGACCGGGTCATCTCTTCTCGTGGCAGCTAGTTATAGCGGCCGTGACTGGCCGCTTCATAACCTGTCGCCCCGCACCCGGCCGGGCATACGTCATTCCGGCTCGAGCTGTCCACGGGATTCGACTCAACTTTTCCGCTATTTTCACCGCTAATCCGCGAGTCTCCTCTGCCCGGCCACCTCGAGCGCACCGCCCAGCCGCCACCACACACAGGCCTGACGCTTTTTCAATGCTGGGCCAGCGTCTCTGACGCTGTCCCAGCGTTGAAAATGCGTCAGACCGGCGTGGCCGGCTGGCTGGGCTGAGCACCATTTGCCACGGGCCATGCCTGTCTGCGCGCCGATCACACCAACAAGCTGGACGCACCAGCCCAAAAACAATATGACAAGGGACAGGGGGTATTAAACCTCAATCTCCACACAGATGAGATGCATAATTTATAGCGGCAGAGGCACCTAAGGGCGATTCTATCGGGAGGCTGATCGGTTTTCAGCAGTTTATTTTGACATTCCCATATCTCAAGTTTGAAAAAACACGTTTCACCAAAAGAGTATAAAATTGAAAAATGACAATGTTTTCGATTCACACTATTAAATCAAGTCATATGCAGTCACCCAAACTGCTCTATTTTGCCATGCGACAATTAACATTTCATTCTCTCTTTACCATACGACAAAGAACATTTCCTTTTCTATTTTGCCATATGACAATGAACATTTTCCTCCCTAGTTGTCGGGCGACAAATAACCTTCCTTTTCTAATTTGCCATACGACAAAGAACTTTTCGTTCTCTGCTTGTCGTCGATAAAAAACCTTTCTTTTTCTATTTTGCACTATGACAATGAACATTTACTTCTATTTTTGTCGTACGACAGATAACCTTTCTTTTGATATTTTGCAATACGACAATAAACATTTCCTTCTCTATTTGCCATTCGACACAGAACCTTTCCTTTTCAATGTTGCCATATGACAATAAACATTTCCTTCCATATTTGTCGTACGACAAAGAACCTTTCTTTTGCTATTTTGCCATATGACAATGAGCATTTCCTTCTATATTTGTCGTACGACAAAGAACCCTTCTTTTGCTATTTTGCCATACGACAATAAACATTTCCTTCTCTATTTACCACGCGACACAGAACCTCTCCTTTTCTCTTTTGACATATGAAAATGAAAATTTTCTTACATATTTTGTTGTACGCTAAAGAACTTTTCCTTTTCTATTTTTCCATATGACAATAAACATTTCCTTCTATATTTGTCGTGCGACAAAAAACCTTTTTTTTCTATTTTGCCATATGACAATGGACATTTCCTTCTATATTTGTCGTACGACTAAGAACCTTTCTTTTGCTATTTTGCCATACGACAATAAACATTTCCTTCTCTATTTACCATTCGAGACAGAAACTTCCCTTTTCAATGTTGCCATGTGACAATGAACATGACCTTCTATATTTTTCGTACGACAAAAAAATCTTTCTTTCTCTATTTTGCTATATGACAATAAACAATTCCTTCTATCTTTGTTGTACGACAAAGAGCCTTTCTTTTGTTATTTTGCCATACGACAATGAACATTTGCTTCTCTATTTACCACTCGACACAGAACATTTCCTTTTCTATTTTGCCATATGACAATGAACACCTCCTTCTATATTTATCGTACGACAAAGTACCTTTTTTTCAATATTGCCATATGACAATAAACATTCCTTCTATATTTGTCGTACGAAAAAGAACCTTTCTTTCCCTATTTTGCCATATGACAATGAACATTTCCTTCTATATTTGTCGCACGACACAAAACCTTAATTTCGCTATTTTGCATTTATGTAAATAGGCCTACTGCAAAAAAAACCTTGTTTATTTGGCCATACGTCACAGACCTTTACTTCACCATATATTGTACAAGCCTTTCGATGAATTATCTTTGATTTAAGGTCTAGCCATTGTATTTAGAATTTGGCTTTTCTAAAATAGGATTTTTTTGTGGAAAAGTACCCTTCATATGGCTTTACAATAATGGCACCCCTCCAACCAGTACGCGTTTCACATAATCAGGTGATGATATTATTTGATGTATTCATGCTTGTCACTGAGTATTATGGTAGGCCTACTGAACCCAACGCACAACATTCAACCCTTTAACCGCCGGTGCCGAATATATTGAGTTTTCATTTGTTATTAGCACATCAAGTACCCCCTCCTAAACACGTTTAAGATAAAATATGACATCAATCAGCAAGATTCTAAAAGAGTTGACCTCCATTTTGTCAAATCTGAATAATTTTCACTCACTTGAAGTTGTGGATCGCGTCAGCGAGACACAACTTGAATAATAAATATAAATTGAATAGAAATATAAATTGAATAATTTGGCGGTTAAAGAGTTAATGACTGATGTCTATTATTTATAAACAGAACCTCTAACAACACAAAATTTGCCCTCAAGTCGACTTTCTGTAAAAATATGAGGAGTACTGTAATCGGTGACAAGATCAATATAATCTAGTACGATTGTTCATTGAGATGTAAGCATGTGAGCCTAATTTCTGAATATTTTTTGCCTGAAATCCAATGGTCAAGCAGTTAATATAATCTCCAATCCAGGGTTTGAGGTAATGGAATGAAATGGATCGGGCTTTAGGCCACCTTTGTGCACATATAGGCTAAACTGGGCCAGGAGAACCTCCTGAGGATGGTGAGATGATTGAGATGACACTGTCCTCCAGACACAGGATTCGAAATTCGAGCCCTGGCGGTCTGAGGCCGAGCACGCTACCTCTCGGTCATGGAGGCTCCCCACAATACTGACTTTCACACGTGGATGGGGAAGAAACATTTTTTGTTTCTTTCAAACCGCCGAGACCGGGAACCGAACCCCGAACTCTGGCGTGAAAGGCAGCGGTGCTAACCACTACCCTAAGGCCCCCGCCCAGGGCTTGAGGTATACCCCGCGAATACGTCACGCTGACCCAGTGTTGTTTCAATGTTGGCCCACAGTCTACGACGCTGGCCCAACATTAAACCGGATTGAGTTGTTACTGTATAAACCTTGTACAAGGGCCTATTCCAGCAAACACGACACGTTAAACCAATGCCGATTAAATGTTGGTCCGTCGTCTCCGACGTCGGCCCAACATTAAATCGGCATTAGTTTAACGTATCGTAGTCTATTTGCTGGGATGGATATATGTTCTTGTGATGATCGCGTGTACACCAGCATGTACAGCAGTCGCCATGAAGACAAGCTGATCTGGACAGTTTCGAAGGAAGATGCGATAATCCTGGAAGTCGCTGTAAAAGAGTGGCGTTATTAACGAACTCCCAAAGATGGCGGAAAGATGTATCTGGGTGGCGGCGGGGCCGGCGCTCGGAGCGGGGACCCGGGCCAGGCCGGTGATTGATTTTACGAGAGCGGCATGAAATTGCGTCGATCCATCTCTGCCAGTGCGGCGGGGGCGCGCGCTCCCCCGGTCTGACCCGACCCAGCCTAGAGATGACTTCTCCCTTCAGAAATATTGGAACAGCTTTCTCAATTTTACGATTTCCCCTTTCCCCCAGACGATCATTCGTCTTTGGACAGCGCACAAGTCGTGCGGCGAGCGGCCGGCGGGGCCGGGGGTGGGGACCGCGGGCCGGGCAGTTAGACCGGTGGCTGGGCCTACACCCCGGGTTATGGATGGGGGTCGGGGGAGGCAAGCGGCCGCGGTACAGGCCGGGTGCCATGCCCCCGTCACGGGTCGCCGGCCACACCTGCACCCACACAACCGTTGCCCGCCCCGCCCCTGTCCCGCCTTGGCCAGACCGGTCAGTCCCGCAGCGCTTGTCTCTCACAATGCAACTGATGCTCAAATCAAACCAAATAAATTGTACAGTAACACCATCCTCATTGAACAATTAAAGTTCTACGCCAAAAGGCTGCTACAGTGCTGGGTTAACGTCTACGACATTGCCCCAGCATTGTACTAATGTCTTGTGCTGGTATCTCAGTAGATTAAGATGGGACATTAGTCATTCATTTGTCTTTGAAGGGGAGACTGGTACAATCACACCCCGGGGTCAACATTGCCCGCATCCTCCTATTATTTCCCACAGTGTCTGTCACCTTGCCTTCCCTGACCCACATTTAGTATTGCCCACATTTTTAAAACTGAAAAAGAGCCCCAGTTTCAAAACATTAGGACCCGGATCCAAACTCAACAAAACCAAATCCTTTAACCGCCAAATTATTCAATTTGAATTTTCACCCACTTGAAGTTCTGTCTCGCTGACGCGATCCACAACTTCAAGTGAGTGAAAATTATTTAGACTTGACAAAATGGAGGTCAACTCTTTTCAAATCTTGCTGGTTGATGTCACATTTTATTTTTAACATATTTAAAATGTGGTACTTAATGTGCTAATAAGAAATGAAAACCCGAATATATGCGGCACCGGCGGTTAAAGGGTCAATGACATCGGCATCCTATGTCTTCCATGTGTCACATAGCCTTATACCCTGTTATTGCCTCTGAATATCAAGATCTCAGAACCTACCTCGTGGCCTACGTCTTCATGCTTATCACCTCACCAATTGATAACGTCAGCAATTCATGGCCTGAAGATTTGATGAACACTTCCTTAATATAGTATCTCATCCAGCGCTCGACTTATTGACGACTGGCGGTTCGTCCAATTCCGTTCTCCGTCTTAATTTACTCTGCAAATAGTGTAATATATCCAGAGGAAGCTCAGACGGAGCATATTTTGGTGACATGTATTTATTTAATAAACTTTATTCAATAGATGCGATGCATCAATGCGAATAGGGAGTTAAAGGTAAATAGAAAAAAAATAGTGACAAACAATTGATCATCCAAATAGTCAGCACTTTAAGGTCATCATGATGCCATTTACTTACTATCTTTAGAATAATATGTTCATCATTATGCTGGAAAATCGACTAAACTTCGATTCAATTAGAAAACACTGATGTTTATAGTAAAAAGATAAAAGGTATGTTTGTGTTCCGTTAGCATCCAGATTCTAATTATTTTTAAATACTATGCTAACATGTTAATGTAGAACTTGCGATAGATGATTGAATCATTGTAATGATTGAATCATTATATTCCTAACATTCTCATAAATCAAATCACTCTGTTTAGCCAGATTATTTCTTCTATTTCAAAATGCATAAATTTTTAATTAAAGTTGCGAAATGAAGACAACACAGCTAAATTATTATTTGTTTCGTATTAAAAATCAGCGATTACTCTCAATATGATAAAAATAAATGTAAGACAAGTGTAGTTTGCACTGACTCTACTCAATCTTTAGAAAAACCTGGTTCACATTGGGAAAATTCTGCTATATTTTTTACTATGTGATAGTGACAGGATAATGAATTGGGAATATTTTTTAGACATATCAAACGATATCTACTATAAAGATGCTACTCACACATTAGTGACAGTCATTTATATATTTTTATATTTAGGATGCCAATGCATCCGAATACCTGCAGTCTGTATTGGTTTCTGAACTGCCGAATCGAAGCTTTATGTGTCTTCTAAACGCCCTCCCAGCAAACACAAAACATTTGTATACCATTTGTACAATGTTGGACCAGCGTTGGGCTGCCGCTGTACAAATGTTATATAAATATTTTGTGTTTGCTGGGCTAGAACAAATAAATTATATGATAATAAAAATGCAATCGTTTTAAGATAATTAATGATGTATTTTTTCATTAGTTTACATTATTTTCCATTGTCTTTTTAATACTTTTCATTCATATCATGGTTCTATTTTGTACTGAATAGGTCTATATTATTAATTTGACAAACATACATCAACAAAAAACACAGGGGGAATAATTAGTGTTTCTAAAATGTCAGTCACGCTTTTCCTGTTGAGTTGTGAGAAAATTGGTGTCGCCGAAACAGGTGATAATGATGCTGTTAATAATCGTTTTCAAAAGAAAAAGAAAAATGTTTCAAATTATAGCGTCTTTTTTTCACGTCCATAAATCTCACGCTATAATGCGATCCGTGCTGACTTACTATAGAGGTGTAGATTAACACTTTGAGTCCTAAGGTAGGTTTTAAAACAGTGAAAATATGTATCAGGAAAAGGAGAGACATTTATAATAAAAATATTCAAACATAGACGTGGTCTGATCACGTCTTTGATCAGGTAAAATTATTGTTTAAGTTATGCTATTGCTGACTTATAACAATTGATATTTTCGGCGATTTAGGATTAAAGTGTCCAGTACCTGGCTGTTGTGAATTATGCCGTTCCACCCCTCCTCAGACGTGTGGTCATCCGCGCATAATGACCCTGTTACCCTGGCGGGGGGTGAACACGCCTACCAAATGACCCTTGACCTTGTGAGAAACCTTGATCCCCTTACCCACTGGCCACCGACGGCAGGCAGGGGTTCGCTTCTGGGGTTGCCGCGGGTCACGTGTCCGGTCCCGGCCAATGGGCGTGCGGGGAGTGTGTACCCTGGATGGGCGACTGGACGACAGGTGAACAGCCGCAAGTGGGGCAGGTCACAGAGGTCAAAGACTACTGCTGCCATCTATTGAGCATTGCCGGCCTTTCTGTTTGACGCCCCCACCGGCGATGGCATTGAGGACATGAATGGTTTCTTGGAGCAGGCATCAGCGCACGCCTACTTTGAGTTTTATTGGTCAGGCTGGTGCAATTTTCTGCCTAGTTTTGCGGCAGTTTGTGAAATATAACAGTATCTGGTTTCAGTATGAATGCAGCACGGCTGTGATGTCCCATGTCAGACTGGTGTGAGGCCGCCAACAATAATCCCAGCAAACACAAAACATTTGTATAACATTTATACAATGTTAGACCAACGTCGAAGACGTTGGGCCGACATTGTATAAATGTTATACAAATGTTTTGTGTTTGCTGGGGAATAGACCTCACAAATGTAGCATTAGATGTTGTCTGAACATCAGCCCAACATCCCAAACACACATGTAATGGTGTGCTGGGTCTGATCATTTCCTCATTACTTATGTTTTTGTTTATGAGACTATGTTCATTCATGTCACAGACATAGTCCTATGTCTAATTATATACTTCACCAACCAACTCTGTGTTCATGTAATTGACAGATCGGTAAATCCGTTGCCATCTAGCTGACAGTGCAACCAGTTAATTTGCATGACAAGAAAGTGGATATAAAATATAGAATCCCTTAGAACTTCATGCTACGGTACAACACAAGTTTTCACAAATTAACTAAACAATTTTCCATCACCGATGCCTTTTGCCTAAAAAAGAAGCTGCGCTAAATTGCTTATAATATTGAGTTTCACTTCAACACAGAATAAATGTCTTGTGAGTGCATTAGGCATGTGTCTAAAGCCTGATATTCAATAGTAACTATTGTGGGTGATGCCTTTACTAATATTTACCATGTAGTTAAAGTCTGATACCCATCAGTAACCATGTGGTTAAAGTCTGATACCCAACAGTAACCATGTGGTTAAAGTATGCTACCCAACAGTAACCATGCAGTTAAAGTCTGATACCCATCAGTAACCATGCAGTTAAAGTCTGATACCAAACAGTAACCATGTGGTTGACGTATGATACCCAGCAGTAACCATGTGGTTAAAGTCTGATACCCAGCAAGAACCATGCAGTTAAAGTCTGATACCCATCAGTAACCATGCAGTTAGAGTCTGATATCTATCAGTAACCATGTGGTTAAAGTCTGATACCCATCAGTAACCATGCAGCTAAAGTCTGATACCCAACAGTAACCATGTAGTTAAAGTCTGATATCCAGCAGTCTGATAGCTATCAGTATCTATGTGGTTAAAGTCTGATACCCATCAGTAACCATGCAGTTAATGTCTGATACCCAACAGTAACCATGTAGTTAAAATCTGAGACTCATCAGTAACCATGTGGTTAAGGTCTAATACCCATCAGTAACCATGTGGTTAAAGTCTGATACCCATCAGTAACCATGTGGTTAAAGTCTGATACCCATCAGTAACCATGTGGTTAAAACCCGATACCCAACAGTAACCATGCAGTTAAAATCTGATACCCAGCAGTAAACATGTGGTTAAAACCTGATACCCATCAGTAACCATGTGGTTAAAGCCTGATACCCAACAGTGACAATGTAGTTAAAGTCTGATATCCAGCAGTCTGATAGCTATCAGTATCCATTTGGTTAAAGTCTGATGCCCAACAGTATCCCCTGTTGTTAAACCCTGATACTCAACAGTAACCATGTGGTTAAAACATGATATTCAACAAAAACCATGTGATTAAAGCCTGATATTCAGCAGTAACCATGTGGTTAAAGTCTGATATCCAGCAGTAGCCTATGGTTAAAACCTGATATTCAACAAAAAACATGTTGTTAAAGCCTGATACCCTGCAGTAACCATGTGGTTAAAGTCTATTATCCAACAGTAAGCATGTGGTTAAAGTCTGATACCCAACAGTAACCATGTGGTTAACGTCTGATACCCAGCAGTAACCATGTAGTTAAAGCCTGATACCCAGCAGTAACTAAGTAGTTAGTACGTGTCTTAAACATGATATTATGTCATGAAGTGGGGGACACGTATTATCAAGTAATAATTAAGTGATATGTACTTTTACAACATCTGAGCTCCAGCAGTCCTTATGTGATTATAACATAATCTCCAATCATCATGCTGCGGGGAACATGATATCTAGCAGTCAACTTGACATTAATTGCTTATGGTATAAACCCGTAATTTTTTGCACAATTTAAATTTTCTGTCAGTTGAAGTTGTGTCTCGCTACCGTGATCTACGAGGGCAAGTGTATGAAAATCACAATGTATATCTATGTCACAAATTCATAACACGTTTTACTTGAAAAAAATGTTACAAAATAAAAGCTAGGACCTAGGAGTTCTGCCCCAGTTGTTAACCATAAACATGAGACGTTATCCCAGTGTTGTTTTAATGTTGGGCCATCGTTATACGACACTAGTCCAACATTAAATCAGCATTGAGATAACGTCTAGTGCTTACTGGGATCGAGTCAGTCAGTCATGTGTTGGCTAACCCTCTCAGTGCGGGGACCGTCTTTATACGTCAAAATCTGCCGTCTGTAGACGGCAGATTCTGACGTATAAAGACGATCCCCACACTGAAAGAAATAAAATATGTCTAATGGTCGTAAACCCATAACATAGGTATTCAAATGAATCAGAAAGAGCTAACTAAGACATTTATGATGATTTCATATTGCAAACACCCTTTGATCTCCATGGTTTATACAAAAAGAATTCAGCGCTTCAAGGGTTAATGCATGATAGCAAACAGTCGCCAAGTGATTCAAACATGACTCTCAGCAGTCATCAAATGACTAAATCATGACACCTGACATCCATCAAATGGTTGAAACGCGTGGATGACAAGGGTGGTTCGTAGCAGGCCCTGGGGGTGAGAAGGTGGTGAGCGTTGCCATAGCAGCGCGTGACGGGGGCGCCGTTGTCACCTGCTCACGGGGGATGCTCGCGTGTCATGAGCCGCGTTCACGTGTTCAGGTGGGGCTGTGGGTATCAGATAGCCCAGTGATAACAGCCCTCAGATAGCCCGGGATGGCACCCTGTCCTCTCATAGCCCTCAGTCATGTCTCTTAAATCATCACAACACAGCAAACACGAGACATTGAACCAATGCTGATTTAATGTTGGGCCAGCGTCGCAGACAACGTTGGCTCAATGTCTCGTGTTTGATGGGAACCTAGTCACATGAGACGTTTAGTCTGTTGTTTTAATGTTGGCCAGCGTTGAAGAAGGTGGCCCAGCATTAAAACAACATTGGCGTCTCACCTTTTCTGGTAGCTCCATTAAACATTCATATACATGTTGTACTATTTCTCAATGGGAAAAATATCGATTTGACTATCTGATTTTTTTTTAGATCGATCAAGATATTTTTATTTAAAAAATAAATAACAAACATGATATAAAATGACAACACGCGATTTTCAGGTATGTAGAATTTAAGCGTATCTGCCACTTAACTAAGTGGCAGATACGACTTTAATACCAAGTTTACGTTGTGGTGATTGATGAATGACCTCACAGCCAGTCATTTAGTTATGAGGCTGTGAGTGAGTGAGTAAGTGAGTAAGTGAGTAAGTGAGTAAGTGAGTAAGTGAGTAAGTGAGTAAGTAAGTAAGTAAGTGAGTGAGTGAGTGAGTGAGTGAGTGAGTGAGTGAGTGAGTGAGTGAGTGAGTGAGTGAGTGAGTGAGTGAGTGAGTGAGTGAGTGAGTGAGTGAGTGAGTGAGTGAGTGAGTGAGTGAGTGAGTGAGTGAGTGAGTGAGTGAGTGAGTGAGCGAGCGAGCGAGCGAGCGAGCGAGTGAGTGAGTGAGTGAGTGAGTGAGTGAGTGAGTGAGTGAGTGAGTGAGTGAGTGAGTGAGTGAGTGAGTGAGTGAGTGAGTGAGTGAGTGAGTGAGTGAGTGAGTGAGTGAGTGAGTGAGTGAGTGAGTGAGTGAGTGAGTGAGTGAGTGAGTGAGTGAGTGAGTGAGTGAGTGAGTGAGTGAGTGAGTGAGTGAGTGAGTGAGTGAGTGAGTGAGTGAGTGAGTGAGTGAGTGAGTGAGTGAGTGAGTGAGTGAGTGAGTGAGTGAGTGAAAAGTTGTGTTATGAATTTAAAATAGCGTTATAGTAAATTTAGTAACATCATCCTCGAAAATGAAGCGAGTTTAGGATACAGCTTTATAGCGGCTTTGACTTTTTTATAGCTATTCTCAAATTTAAAAAAATGTAATAAATATATTTTTCAGAGATGAGAGTGTCTAAGTGTTATCATTCCATGATGATGGACTAGACCCTTTAACGACCACTGATATCCGTGCGTGGTGACGACTGGGTGTGACGAATCTGTGAGAGAGTGCTATTTACAGACATTATCATGGAAATCTAGTGTACACCCAGAGGCAAAAACACCGTGTCATGTCATAACACTGTATCTGTGTGTGCACTAGGCCTTATAACACTCGATTTGTAAAAAGGCATAAATATTTCTTAAATTCTTTTTTTAGTTTCAGTGCTGAGAAGTCTTTCCTATGAGTGTAATCTTATCTCACGTCACCTATGTGATCCTAGGCCCTATACAGCAACAACAACATCCCGGATAAAAATCATTTATGGACTTTTTCTCGAATTGTGAATAAGCAGATGCATTTAACTTTTACAACTTAAATGTGCTAATTTTTAAACATGCAATACGAATTCGTGAAACATAACCATTATTAGTCTTATTCAACTTTACAAATAGAAAAGCAAAGATTGCGCATTACAGGGTATCCACATTTATATAATGTTTTTAAAAAGGAAAATCAGAATTGTTTTCAGAATTAATCTTACAGTAATCATCAAAAAAAAAGAAAACAAATATTTTTTTCAAAATCTTGACTTGTATCTTCAGAATATGCTGATTTAGCATATTTAAAAGGTGTAAATACAATATGTGAATAGTATAGCACGGTCGTCTGGACTTGATGGCTTTTAAATGGTGGCCTTATGAAGTTCACCTGTCAGTGGGTGTAACGGGGGCCACGGAAATTAGACAATCAGCACCATCTAAATCGCCGGCTATAAAACCCATCATCTGTTGTAACACTGTCACTAGCTAGATTCAAACCCGACAAACGCGTTTGTCGATTTTGAGCCAAATTGTTAGCTGGAATATTTAATGGTAGGCCTATGATCATTTAACCCTTAGGCCCCCTACAACTCTGAATTATGTTTGTATAAGCCATGGAGACCAAAGGGTCTTTTCAATTTCAAATTATCATTAATGTCTTAGTTAGCTCTTTCTGATGTATTTGAATACTTATGTTATGGATCTAAGAAATATTTTTTAATTTTTTCGGTGCGGGGCCCGTCTTTATACGTCAGAATCTGACGTCTTCAGACGTCAGATTCTGACGTATAAAGCCGATCTCCGGCTTTTTATTGCTGTTTGTTCAGTGAGACAAGGTATTGGCCATTATAATCACTGCAAAATAATTTGATAAATAAATAAAAGTAACATACAGATCATAACACGAAATACGAAAGGCAATTTAAAAAGAGCCGATGCACCTACATATTGTTCATTTATATACGAAATAATACATAATACATAACATAATGTATCGTTTTAATATTGAAGTATGATGATGACCATGACCATTTTCAAAGCAACATTATGTAACAAGACTGTTGTTTTGTATATTGTATTCACCAATTAGGTATTCAATTAGACTATTTAAAATTATTATACTCGTATTTATTTCTACGTTTTCAAGGTGTCGTTTTAGCTACTATTTATATATAATAATATGTGGTTATTTTGTCTC
This sequence comes from Flabesymbios commensalis, assembly GCA_964017125.1. Lineage (NCBI taxonomy): Eukaryota > Metazoa > Annelida > Polychaeta > Terebellida > Flabelligeridae > Flabesymbios > Flabesymbios commensalis. The sequence goes on from OZ024904.1 coordinate 54,024,041, forward strand.
AGTTTTGGTTTTGGTGCGGTGAATGCACATCATGTATATTATAATTTACACTTCAACCCTTAAAGCGCTGAAATATGTTTGTATAAACCAGCATCAACGGCTTTGTCAGCTCTTTCCGCTTCATTTGAATTCCTATGTTATGGATCTACGGCCATTATAAATATTTTTACTCCTACAGTGCGAGCATCGACTTTAGACGTCTGAATCGGACGTCTACAGATTAACTTCTAAAATCTAACGTCTAAGGGTTAACTTCATTTTAAGGGTATATTATCATGTATATGTTGCATTCAGGATGGCCACCTGTATTTGACATCCTGGTGTATATGTTTGTGTATATAAAGCCTGATCAATCAATCAATCAATCAATCAATCAATCAATCAATCAATCAATCAATCAATCAATCAATCAATCAATCAATCAATCAATCAATCAATCAATCAATCAATCAATCAATCAATCAATCAATCAATCAATCAATCAATCAATCAATCAATCAATCAATCAATCAATCAATCAATCAATCAATCAATCAATCAATCAATCAATCAATCAATCAATCAATCAATCAATCAATCAATCAATCAATCAATCAATCAATCAATCAATCAATCAATCAATCAATCAATCAATCAATCAATCAATCAATCAATCAATCAATCAATCAACTGGTTTGGAGCCACTGTTACTTTAAAGCTTCGGCAACAATCATCCTTACTAACGGCTACGAACGTCGTACAAACTATATACATTTCGAACCAATCCTGTGGTTTACTCAATTAGGCATCATTAAGAAAATCAACTTTCACAGCCTGTTCACAATTTAAAACCAGTAAACTCCCTTATCGCACGAATGCATTATCAACTGGCTAAGAAAAACCCCATGTTTGTTCGATTTTTTTAGCCCCTAAGGACGCCGAAGTTATACATTACCTTGTTCTCAGGCGTCTGTCAAAGCATTACTTTTCTAAAAACGCCGTAAGTATCCGCTGAAATGTGTACGATGTTTGTACAACTGCCACTAAGTGTGGCTTATGAGTTTGTAAGGCCAGCGTACACATAAAGTGCTCTTACTCATACATATCCGTGACATTGTTAGATTTATCATAATTTACTGCAAGAACATCACCCTCCTTCTATGCCACGAAAAATCATGGGACACAAAGGGAAAGGCAGAAAACATTAAAAAAGAAGAACGAGAAAATAGAGAGATAAAGAGAACAACCACAGTTTCATGTACGAGTGATGTTTTTATTGCGCTTCCCAATTAAACGGCGACAATTGGACTATACATTTTGTAAAAATATGTTTTGTGAACGAGGCTTTACATATAGTATTTGGATAATAGAAAACTGATTTATATATGTGATGTAAAGATAAATATTCTATTAATGCTGCATGACACAGTTTATAATGTTCTGTCAGCATTAGGGCATGATTCAGAATACATAATTTACATACAAAATATTCCGCTACAATTGTATGACACACAGTGGTACACCAAAATTGAAATAAGAGGCGGTTCTTTGTTACTCAATTAAACACGCGTGATAAAAGTAATCCTGCAAACACATGAAGACAGTGGAGCTGTTATAACGCTATAGATGGCAGACATGAGCCAAACTGAACGTATGAGCATGACAAATAGAGTTTGGCAAGGTCGGGCATAATGGCCTAATGGTTTAATTACCAGACGTAATCACTCATATTATACTCCACTGTGTATGAACTACATTACGGTTAACCCCCGACCTCAACAGACGTTGAACCAATTAGGATAGGCCTATACGTATTCCAACAAATACAAAGGAACACTATTTTATTGTTATTCCATTCATTTTGAATGGTATAGAAATTAGGCTATTTAAGTCGAACTTATTTCGATGCATAATATATTTTAAATGGTTGGTATGAGTCTTAAAACGTCATGCACACATGGAACTACGTACACATATGCCTACAGGTGCAAAATCAATGGTGTTGACGTATTTTAAAGATTGAGATCTTGCTTACAAAGTGGGCTAGTAATCTTGTAATCTTCTAAATTTTTCATATTTGCTTCCACTAAAATGTTTCAGACGAGAACTACAGCCGAGTTATTGCCGGTGTGCGTACGATCAGTCTATGCCTATCAGATCATCTTTAATTTGTCAAAATCTTAATTCGCGAAACTTTGAAAGCGTATGAAATCAGATTTCGTGACAATATAATGAATTAGGCGGGGCGCATTGGAAATTCCACTCTATAAAAAAAATGTCGTTTTAACAGTATAATTGATCATGATTGTATAAATGAATACATAAACAGGTAATATCAATATTAAACATATTTATCACGGAAGTTTGCTGATAAAAACCTGGGCAATCCTGTTTATTTACGGCGAAACATAATTTGTGATAAAAGGGACGTGATTCTTTACAAAGTCATGGATATACGTCCCTCTAACATAATGTGATGGCGGGTGGGTGCGGTTATATTGTATAAAACGTGTCTGTTTTAGAGGGGGGGAGGGTTGTTTTTAATAAAAATGATTTCATTTTTTACGAAAGTGTTGGTGGACCCCCAAAACGACGCTGATGTTGTTTTCGTAATATCCGCGATGCACTGCAACAATTGACAACATTTCGGGAATTACATTATAATGATAATGCATTATTGATTAATATTATTATTATTATTATATAAATAACTATAGATTATATATTTGTAATTGACAGTGTAAACGGTTGTAAACGTTTAACTTCATGCACAGTTTTATATCAATGGATGATTACCTGTACTTGTAGATATATTTTACATGATTTTACTATGTGACACCCCAGAATCAGGTCGAAGGCGGCAATTATGATGCGTGTAAAATCAATGATTCACATAAATAATCTACAAAAAAATACTAATAATAATTTTCAAGCGATTTTACTGCAAAATTATTTTTTCATTCAGCAAACAATTGAAAAATGCAAAAAGAAATATTTGTATCCACCCTATTGGTTTATTTTGTTTAAGTGTAATTAGTGTATTATATTCAATCTTTTGAAAAAAAGAATTTGTAAAAAAAATGGTCTTGAAAAATATTTTGCTTAGTAAAAAATGTTGAAAATAGCATGTATATTTTCATAGCATATACATCTACACTATATGTAGTTAATCTCTCTGTGTTATGTATATCGTGTATGGTGAATTTCAGAGGTCAAAGGGCTTATGAAGTCAAATTTACTTGCTTCACAAATTTGTTTGCAAGGTACATATATAATTGAAAAATGCATATACATTATGCGACAAAAAACGTCCTATTGTTGACAAAACCTCGCACTATATATTAGTTCTATTGATACGATACCTCATCAGCCTTTTGACGGTATCAAAATGCTCACAAATGGATATCAATATATTCAAGTATGAATATGGAATGTGTGCCTATTCATTCTCCATATTGCACAATAATATTAGACTATGGGTCCATACAGATTTAGTCTGCTTATTGTATACCCCACTTAGTTAGTTTGCTGTGTACAGCAATTCTTTTCTTCTCTTTTCGCTAATCTTTTTGAAAGTGGCTAAATTTAGCAAAAACTGTTAGTTGAAATTCACGAGATAGTGGGAAACCTATTACATACGTCAGAGCACACATATAGTAATCATGTCAATGGAATGCTATTCAGATTTCAAAGAAACAAAATGTTTTTTCCCCCGCTCATTATTTTGTGTATAGCCACCATCACTGAGACATGGCGTGTTCGGCCGCCAGGACTCGAACTTCTAATCCTGTGTCTATCATCTAGTGCATCTTTCAAACGCATTTACTCAAAACTTGTATTTTTAATTCCAAATGCACTTCGTTTACCTATAACTGTGGTATTAGACCGATTTTTATAAAAAATGTACCAAAAAGAACAGAACAACATATGTGTTCTCTGATATCCGGGAATCACGTCACACATAGCAAATATACCCTACCTACCCTACCCTACCCTACCCTACCCTACCCTACCCTACCCTACCCTACCCTACCCTACCCTACCCTACCCTACCCTACCCTACCCTACCCTACCCTACCCTACCCTACCCTACCCTACCCTACCCTACCCTACCCTACCCTACCCTACCCTACCCTACCCTACCCTACCCTACCCTACCCTACCCTACCCTACCCTACCCTACCCTACCCTACCCTACCCTACCCTACCCTACCCTACCCTACCCTACCCTACCCTACCCTACCCTACCCTACCCTACCCTACCCTACCCTACCCTACCCTACCCTACCCTACCCTACCCTACCCTACCCTACCCTACCCTACCCTACCCTACCCTACCCTACCCTACCCTACCCTACCCTACCCTACCCTACCCTACCCTACCCTACCCTACCCTACCCTACCCTACCCAGGAAAAGTAGAATTGATAAAAGGTCTAATTGTTTGCTATAAGGCACTCATATTGTTGTCGATTATTAACCCTTAAAGCGCCACAATTTTTATCCACTGGAAGTTGTGTCTCGCTGCCGCGATCCACAACTTCCAGTGGGTAAAAATTACATATATTAGTAGAATTTGGATTAAATCATATGCTAATCCAGCAAATTTGAAGCTCATTTTCGTTCAAATTGTCTTGTTTGAACGACAAGTAAAAGTTAAAAACGTCCATAGACGCTAGTAGCACTTAAAGGGTTACCATCGCCTCCACACAGTGCCAAATCAATATAATGCCACGGTTAGTGCGCTGACATTTCAACGTTTAATGTTGACATTATTTTTCTATCATAAAAATAAGTTTTGTTGGAAATAAGAAAACAATTCTTGTGACAAGACATGTAGGTTGTGTGACAGAGGTATCCGGTGGCCTTTTGATTGTGCCAAGATGTCATGTCACAGCCATTGCTGCTATAATTATAGAGAAAAAACAGCCAAATGATATCATTATAAAGTGCTATTGTGCTGTTAATTATATACGTATGTGGGTCATGGGTGGGATGTTTATCTTATTAGAGTCATTTAACCCTTTCACCACTGAAGCCCGTTTTTAACTTAAAAACGGGCTTCAGTGGTGAAAGGGGTAAATGACAGCACTAAGACTGCTTGTTGTGTTCATTAAGTAGATTATTAAAAAGAAAAAAACAAGATATTCTTCTTGAATTATTTTTTTCACTCCCTATCGTATTTAACTAGTAGACCCTCAGAAACACGCAGGTGAAATTCACGTGAAAGTGGGAATTTCAATTATGTGTCTAGGGGGCAGCGTCATCTAATTCAAGAGGCTCTCCTGGCCAAGTTTAGATAGCACACATTCAGTATACCTTTCATCAGAGATGTGAATTGTCACATAAATTTTTCCTGATTTATTATACCATTTTTTCAAGGAACATTAATACAAAGTTGTCATGTTAAAGGCTTGAGCCAAGTTCAGAAGTTAAAGTAAAATAATATTACAATTAGTTAGGAACTTTCCTGTTATGTTTTGAATTTGAACATACTAGTTCCTTCAATCCTGTTGCAATACCACCTGTAGTTAATTGGTTTGCTTTTGCTAAAATATATAAGTTTACGTCGTTTTACCTGAAAATATGTTGACGAAAAATCCCTTGTAAAAGTTGTTTCAGTAATGTAACGAAGTAATCAAGGGTGATTCTCCGCTACGAGCAAGTTTATTGGCAGGCAATCGTGTATGAACATCATTTAAGTGTTTAAGAGGCCTCCTCACGTGTTACCAGTGAAAAACATCCGCTCGCAAAGAGCACCGCCTGGTATGAAACCGTTCTAATTTGAGGCGGATAGTGGTACAATTGCACGTGGCGTGACCTCATGACCTCAGGACGGCACGTAAACACGGGTAATGCACGCCATACACGCATGTACATACAATCCCAGCTCATTTACATAATGATTTGAAATACTTCAAGGCTGCACAAGTGTCGCCGTCAAAGGAAGGTCGAGCCCATTTATGATTCCTCGTCTTTCATCGCTGACTCAAACCGTGTGCGCTCCTCACACACCCTTTGTGGTCCAAAGAGCCACAATTTCATTGTTATAGCGCCTATAGGTAAAACACTACAGCATCTGAATTATAGCTAATTTAAAACAAAATATTGTTAGAAGGAATGTATGAAGTAGTAGGGTAATTGAGGAATGGTTGGAACATTATTAACATAAATAATGAGAACAATATTGTACATCTGTTATGTGAATCATTTTTTCTGTTTTTTTTCGGGTATCCTCAGTCATTGACTCTTTATGAGAACTAATCCGTGTCGTGGGTGAGATTAGTTTAACCTTTTCACTACCATACATGACGGAAATTTCCGTCGTCATTAGTCAATGAACGTAACCATAAAACGACACAAATTTTCGTCATATATATACTACATTTATGTATTTTTCGTCATTTGAAGCTGGAAATTGCGTTAGCAATTCCAGCTTCAAATGACGAAAAATAGAACTCCTACACCAGTATATCTGGATCCTGGCATGCACCCCGGCCTGGAAGTCAAAGGGTTAATGGGGGGAAAAATTGTCTATGGTATAATTGTTTAGCAAGCTGGTTTTGTAAATTTTTACATCAACCTGGAATAGGGCTCGCGGGCTGGTCCCCCGCCCTGGCATTCAGATTTCAAAGAAAAAAATATTTCTTCCCCGCTTACTCGTAAATTATGGGGAGCCTTTGTGACTGAGAGGGAGTGTGCTCGTATATGTACCATAGATTCCTTGTATATAAAAGGAAAATTGCTTGGTATCAATGTAAATGTTCCATGGTTCACCTTCAATAACTATAACTAAAAGGCTTAATACATGTATCTACACTGATCTTTAACGCCACAATGCAGAAACTTTTTACTTTTCAAGTTACTCCCTTTTGGCTTTGCACGACTGTACAGTATAACACCGCTAATCAATCAGTATCGAATAGGCGCAAATTATAAACCTATACTTCACACTCCCTGCAGATGATTCTAACCCTTTAGGGACAGTGGGTGTGAAATAAGAGTAGGATCACAGTTAGTTTTATTTAAACTGATAAAACATGACACAAATTATGAGTTTGTCTCCTTACAACTGTATACACCCTTTTAATTTTAATGGTACATTTTAGATCGGGGTAGGATATAAATATATCTTCTGAGATCGATGTGTCCACAATAGTTGAGAAAGACTCTCATTACCTTTGATCTCACGCGTCTCCGCCTCGTCTGGTAATGCTAATGTATGTGTCCGGATATAAACGCTCTCTGATACATAATATGGGATGACAAGATAGCAAGATTAATTGTAAATACCGTAATATCCATCTATTCACTGATATTCCTAGTTGGAAAAGGGTGACGGCTAGCAGTTCTATGGACAAGCGATAGCTTGCTTTGCGAGAGGCGCGGGTTGAAATTTAAGATCCATGGAGTTTATTCATGTGAAGTTTGTTTGTTTGTTTGTTTGTTTGTTTGTTTGTTTGTTTGTTTGTTTGTCTGTCTGTCTGTCTGTCTGTCTGTCTGTTTGTTTGTTTGTTTGTTTGTTTGTTTGTTTGTTTGTTTGTTTGTTTGTTTGTTTGTTTGTTTGTTTGTTTGTTTGTTTGTTTGTTTGTTTGTTTGTTTGTTTGTTTGTTTGTTTGTTTGTTTGTTTGTTTGTTTGTTTGTTTGTTTGTTTGTTTGTTTGTTTGTTTGTTTGTTTGTTTGTTTGCTTGCTTGCTTGTTTGCTTGTTTGTTTGTTTGTTTGTTTGTTTGTTTGTTTGTTTGTTTGTTTGTTTGTTTGTTTGTTTGTTTGTTTGTTTGTTTGTTTGTTTGTTTGTTTGTTTGTTTGTTTGTTTGTTTGTTTGTTTGTTTGTTTGTTTGTTTGTTTGTTTGTTTGTTTGTTTGTTTGTTTGTTTGTTTGTTTGTTTGTACCTGTAGGAAAATAACTGTCAGAATCACATATAGGGCCTACACACTTTCTCGACTATACTTTCTAGCGGTGCGAACCATTGAACAGATGATGTAATTCTCTTTGTTATGACAACACCACATTCCAAATGTTTCTATATACACACAGTAGTTTTAGTTACACAAACAACTCATACATTATTAATAATTATTGTCATGATCAAGGTTTTATTGAACGCTTACATATCAGTTTGAACACGTTTAACATGTTTTGCATGCGGCCGTTTGATCTTTTTCAGGCATGCGTTTATTTTACTACCAAAAATTTAAAACAATTTAATATTGACCCTCCACTGGCTTGAGACCCCCTACGTTGATACCACGCAGAAACATTGTTCATCGGCCAAGTTTCTAGTGTAACCTGCGCAGTCTATTGTAGACATTGTAAACCCAGCAGAGAAGACACTTATTCAACCCTTTAACCGCCAGGTTCTCTAATTGGAATTTTCACTCACTTGAAGTTGTGTCTCGCTGACGCGATTCACAACTTCAAGTGAGTGAAAATTATTCAGATTTGATAAAATGAAAGTCAACAATTAGATATTGCTGATTGATGTCACGATTTATCCTTAACGTGTTAAAGAGCTGGTATTTAATGTTTAAATAACAAACTTAAAAAACAAACAAATATAATCGTGACAGCCGGTTAAAGGGTGAAAGCATACATATAATGTAGGCTTCTATATCGCCACCAGAGTATTAAACGGTCGTATGCACTGCAGACATGACCCTTTGATACTAAGGTGACGATATGCATAAGAGCCACGGAATAATAACTCAAAGTACTGAATTAGGATGATAACTATACTGTAGATTATGGTAATAATTACAACCATTTATAGTCTCAAGAAGACCAAATACATACATATAAAAAATATGTGGATTTGATGAGATAATATATTGGACTAATATTAGCGAGACCACTGCAAAAGCCTATTGTCAACAGGGAGATGCTGCCAAAATTCCTGTGCTCATTTGATATTTGTCATATATTAAGCAGTCAGGCTCAGGGTCACACTAATAAATTCCACCAGTGGAATATAACTGATTCTAACCACACTTCCGCCTGCGCAAACGAAACCATACATGAATGCGCTGAACATTGTTTTCCTTTCTATTCTAACTTTGAATTTACAAATCCGCACTGGCGATGGGTTAATAGATTAGCATAACGAGGTGAACGGTAAAAAAATAGTTAGCTTTTTTTTAGATCTGTCTTGTTGTTTTCAAATTAAATTACAAATGTACCTGATCGACCCAAATTACGTTTTTTCTTCCAGTAAAACATACGGCTGTCATTTGCAGAAGTGTGCGTGGGTATGAAAATAACATCCTGCCTGTCTGCCTGCCTGCCTGCCTGCCTGTCTGTCTGCCTGCCTACCACCTGCCTGCCTGCCTGCCTGCCTGCCTGCCTACCTGCCTGCCTGCCTGCCTGCCTGCCTGCCTGCCTGCCTGCCTGCCTGCCTGCCTGCCTGCCTGCCTGCCTGCCTGCCTGCCTGCCTGCCTGCCTGCCTGCCTGCCTGCCTGCCTGCCTGCCTGCCTTTTTCTTTGTTTTATAATCCTTAGATCAAACAAATATCGCCTCTGGTACGTGAAGGGATAATTACACTGACCATCATGAACGTTGATTACTTTCAGGCACTTTACAGCTAAGTATTCCCATCTATTGATGTCTAAGGTGACTGGTCAAGGCGAGGCAAAAAAATAATGGCCCTCATTATGCCTCCCACAAAAACACCCTTCACATACGGTAGATCAAGTAAACTCAGTATAATCGTAGGCCTACAGTACTATACTTCATGGTTCAATTGTTTCACTTAACTCGTTTGGTAGCACATTTTTGTTTGAATCCGCCTCGAGTTATAAAGCCCAGAACATTAAGATCTTTATTTTCGTTAAATCCGATTTAATGTTAATGTCTCCTACTCATATTTACAATAAAAAGTGTAAATTATCACATTATATACAGATAAATTAAACAATACTGAATTAACTGAAAAAAATACAAACCAACGTTTGTTTCAGTTTAACAAATAATAACACGAATACGGATTTAGCTGAGCACTGGGCCCAGGCGTTGAGCCAGCGCCAATGAGGAGAGTTCTCTGTCACCGCGTGGTATGGTGGCCACTAAAACCACCCACCACTGACTGTCGCCGTAGTCTTGAATAATTTATCAGACATTGTTCTACATTGACTGCCGTTGAGATTGTAATCTAGAATGACTACCATCCAGGTCAGTTGAGAATCTGACCCAAGCTCACAGACACCTGCTTAGCTCTGCTTTCAATACCCAGGCTCGGATTTCACGGTGGGGGGAACTTGTGCACCGTTTTAAAATACCACATATGATTGTGTTGTTTAAAAGCAATGTGTCTTACAATGAACGACGTTTAATTGTTGTGATTGTTATATTTACATCCACATTGCGTGCTTACGTCCTTCACATGAATTTAAAAATTAGTATTAGGGCGTACTGATTAATTTTAGAGCGCATTGTTAAATAAAAAAACTCTCTAGATAATAGAGAAGCTATATGCATTAACAAAAATTATATGGCTCGGATATACAAGTATCCTAAGAACCCAAACTCGTATGAGGTTGTTTTCTATATTTATACGCAGTTAGTTAGACTACACGAAAAACTGTATGCCTTCCAATATTTTTGACCGAGTATAGTATAGTCTATGCCTGACAAATCAAAGGGTGACTCAGTCTGTCACATGACGGGATCAGCTGATTATCGCCCATCATTCAAGGGAAATAATGGAAAATGCCACACTTTGGCAAATATTTTCATGAAATTGAACTTTATGCATAGGCCTACACTAACAGACAAAACATGTTTATTTTCATAATGTTTAGTATAGGCAGTAGACAAATGTTATGATAATTAACCAGGAACAGTTTGTTTTGTATGTGCTCTTGATTCACGAGAAGTTAAGTATAAGTGTTGGGTTATTATATATTCTTTCAGTGTTTTTAATTATTGTTTAAAATATAGTTTTCTTTCATTCATGCTTTTTGTCCGTAACGCAGATTCAAAGATAAAATCCCACCAGCTATGTCCCGGGTCGGACGCAGATGAACTCGCCTTGCCCAGCAAACATGAGACGTTGGCCCAACGTTGGTTTACTGTTGGCCCACCGTCTACGACGTTGGTCCAACAGTAAACCAATGTTGGGCCAGCGTCTCATGTTTGCTGGGTGGGTATCGGAGTAGTCTCAGATGAACTACGGGCATCGCCATTGCTCATCCCACCAACCGTGCCCAAAACCATTATTTTGCCGTCACCTTTTGCAAGGGTAAAATTCTAGTCATTGTTTTTACACCGTGGGGGATCTGACGGTGCTTAAAATGACTAACTGATAGGCGACAGCGGCGATAGTATCGTAAATGTATTGCCACAGTAACGGTCATAAATATGTCCGGTGTTCCACTCTGCGCCACCCTACCCTGTACTATCAGTGGACGTATCTGGTAACACTGGTCTGTCTAAGGGCTGTAGTAGATCTCTATGGTTCTATAAATGACCAGCCATTACTGATCATTTGTTAACCCCTGCAACGCTGAAATTATTCTTGCTAAAACCACAGAGACCAAAGGGTTTTCTTTCAATTTGAAATCATCATAAATGTCTCAGTTAGTTCTTTCCGCTTCATTTGATTACCTATGTGTTATGGGCCTTCTACGACCGTTATATTGTAATCCTTTCAGTGCGGGGATTGTCTTTATACGTTAGAATCTGACGTCTACGGACGTCAGATTTTGCTGTATTAAAACGGTCCCCGCGCTGAAAGGGTTAACCCTTTACTCACAACATTCCATATTTTACCCAGTTTCATATAATTACATAATCATAAAAACACATTTGGCATTATATTATTATCAGAAATTTAATTTTATTTCTTCAAAAGGTTGTCGCTATATAGGTGTCCATAGATGACATTTAGGAATGTGATTTGCGCATTCTATACAGTATAAAAATGCACTAAAATATTCCACAAAGGAACCGGTTTCAACAGTTTACAGTAAGACTCTACGACAACCATCATCTATGTAAACCTACAAATTAGGGGCATAATAGTTTTTCCCTTGCGAACATGAGTAGCATGTGTTCGGAATTTATATTATATGTAAGATTGTTGTGAAATAAGCATAATATGTGGATGAAATACGGCAAGTTAAAATGGCGTTAATGTTTGCAATTTATACCAATAATGCATTACGTGAGTATCCCGACTTGACGTCAGAGGCTCACTAACCTACGCAGCAAACACAAAACATTTGTACAACCTTTGTACAATGTTGGCCCAACGTCTTCAGACGCTACCATAGACACGAGGTGTAGTTGCATAACCACAGGTGGCTTTTAATAGCATTTTTACAATGTCTGTTTATGCGATATAACGTACTTGAGACGTTGGCTTAACGCTGGCACAATTAACCAGCCTATATATAGTGTGGTGGCATTGTCATGGCACCGCAGTATTATCCTACACATTTCCTGAGTATGACCAAATACAGCGAAAAATTATGGTCAAATAGCGGTGGTTGCGCACCGCGCATAACTGTGATCATCTAGAAAAATGTGACAAACGCACGTTACTCAGCAACAACTCAGAAAACAGAATAGCCTTAGATTAATAGCGGGACAACGTCGACGACATTGGCCCAACATTGACTCAAGTCTGGGATAATGACGCAAGTTACTGGCCAACAAATGGTCCCCCGTACTTACACTAATCTATAATCAGGTATAATGCTTCAAAGAGAAGGCGGTCCACGGCTATTTGATGATTGTCCCCGCGTGGCCATTTCCCCGAGAATTAAGCTTCATTTTCGGACTGCAAATTGAACGTTTGTGGTTGAGGCGGACACGAAACCCTGTTGCAAATCCTGCCCATTCATTGTCCGGTACTGGCACATCTTTCCATTCATGTCTTTATTGATATATTTATATTCCTGTTGAATAGTCTCTACATGACACCCGTTTAGATTGAGAAGCTTGGGGTTCGAGTCCCTTAATTAAATGTAGGGCCTACACTTCGAATTGGAAAAAATAGCTTATGACGTTATACGGTTTCAAGCTTCTCTGTGTTGGTAATTGGCGCCTTAATCCACATTCCCAGTAAACACAAAACATTTGCATAGCTTTTATACAACGTCTTTATACAACGTCGGCCCTACGTCTTCGACATTGGTCTAACATTGTATAAATGTTTTACAAATGTTTTGTGTTTACTGGGTTTCTCGATTAAGAAGAGCACAGAGGCGACGCCAGAGTAACTATACATAATCAGAAAATGTGATACGGTATATGTCACTAGTGAATTTATATATATAAAATTTAAAGTTAGTTAGCAAGAATGGTGTGAATATTTATTTAAATTGTGTATAGAAAAAAAAATAGAAAAAAACAGTTGTAATGCGCCGTCATTTCTCATTAGATTCATGGGCGCAGAATTATACATATTTACAATGTGTTAATTCGTTAGCTTATAGTGGTGAATGTGATCAAAATGACGTAGGACTAATTATAGTCTGCACGTAGGCACATCTCTATTTGTGCCTAATGCAGATGCGAAACGTAACTACTGCGGCGTCAAAGGTATATTGTCAGGAAAAAGACAAAAGTGATGGAAATCCGTTATCAATAGTATAAGTAAGTTTTTTTTGTAATCGCTCCCTTCTTTCAACTCTTTCTACTAAAGTAGTACCTGTTATAATTTTTCAGATAATGTGCAGACATAGATATTAATCTAATTACTTTCTATGTTATGAAACATGTGAGTAAGTATGTATGCTAGCAAACATATTTAACAAAGTGAAAACAATGGATAAGGATTAAAAATAGAATCAACTCTCTGTTTGTCCAAAGCTAAGCTACTCCAACGCCACCTAGTGAATTAACTCCCCCTCACCATGCAAGAGCTTAAATTCAATATTGGCGACATGGTTGTTTTTTCATAAAACCATGTGATCTATAAAAAAAAAACAATTAAAATAAATTATTGTTTAAACTCAGATAGATAACTGTGTATTAAATTATTCAATCACAGATAGTGAATCAGTATCTAGAAAAGTTGGGTCAAAATAATATGCTCTAAGTTAATGCTAAATTTTCTTTGTGATAAAATAAAATTTGACTGTCCACTACTGACAGTCTCTGTATGCATCAAATTATTTTATTCTTCATGTAAAAAGAACGGCATGACTAGTATAATTACACTGTGACCAGCCAACGTGACCAGTGTTTGGCGATAACGAAGAGCACATCTGACAAATGTGCCCTTGTCTGTAAACAGGTGGGAGAGAAGCGAGCAGAGGTCTTACTGCGGAGGAAGGGGGTCAATGTTATATTCTAAAAAACACAAAATATTAGTGTACAATCTGGAGTAAATTGTGAAATTTTAATTCAGATGGTACATCTCTGCGAAATAGTTATAATGATGTTAAAATAATTTGTTATTCTACAAAAAACGGGTTCCTCCACGCACTGCTCAGCAAACACTAAACAACTTCGACGTTAGGCTAACATTGTATAAATGTTAAACAAATGTTTTATGTTTGTTAGGCATGGGGTGAACTCGCAGGCGGTGGCGAAAACACAGTGCGATAAAAGTGAGTAGATATTCCGGGTAGAAGAGGGTATGTGACAGGTGTGGCGGGTTCGCGGTCCGGCGGCTGCGGATCGCCGACGGGTGTCCCCCCGGGCGGGATCGGGGGACTCACCTGTCCTATCCACTCCCGGCCGCCCCGTGCAGGATGCCTGCCTCACGTCCCGCCCTCACAGCACCTGCTCCCGTCAAGGATACACGGCAATAATTCACGTGGTGGCCGCCCCGAGTGTGTGGCGCTATCTCTCGGGTGGCAGGCAAGGCATGCGATCCACCTTGCCATACCGGCGCAGAACGTGGGTTGGGGGGGGGGGGGTAATGTGAAATTTGAGCGGAAATATTCAGTTCATTCCGCGGAACCATCATCTATGACCGCGGAACAGGTAGTGAAACGTCACCAGACGTTACTGATCAACTTCAAAGCGTGGAGAGATCCAGGTTTGTCACTTCGGCTCATAAAACTGGATCCCCCACATGGTTAGGCCCTAGGCCTATAAATTGTATATAATATATCGTTTCCCCCTGTTATAGTCCTATACATAACTCATCAGAATATTAATTTATAGTTTGTATAATGTTTGGAATACAACGATATGTTCTGGATCTAAACCAGCAATGAGAGAATTGCAAGGTTGGATGTCACTGCTCCAATATAAAAAAATATTATTGAACCCTTCAACCGCCAAGTTACTCAATTGGAATTTTCACAAGAAATTATGTCTCGCTGATGCGATTCAAACTTCAAGTGAGTGATAATGAATCAGATTTGACAAAATGGAGATCAACGTTTCCAAATTCTTGAAGATTTATGTCACAATTTGTGTTCAACATGTTTGAAAACTGGTATTTAATGAGCTAAGGACAAATATAAAAACACGAATAAAATCTTGACCGTGGCAGCATTAATGCAACACAATCAGGCTAAAATCGGCAAAAAATCAGTCTTTTTATTTTGGCTTCTTAATATGTAATATTGCTGTGGCAACGTAGCAAGTGTGCCGAAAGCCCCGTTTAGCAGTTATTCCTGTATTTCATATTTAGGACATGCATATTTGAAATGTAAATTTCGGCCTTATTTCTCGTTTAAGTGTAAATGCGCAACACAAAATTAAAAAAACGCAATTCTAGTTTATGGACATGTTCAGATCTTATGAACATATTAAGAAGCCAAAATAAAAATACTGATTTTTTTTAAGTAGCACGATATAATAATCTGTTCAAAAACTGCACTATGAATATAGGGTTATAACATTTTTCTGTGAATATAATTGTCCGTTTGCTTTTATTCAGTTCTATTTCGTTGTGCTCTGTTGTTCTGTTCTGTGGTAGACCTATTCTGTTGCTTTATTTGGCTTCAAAAAATAACAACATATTGTTATGGCCTCTAAATCGCCATATTTATGCTATGTGTACAAATGTTAACCTCTAGGATTTAAAGGTTATCCCAATAACATTTTTTTATTGACCGGCTTTGATTCAGCTTTGATATAGTGACCATGTATTTATAGCCTATATGTCAAGCGGTGTAAATGTCAGCAATGAGCTATCCTGGTCCGTACTCTTGTACAAGTTACGATATGTCGTAGGCTTCGCATTGGTTGAGATGGCAATCTCGACCAATCCGAAATCTGCGATGTATCGTAACGCCTGCCTCTCAAACCGTAAGATAATTCACAGATGGTAATATCAGGTATGTGGATGGTCTCTGTAGGCCTATATAGCCTATAGGTGCGTATTTTATATTGTTCTGTGTGACATTAATCTATAATCTTGTCTTGTCAAGAGATACAGAAAATTGGTGTAGGTCTAATTCCCGCAAGTCCTTTATTTTATATGTTCAAAATAAAATATATGGAAGAATAAATTGTTTTCTGTACAATTAAAACTTCACTTATATATGAATAAAGACAATTTAATTTGGAATATAGATGTATGTTAGCATTGTTAGCATTGTTAGCATATATCAGCTGATTATATAGAGGTGGATGATATAAATCAGGGCTGTGATTGGTCTCTGTTCATGTTGTGATATATCAGCTGATTATGTAGAGATGGGTGGTATAAATCAGGGTTGTGATTGGTCTCTGTTCATGTTGTGATATATCAGCTGATTATATAGAGGTGGATGATATAAATCAGGGCTTTGATTGGTCTCTGTTCATATTGTGATATATCAGCTGATTATGTAGAGGTGGATGGTATAAATCAGGGCTGTGATTGGTCTCTGTTCATGTTGTGATATATCAGCTGATTATGTAGAGATGGATGGTATAAATCAGGGTTGTGATTGGTCTCTGTTCATGTTGTGATATATCAGCTGATTATATAGAGGTATATGATATAAATCAGGGCTTTGATTGGTCTCTGTTCATATTGTGATATATCAGCTGATTATGTAGAGGTGGATGGTATAAATCAGGGATGTGAATGGTCTCTGTTCATGTTGTGATATATCAGCTGATTATGTAGAGATGGATGGTATAAGTCAGGGTTGTGATTTGACTCTGTTCATGTTGTGATATATCAGCTGATTATGTAGAGGTGGATAGTATAAGTCAGGGTTGTGATTGGTTTCTTTTCATGTTGTGATATATCAGCTTATTATGTAAAGATGATGGTATAAATCAAGGTTGTGATTGGTCTCTGTTCATGTTGTGATATATCAGTTGATTATGTAAAGATGATGATATAAGTCAGGGTTGTGATTTGTCTCTGTTCATGTTGTGATATATCAGTTGATTATGTAAAGATGATGGTATAAGTCAGGGTTGTGATTGGTCTCTGTTCATGTTGTGATATATCAGCTGATTATATAGAGGTGGGTGGTATAAGTCAGAGTCGTGATTGGTCTCAGTGCATGTTGTGATATATCAACTGATTATATAGGGGTGGATGGTATAAATCAGGGTTGTGATTTGTCTCCGTGACGCTCTTCTCATCCGGATTGTTTCCACAGGCCTAATACATGCTGTGGTGCAAAGACAAACAGCAGTAACTGCCTACTACTCAAACAAATAGTTAGACCTACTGTACCGCTGTTTGCCTCTACAGGCATGAACTGATGGAGGGACATTTGACGAATGACAGGTGACACGTGATGATGTCGTCATCAGCCGCTCGGGGTGGGAGGTGGACAAGATTTCACACTGTCAGCCGTGGGGCAGGAGCGACATAGAGGCCGGGGAGCTGGGTTAGGCACCGCCCCGGGCGTCTGTCAGCCAGCACCGGGGTTTATGTGACGATGCGGCAGTCGTCGACCCACTCGGCGCTCTTCCTTCCTTCTTGTGCGTCAAGGAGACAAATTTGCCAGGAATTCCCAGGAACAAGCAGTCATATCTCACTTGGCGCTCCGTCAGCCTGGCCGTCCACCCATGACGCGATGAAAGCAGGGGTCCTACCTAAGATAGATGACGTAGCGTACTGGAGACCCTGTCCATCATTTCCATCTACCTCAAGCCCATAGCCACTTCCATAGCTACTTCCTCCTCCCCTGTACTCCACAAGTCCATAGTCATCCATCACTATACACCTCAACTCCATAGCCACTTCCTCCACCCCAAGTCCATAACTACTTCCCCATGCACCCCATCATATGTGTTCTGGTTGATTCTTTGATTATTTATCATGAGTCTCATCCGGTATTATCATTTGTTAATAGTAGTGATTATTTATACAAGCTTGGTATGTAATATCTACACAGGGGCTCTTACACACAACCCAGTTGGAACTCTAGCATAGCCGAGTTCAACTCGTACATAACTCATCAATAACTCTTAGAACTCGTTGTTTACTCTTAGAACACACACATAGATACGCTCGAAATATTTTTGAACATGTTAGAAAAATAACGAGTCCTTTTTTTCGTATATGTCACTCGTAATTCAATAGTGTAGCTCGTAGAACACTCATGGCTCACTCTTAGAACCCGTAGATCACTCATTCTCTGCTCGGTGAATTGAATCCATATTTGAGGGTTGTAGGAGCTGTAAGATGTGCACGAGTAATATACGAGCTTTCTACGTGTGAAATACGAGTGATCTGGTCAATATTGCCAACTATACTCGAGTATTCTGCGAATTGTAGTAGAGTTGTATTGGAAGTGTACGGGGTGTAAGAGCTTTGTCCAAGGTTTGTACAATTGGTAAGAGTTACGAGTTATTTAGCAAGGGAGGAGCTGACGTCTGAAATTCTTCCTTTCTCAATGATAGGCCTATATACTTCTTGAAGAAAACACACAGCGTATGTAACCTTGGAAATAACATATTTATATCAAATTGTCTGAAGTGTCAGGAGTCTATATCACATAAGAGTACAGATAAAGTATATTAATTGACTGTATTACAATTTGCTTGTTTATCTTCTAAATTGAGACATATCCATATATATATTTATATATGTGTCCGGTTTTTATTTCTGTGCATATTAATCACATAAAATTAGAAAAATGAGAAACTCCTGTAGCTATAATGGTGAAAGAGCTAAATATTTCTGCAGAACTGTTACACCTGAAGTTAATGTTCAACTAAACCTCGTACACTCGAAATGCAGAGCTTTACTGGACTAATAAAAAGCAGCATTTTAACAAAAAAATTGAAATGCTCAATTCTACATCGAACTATATGGCCCAACATTAAGCCGGGCGGCTGTGATATCCAGACTTCCTGTATTCACCTTTGTAATTATAATCCATTATTTCATTTGACAGTCAGGTTCTGGGAATGACCAGTCAGAACAATGGTTCTCCCCGGGTCGCTAAGGTGACGATAAGGGTAACGTCATCGCTGTGATGTGACGTCATACGTCGAATGGACAGTGGACGCGGCTAAAAAGCGGAACGGGTTGCCGTCCATTAAATCTGAAACGAGGCTGACCGATAGCGGTCGTCATCTACACAAAATAAAAGTGATTACGTCGCGCGGTCAGCTCGCCTGCCCGATGGCGGCAAATTCGTTTTGATGTCCGGCCGTTTTGACGTTAAATAAATTGGCTAATGTCATCTGGATGTTTTCAGAAGTTAGGTCGCGTCCTAATTAGCCTATTCTAAGTCCAAAGAGCTAAATTCCTACAAATAACCAATATCTCACTGCAAGATAATTCGTGTAGGCACTGCAATTAGCAGTAATTATATTTTATGTTGAATTTTTAAATATCCCCTCCTTTGATGAAATTAAGTTCAGAAAGTAATAACAAATATATTTAGCACGAAATGTCTGCAATCAAGCGGTTTGTGTGTAAAGGGTTACAAGGCGGACACAATGGACAGTGTCCAGATCAAGCGGAATTCAACCACAATCATATCAGGGACAGCGAACAAACAGCATGTGCCCCACGCCATCGTTAATTGTGTGCCCTATACGTCATCGTTAATCATGCGCCCATCCCTGGTACCGTTCCTTGATTTATCTTTTTTAGTAGTAGCCTACCTGATGAACCTTTACCCAGAGTTAGATCGAAGTTATGTCAACGTTTTTAAAGGTTATCCAAATATTGAACCACCGTTTGTCCCCAGTTCTCTGCTTATCATATTGGAAAATGAATAAGTAACACTCTTTACCTTTCTAAGGATGTCTCTGGTCAGTCGACCTTCGATTCTATAAACACTTACCTTCTGTCAAGCGTCACTATGTTTGATCTACATTTTATTAAGCCTACAGACAAATAGGCCAAACGTGTGGTATTGAAGATTAGAATAGAACAGAGCAGAACAAAACAAAATGGAATCGTGAATACCATAGAAACGCTAAGTTGTCCCAGAACAGAAAGGATAACAGAATAGAAAAGATACAGAACAGCACAGAACAGAACAGAATATAATACAATGGAATGGAATCAAAACAAAAAGAGCATATCACCATTAACCATAAAAGAACATAATAGAACATAACATATCAGATCAGATCAGATCAGATCAGATCAGATCAGATCAGATCAGATCAGATCAGATCAGATCAGATAACAGATCAGATTAGAACAGAACAGAACAGAACAGAACAGAACAGAACAGAACAGAACAGAAAAGCAAAGCAAAACAGAATCGTACAGAGCAGGGCAGAAGGGTGCAGAGCAGAGAACTGTAGAGCAGAGTATAGGCCTACTGTGGAGCAAAGTAGACTAAAATAGAACAGATCGCAGCAAAGTCAGAAAATGGATAACTATAAATGAATCTGTCAGTATACGGAGATGAAATTATTATATATCCCTACTATACTTTTGAAACTATCAAAATAATCTTGATATGTACATACGTATGAAAATGTATTATTTTACTAATATTTACCATATAGGCTCATTGTTGTACATAGTACATTTGATATTGATAATGACAGCTCAAACGTTAATATACATACAACTAGAAAGACTTCCCTGTCTTACCACCAGTCGGCCATTTTATATTTTAAATATTCTGATTTGGCATGGGTTATCATTGTGAAACAAAGGTTATGCAACAACGAACAGTTCATTTCATACTAATATAGATAAGTGTTAAACTGTTAATGAGGAATGCAGGCATTTAAAAAAATGAAATATATCCTACGCATATTCAACATAGCATCTACATTTTCAAACTACATTTTGAGAAAACATATTTTGTATACTTATTTTATCATCTTACATATCTGTAATTCTACAACATAATTACCAGAAGTCGTACCTGAACACTCGTATATTGATCCATATCAATCATTACTATAGTACTTTGAAATTTCAATAACGTACTGTTGAGGTGTTGTGAAAAGAATAAAATGTCTTCTTCATATAATAATAACACAGTCATCTGTCACCAAGTATAAACTGAGTAGTTGAGATTTGTTATTATTAAACTTAATTCTTCTAATTTGAATGTAAACAATTAGATATATAAATATATAAATTACATCAATGTGCACTGCCTCCCACCACCAAGGCTGGAAATGAAATTTAAATCACACAAAATTCGACACTTTTGAACATAAATATCTTAGTCAAAACTTAACCTCTGTACTGAATAAGGGGGGGGGGGGTGAAATAGGCTCCCAAACGTCAACAGCGGTGACACTCCGAGGTACTCACCATCACCACCACCATCACCACTACCACATTTACAAAACCACCAACACAACCATCACCACTACCACCACCACCACCAACATCACCACCATAACACCATCATCACCACTACCACAAACACAACTACCATCACAACTACCACACCACAAGCACAACCACCACTTACCACCACCAACAACAACACCATCACCACACCACAACCACCATAATCACTACCATCACCACCATCACCATCATCACCACTACCACACCACAATCACCATCACCACCACTATCACCACTACCACACCACCAACACTATCACCATCACCACTTTTACACTACAACCACCATCATCACTACCACACCACTAACACTACCACCATCACCACTACCACATCACAACTACCATCACCACCATCACCACCACCACACCACAAGCACAACCACCATCACACTGCCAACACCACCAACACCAACACCATCATTATCACTACCACCACCACCATCATCACAACCACTACCACCAGCAACACAATCACCACCACCATCACCACTACCACACTTGATGTATATGGTGACATGCTAATTTGTTAATTATAATATTCATATTTCATTTCATTCCCTACCAAATATGTGAGACTAATGGAATCATACTGTTTCAGGTATGTGCTTTCTTCAGTTTTTACTTTCAGTGATCAGAAAAATATTTTAAGAAATTTGATGATAGGCCTAATTACAGAAATGCATATGTCTGTGAATGAATGAATCGATGGGGCCTTAGAACACTTTTGCGCACATACAAACTAAGCTGGACCAAGATAACCTACCGAGGACGGCGATTCAAAAATCGAGCCCTGGTGGTCTAAGGGCGGGCACGCTACATCTCGATCACTGAGGTTCCTCAGTGTGTGGTGAAGAAACATGTTTTCTTTAAAACCTGCATATCAGAACAAGGGACGAACCTATCAGCTCCAGTGTGACAGGCGGACAGTGTTAACCACTCCATCAGAGAGCATTCAATAGTCGTTTTAATCTAATGTGGTATTTTATGCATAACCCTGATAAGAAACAAGTTAATGTACAGTGTCATTGTATTCCCCTATATGACAAAAACATGGTGAAAAAATGAAATCTTTATCTAAAATATTGTGGAATATATGATAACTTCAGTGATATGGCAGCCTGTTTAAAAAGTTACTCAAGGGTGAGAATCTCACATCCGCCCAGATATCATAATAAGGGTGCTTTATTTATTATTACAATATTGCTTAACGTCACTTTTTAAGTGACAATGTATAAAGGCCTCTACGATAAAACAGCGCATTCCATTTCCTTAACCCGCAGACGTCCACGGCCAACACCAGTGCCTGCGCTAATGCGGGAGCTGTATTGGCAGCGATGTTGAGCAGAAGAACCAGGTTTTTTTCCCCCGCTGGTAATCCGCCCAAAGAATATAGCCAGATACGAGGAGATAATCACTGTAATTATAGGGGCGCTAGCCATGCATAATTAAAGTAGAAAAAACTGCCGGATTACACTTGTTTGATAAAATCGGATGATTAGGCCTATTGGGTAGTTTTTGTGCACGCATACACGACTGGGTGTCAGTTATTTCTCCAAATGTATTACTTTAAGCTTACAATCATAGTCATCAACACAGATAGGCTATTTAACATGCTAATAACTTTACAAATTGATATTTGAAATTAAAAAACTGGTGGAAAAAAATCATACATTCTATCGTGATTAATTCCACAGCAAACCTCCTGACTAATATGAATACATGTATAAATGAAAATTGGTGAATAGTTATGAAAACAATTATGAACCATGCAGATAATGGGGCCTAATAGTAAGGCCTGATTTAATTTAAATGACGAGAGGATGGATATTAGGTTTTAACTAAGCGAGTTCAAACACACAAAAACTATTTGTATGTATCATAATAAAGATAGCCCTTTATTGATATTATGCAAGATTTCCGAGATAATGAGAAAAAACAATTAAAATGACCGCCAGTCGGCTATTTTGTATTTTATTTCTGCGAAATTTGTCATGGGTTATACTTTGTTCTATATGCATGGTACAGCTATTTTGCTTTCTTTTTTTTACAAAAATTCAAAATGGCCGCTAAACGGTCATTTTAACATTGTTTACTCCCAAAAGTTATTCAGGTCATTGGTTGACATTGCTGTGCATATTTGCCAAAAATAAAAAAATATGCTTTAAGTTTTTTTCCTGAAACGCGATAACGAGTATGTCTTTGTTAGTGGCCCTAGTAATTAAAGGGTTGATTTTTATGGGAATCAAAATGTCACCAAAAATTCCCCGGTGGTATGTGATGGCTATGTGAAGTATGAGGAAGCAGAAGTTGATAGATCAGTAGCTATTTTGAAAACAAATAATCGCGGCGGCGGCCCGTGTGGAATACAATGCTTGATTATACTGTTAAATACACATCAGGTAAAATTTGCAATTTTGTTATATTTTTTGTCAGATACAAGTGTAGGGGCTTACAAATAGCAATGTTCTCATTTCCACCGGGACACTATAACGACTGCAGGAAATGGTCATCAATGGGTCTTTGGAACATTTTTTGAATTTTTTTAATGTTCTTCTAGAGGTGCAGCAAAATCTAAATTTTCAGAATCAGCCCCAGGACTAATGCATGGAATATTTATTTTTGTATTAATTATATATAGGCCTACACGGTAAACAACTTAGTTGGAGTTAACTTGGAAACCATTGGCTACCATTTGGTTACACCCAACCTTTTTCGAATTTAATTAACTTTGCAATTCAATTAACTTAATTTATTGAGTCATTTGAACGCACATTTTTCAATTGCGATTGATTCACTAATACAGTACTATACGGTGTACATACTAATTAGTACACCGGAATGAATATTGAATGGATAGCAAAACTTTTACAATTAAAGGTAATTCAACTTCATTTTCAACATACATGTGCAAAGTTATGTGAAGTTATGTGAAAACAAACAGGGGATGCCGTGCTCATGCAGGCCGCTCCCCCAGCCATTCCATTGCACTTTCGGTTTGGCTGATTTTGCGAGTACCCCAAATTTTGTGGTGGGGATAATATGAAGTGGAAATGACGTTGATATATTGTTGAATATTAAAACAAGTGCACACTCGACAATAGCCCGTCGCCATTATTGAACGTGAAGTTATTGCCCCAACAAGGTCAAATTATTGACATAAAATGCAAAAAATCGCAACAAATCGGCCATTTTGATTTTTTCAGCCATTATTAAACTTGTCCGGGAACTGCTTATTAGTAACATGCATAATAAATTTGGGAAGGATACATGAACAACTTTTCATGTTATTGCGCCCACAAGGTCACATTATTGACATAAAAGGCGAGAAATCGCAATAAATTGGCCATTTAATTTTTTTTTAGCCATTATTGAACTTGTCCGAGAACTGGTCACTAGTAACATGCATAACAAATTTGGGAAAGGATACATGAAAAACTTGTCAAGTTATCGCGCCCACAAGGTCAAATTAATTGACATAAAAGGCGAAAAATCGCAAAAAATCGGCCATTTAATTTTTTTTTCAGCCATTATTTAACTTGTCCGAGAACTGGTCACTAGTAACATGCATAACACATTTGGGAAGGATACATGAAAAACTTTTCAAGTTATCGCGCCCACAAGGTCAAACCATTGACGTAAAATGCAAAAAATCTCAATAAATCAGCCATTTTGATTTTTTTTCAGCTATTATCCAACTTGTCCGAGAATTGCTTAGTAGTAACATGCATAACAAATTTGAAGAAGATACATGAAAAACTTTTCAAGTTATCGCGCCCACAAGGTCGAATTATTGACGTAAAATCACACTGAATCGGCCATTTAATTTTTTTCCGCCATTATTGAACTTGTCCGAGGGCTGCTTATGAGCAACATGCATAACAAATTTGAAGAGGATACATGGAAAACTTTTCAAGTTGTCGCGCCTACAAGGTCAAATTATCGACGTGAAATGCGAAAAAACGCAATAAATCGGCCATTTTGGTTTTTTTTGGCCATTATTGAACTTGTCCGAGAACTGCTTATTAGTAACATGCATTACAAACTTGAAAAGGATACATGTAAAGATTTTAAAGTTATCGCGCCACAAGGTCAAATTATTGCCGTAAAAAGCGAAAAATCCCAATAAATCGGCCATTTTGAATTTTGTTGCGGTCATTATTGAACTTCTCCGAGAGCTGCTTATTAGTAACATGCATAACAAATTTGAAGAGGATACATGAAAAACTTTTCAAGTTATCGCGCCCACAAGGTCAAATAATGGACGTAAAATCGCAATAAATCGGTCATTATAATTTTTTTTCAGCCATTATTGAACTTGTCTGAGAACTGGTCATTAGTAACATGCATAACAAATTTGGGAAGGATACATAAAAAAATTCAAGTTATCTCGCCCACAAGGTAAAATTATTGGCGTAAAATGCAAAAAATCTCGATAAATCGGCCATTTTGAATTGTTTTCAGCCATTATCGAACTTGTCCAAGAACTACTTATTAGTAACATGCATTACAAATTTGAACAAGATACGTGAATACTTTTCAAGCTATCGCACCCACAAGTAAATGTTAACGCTGACGAACTTTAATTGCAATAACCCACCTTTTTTAATTAAAATTAAAGAGACGTAAAAATGGCCTTGGAAGTTGAAATGCGGTTGAAGAAAAGTTGAAATAACATTGACAAGACATTGAAATTACGCATGAATGAGGTTGGGCGCTAACGATATCCTCAGTCATTAATAAAAATTAATAATGGCCTCAAAACTGAAGTTAAAAAATTAGTCTAGCGTCAAAGATCATAACCCCCAAAAGGCACATCTACACCCTCTAAGGGATGTGTCTATGCAATATGAAAACAATCCTACTAACTGTTCCCGAGATATCGTCCGGATAAGGAAGCTATCCAGGCAATATTAATTAAAGTCGATAATGGCCTAAAAAATCAGGTCAAAGGTCATAACCCCCAAAAGGCACATCTACACCCCCTGAGGGATGTATGTATGTATGCAATATAAAAACAATCGGGCTAACGGTTTCTGAGATATCGCCCAGAAACGAAACACTGAAGCACAGCCAGACATGATGCTGACAATATCCCCTACTTCTCAGCAAATACAAAACTTTTTCAAACATTTCTAAAAGGCCACATGAAAATGTTTTGCAATATTAAAGCGTCGGGGTCAACAGAATATTTTAAAACAATAAATATAAATCTTATGCAAAACATTTATAAACAAGACTACATAAGTCCAGGAGCTCCCGCTCCGAATTAGAATATCCTCCATTGAAATTAATGATCCTAATCAGTATCCCAGTAATGGTCTACCTATCTGGCATGGTTTACCCGATATCAGGCCAATCGAGTTAACTAATAGCTGATTTACGGTCATTTTGAATTCGATATAAATTAGTTAAAAACTTAGGGTGCATCCTCCCCCGAAACCTCAAATTTTGTTTTATAGTGATGGACTAACATCTAACACAGTTTGCAAAATATTGGGCATGTGAAAGTAAATAATGGCCGATAGAGGGCCATTTTGAATTTGATCAAGTCAAAATTTTCCAAGATGCATCCTCAGCTGAAATCTCACATTTCATTCTATAGTAATGGTCTAGCCATCTAGCACGGTTTACCAAATATCGCCCATGTGAAAGTGAATAATGGCCGATAGGAGGCCATTTTGAATTTGATCAAGTCAAAATTTTTCAAGACGCATCCTCTCCTGAAATCTCACATTTTGTTTTATAGTAATGGTCTAGCCATCTAGTACGGTTACTAAAAACCGGCTATGTGAAAGTAAATAATGGCCGATAGGCGGCCATTTTGAATTTGATCGAGTCAATTTTTTTCAAGATGCATCCTCTCTTGTAATCTTACATTTTGTTTTATAGTAATGGTCCAGCTATCTAACACGGTTTACCAAATATCAGCAATGTGAAAGTAAATAGTGGCCGATAGGCGGCCATTTTGAATTCGATTGAGTCGAAAGTTTTTTAAAGGCATCCTCTCTCTAAACGTCACATTTTGTTTTATAGTAATGGTCTAGCTATCTAGACCGGTTTACCTGATATCAGGCCTATCGAGGTAAATAATGCTGATTGTCGGCCATTTTGAATTCGTAAGTTAAAAATTTACAGGGTGCATCCTCCCCCGAAAACTCACACTTTGTTTTATAGTAATCAGGTAATGGTCTAGCCATCTAGCACGGTTTACCAAATATCAGCCATGTGAAAATGAATAGTGGCCGAAAAGGCGGCCATTTTAAATTTGATCAAGTCAATTTTTTTCAAGATGCATCCTCATCTGAAATCTCACATTTCGTTTTACAGTAATGGTCTAGCCATCTAGCACGGTTGACCAAATAACGGCCATGTGAAAGTGAATAATGGCCGATAAGCGGCCATTTTGAATTTTATCGAGTCTAATTTTTTCAAGATGCATCCTCTCCTGAAATCACACATTTTGTCTTATAGTAATGGTCTAGCCATCTAGCACGGTTTACCAAATAACGGTCATGTGAAAGTGAATAATGGCCGATAAGCGGCCATTTTGAATTTTATCGAGTCGAATTTTTTCAAGATGCATCCTCTCCTGAAATCACACATTTTGTTTTATAGTAATGGTCTAGCCATCTAGCACGGTTGACCAAATAACGGCCATGTGAAAGTGAATAATGGCCGATAAGCGGCCATTTTGAATTTTATCGAGTCTAATTTTTTCAAGATGCATCCTCTCCTGAAATCACACATTTTGTTTTATAGTAATGGTCTAGCCATCTAGCACGGTTTACCAAATAACGGCCATGTGAAAGTGGATAATGGCCCATAAGCGGCCATTTTGAATTTTATCGAGTCTAATTTTTTCAAGATGCATCCTCTCCTGAAATCACACATTTTGTTTTATAGTAATGGTCTAGCCATCTAGCACGGTTTACCAAATAACGGCCATGTGAAAGTGAATAATGGCCGATAACCGGCCATTTTGAATTTTATCGAGTCGAATTTTTTCAAGATGCATCCTCTCCTGAAATCACACATTTTGTTTTATAGTAATGGTCTAGCCATCTAGCACGGTTTACCAAATAACGGCCATGTGAAAGTGAATAATGGCCGATTGGCGGCCATTTTAAACTTTGACAAAATGATTTTTTTCAAAATACATCCTCTCCTGAAGCCTTACAATTTGTTTTATAGTAATGGTGTAGATATCTTGAGCGGTTTTCATGATATTCCACAATATCAGGCCTGTCGAGGTGAATAATGGCTGATAGGCGGCCATTTTGAATTTTATCAACTTCAAATTTTTAAGGATGCATCCTCTCCTGAAACCTTACAATTTATTTGATATTAATGGTGTAGCTATCTTGAGCGGTTTTCATGATATTCCGCAATATCAGGCCTGTCGAGGTGAATAATGGCCGATAGGCGGCCATTTTTAATTTTATCGACTTGAAATTTTTCAAGATGCATCCTCTCCTGAAACCTCACAATTTGTTTTATAGTAATGGTGTAGCTATCTTGAGCGGTTTTCATGATATTCCGCAAAATCTTTCAGTCGGATTTACCGATGTTATAAATTAGGTCAAAGTGCTGGGTCAACTTCAAGGTCAAGGTCCAAAAACCTGAAAAGGCACAACTAGGGACCTTAGAGAACATGTATGTGCAATATGACTGTCATCGGCCCAGTACTTTTCGAGATCTGCTCCGGAAACGAAGTGCGCGTCAAAACGTCTAAATAGGTCATAGTTCTGAACCAGAAGTAGGTCAAAGTTCAAATACCCCAAAAGGCACAACTAGACCCCCTAGGGGTGTTGTGTGTAAAATTTGAAGACAATCGGACAAGTACTTTTCAGAGATATGCTCCGGAAACGAATTGTTTACGGACGGCCCAACGCCGTCACATCATCATTTTCTCCTCTGCAACCTTGCGAATTGAATTCAGATTAAAAATATTTTAACCCGTCCATTAGCCACCTGGAAGTAACCCACATACCAAAAATTGTTATCCTAGCTTATTTTCTCACAAAGTTATAGGCAAAAGAAGAGGCCAAAAAAAAACGGAGGTAGAATCCATAGCTCCCTTCGCTCACCTACGGTGACGGCGGGAGCTAAAAATGTTCCTAGAACACTTTTTAAAATGCAAACAAATGTAATTATTGTTAAGCCATGCTCCCCCACAATAAAGAAACAAAAACATTTTGCCGATATATTTTTACTAGCATGATATAAGTATATTACATTATAATTTACAGCATATGATTGATATTGCATCGTATACAAGTACAAGACTATAACTCCCGTGTGATGTCAAAACACAGTGTCAATGAATGGTTAAAAAATAACTTATATTTCATTAGACATTATTGAGATTAAACAAAACGAATCCCAGCAAACACAAAACATTTGTATAACATTTGTACAATGTTGGACCAACGGCGAAGACGTTGGGCCGACGTTGTGCAAATGTTATACAAATGTTTTGTGTTTGCTGGGAATCAACTAAGTTGATTTTAAGTTGATTTGCATCGGGTTACAATACAACCTTAACAAGTAAAGAAGAAATTCGAATTGATTAACATAATTAGCAGGTAAAAAATTATTTAAGACACTTTCATCCATGGAGAATTATTTCATTCAGGGACATTGTTTTTTGGCATCACACGGTAGAATAACATGCGATTATCTACAGCTCGATAAAAATACAGTTTATTATGAATGTACATAATGGTGTACATAATGAACACCATTTTAAAAGCCGTACGCGTCAACGGCTTGTGGCTATCACTAAAAGCATATAAAACAACCCGTACAGAAAAGGCACTAATGCAGCATAAGTGGCAGGGTATTATAATTAAAAAACGATTATACGCATAGACATATAAATGCAGTTTAATATTTAGCAGACAAAATAGCAGTAAACTATGATAAAAGTATAGTTGTGTAATTTAAATAAACACACTTCTTGCTAGGTATATTATTTTAAATTATGAAGACAATTCACGCCGTCAGTCTGATTTTGCTTATACTTCATAGCCAATAACATATCTCTCATACAGACTAAATCAAACGAGCAGCAAAGAAAACTTAACTGTAATAATAGCTTCTGTAGAATTACGAGTCGGACTAATCGGAAATCACAGACATCTGATGACAATGGACCGGAACTATTTGAGCAGTCTTTGGGAAATGGAGTGAGACAAAGGACTGGGTTAGAGTGGCGGACGGCTGACTGGCCGCCCGGTGGACAGGTCGTATGGATCAGGCCCCCGATCCCAGGGAGTCCGGTGTGCACCAGTGAGCCGAGCAGTGGGATCGCTGGTCACAGGCTGGTCAGCTCACCTTGACCACACACACCACACTAAATGTCAAATCAATCGAGCCAGAGTTTTGTTGTCCGCCGTTTTGACCATCCAGGTCAAGGTGGGCCCAGCGGAGGAAGCAAAACATCACATTTCTCAAACTGATTAGTCCTGTTTTAAGAAAGCTCAACTAGAAAGCAATCACTGATCAATGATGCAAATCACAGTGCCATTATTAAATGCCACGTGGTATCTGTGATAAACACGTAGGAGTTTCCCAGTAAATACAAAACATGTGTATAACATTTAGGCAAAGTTGGACCAACGTCGAAGACGTTGGTCCGACGTTGTATAAATGTTATACAAATGTTTTGTGTTTACTGTGATTCTAATAGTAGATGGTGTGCTGTCAACAAAGAATTGTGCGTCCCGACATAATCACTTAGACCACGTAACCAAAGTTATGCAAACAACCACGGGGGGGGGGGGGGGACGACCATGGGGAAATATGAACAGTCGCAGTTGAGACCATGACTGGCACATATATCACCAGAGCATTTAGACTATGAGTGTCAATTTGCTTGCTTGCAGACACAGTCCAGTTGGCATGCCGTGGGTCGGGGGCAGAGTAAGGGGTGCGAACTAACAAAAAATAAAATGCCAGTCTTACACGGGCCCCTTAAATGCCAGTAATTGAGGGTGTACTTCAAAGCTGACCATTATTTCTGTTGCCCCTCTTTCCTACCTTGTCAGGGATACTCCGCCTCTCCAGTTGAGGCTGTGGCCCTCTCGTGTTCACTTTGGTTCTTCACAGCCCTAAAATGGCTAGTTATCCCCAGTTAACCATTGGAGAACGAGTCCTCCCTCAACTTACATAAATCAAACAAAAACATAAATAAAACAACTCTACTAGCTGACAACCAAAAACATAATTAGTACAAATTTGGATTAATCTACAAAACCTGTCCTTAAACTCATCTGCAGTTGACTAAAACCAAACACACAGCCACGGGATTCGAACAAAGCGACCCTCAGTCTGCATTCCTATGATAGCTGGTCAGTGCCCCTCTTTAGATTTAATTTTTGGGAATTATGGATGAATAGATTAATCAGAAACAGAGATATTAAAAAATTGTAAATTTCACTCAACGGAGAAAAAATTAGAACGAAACAAAATAAGCGAAAATGTGAAATTTTGGTAATTCTCGACATTATCACTTCAAACTCGTTTATTTCAAGTTGTAATAAAAATACAAAGCTAAAGCGGAGCACATTACAATAAAATGTGAATGAGGTGACAGTTTTGTCTGGTAGACGTGTAGAATCTCCTGGCTGAATGCCATTCACACCGGTATGTACACGCTTATTATACATCACTCTGTAAATGTAGGCCCATGGAATGTGCTGATAAATAGACGTCAACAACAATCACCCACCACCCCTCATGTCTACAGTCACTACACCATCAACCGGATCATGTGATTTGTACAGTCACACGGTGAACAGAATCATAGATAAAGCTTATCGAGTTATTATTATTATATCCACGACTACACTAACATTTAATTTTGAATTTTAAGGAGAATGTGTTCTTAAGTATATTGTGCTTGAAAAAACCCCAAAGACCATTATACTGGGCACACGAAAGTGCAAACCATTATAATGAACTAGAATGTATTCACAGATGAATATTATTTGCAGGCAATTATAAAATATGAGAATATTTTTTGGAAAGTTGTAAAGTAAAAAAAAGTGAAAACTAGAAATTGATCTACGACGCTGGCCCAACATTGAAACAGCATTGATTCAACGCCTTGTGTTTACTGGGTAGAACCACCACTGGAGCAGCACAGGGTGAGAATCCAGTGTATAATAGCAAACAATACAAGTATCTGCACCCAATACAGGAACAGCAAATATACGGAACAATTTAGTACACCAACGACTGAAATACAAAAATTCTCAACTATGCCTTGTGCGGCCTGGGTACAGCGTGGGTTCATACAGATAATACCCCCTGTTCACGCACATACACCTGGCTATTTACCGCCGCAGCAGACTGCCGGGGTCAGGGGAAAGATGATAATTTTGATAATTGACACAAAATTACGCTGAGATTGCAGGCATTCATCATACGGGGGACGCGGGGCCAGGCCTGTAGTTTAGCCATTCTGAGGGAAGGCTGCCTGTTACTGACTACCCCCT
Organism: Flabesymbios commensalis; assembly: GCA_964017125.1. Taxonomy (NCBI): domain Eukaryota; kingdom Metazoa; phylum Annelida; class Polychaeta; order Terebellida; family Flabelligeridae; genus Flabesymbios; species Flabesymbios commensalis. The sequence goes on from OZ024904.1 coordinate 54,057,159, forward strand.
GTGTTTATTAACATTTAAATACAGTACACGTACTAAAATCTCGCCCTGGATGACCAGACATTGACCCACTGTGAACACGACGCTGTATCAAAATGGTATGCGCACAATGGAACTTAAAACTGTGTACATCTTGAAAAAAATGAAGTGTAATAGAAGTCAGCTAAATTTGACGCTTGTTGGAGATGATCAAGACAATAGAAATGCTCCAGGATTCAAACACAGGCTTTTACAGTAAACGTTTTGTCATCTGTCGTCAACAATTAATAAATTAATAACAATGTATCAGTCTTTGCGGTGCTGAGAAAAACGTAATTGTAATTGCTTATTGCAATTGTTCACCATTCACAATAGAGAGGTACAACGCTTACTGAAGAGGTTACATCATTGCTTGCAGCTAATCATAATATTGACACGCAAGTTGATTCCTCCTCCAAAAAAGGTTTCTTGATACAAAATCAGACATGAGAACTGACAACGACTTAACTGCTTTAATTGACAGAATGTTGATAAGTTGCCATGATTGCTCATCTGCCACATGCTTAACTAAAATAACAAACAAAGACCATCGCGTGTATCAAAACATCTAATAATATACTTTAAATGTGGGAATATTTTTTACATTCACAGATGTTATCAAAACAAAAACATATTGTTGCTGACAATCACATACGGGCGGGTATTCCTGATTGAGCTGCTCTACATATTCCAGGAATACCAGCAATGACAAACACAATTGATTTCATCTAAACAAAAAAATAAAATTGGATAAATGGGATTCATAACAATATTTAAAATTATTTGACCTTGATATAATTTGATGCCCGTGTTACAATTACATATACAAGATAATCTGCTAGAACTAGAAGAGTGATTTATTGGTCCAATCGTCAAGAAACGATCGGCAAACCTGCGAATTCTGTCTGACATTGAACAAATGTATGTTTATTTGTATAAAGCCACATTAACAATAGACAAGATAACTAAACAATGTTGATAATTTTGAGCTTTAACATATGGAGATAATATTGATAATTCAATAGTGTATTTGGTTCAATAAAGATAAGTTTCAAATATTATAAAAAAGGAAAATAAATCACCGTAGTGATAAATCAATACGGAAAAAAATATATAAAATATGACCAGTATTACAGTATTGAATTTGTATTGTTTTGGAACAAAATGAGAACATAGGAGATATTTTATTACATTTCTCACTTGACAACGTCACAGGTCGAATATTGAGGATGTACACGGCAGACATTGCCTGCCTTATGATTCACACATATCATGAAAGGAGAAATGATTCCCTTAAAACCAAAGGGTTATCCGTGTTACTCGTCAAGTTTGATACATCGTACCTGTGGTTTAAAAGGACGTATCAGCCAGATTGAATACCAGCAGATATGCCCCTTTAACAATGTATCCATTTTCTTATAAATATTTAATATAGTAATACATTTAAACTGTTGTGATGGCTCGGAATCCCGGTCACCGCCATGCATGTAATACTGAGAAAATTATTAAAGAACCAAAACATATATTTTCACGAGCAAATTTCATCTCAGCTGCCAATTAATCTTCAGGACAGTGTCATTAAAATTGATTGGTACACTTAAGTCGTCTCAGAATATAAATATGTTAGCATATAATATAATAGTAAATATATTAGGTATTAGCATTGTTAAAATGTTATAGAAAAAATATCAAACAATTCAATAAATGCTTATTCATAGATTAAATGTAATAAATGTCTAATTCTATCTTCCACGTCATTTCTTACAGGTTATAAATTGATTGACGTGGCAGTGGGGAATTCAACCCATAAAGCGCTACATAAAAAAAACACACTTAAAGTTGTGTCTCGCTACCGCGAAACACAACTTTAAGTGGGTGGAAATTACTCATATTTGTTCAATTTGGGACCAAACATTGTTTGAACACACAATTCGCTCCCAACAACTGCGATTTAAACGGCTAATAAAACGGAATAAAAACGACCAAGGCGAGCAAGCAGTTTACCCTTATTGCTGTTTGTATTCGCAGGGGTAGCTCTTGTAAATAAAATGTCTATCAATACGGATGGTTATACAGCGTTAAAATAAAGCTAAGTTCTCAGTGAACAAAATATAAAACACTCTACACTCTTGAACGTGTCAGGTTCCAAGGTGGTAGCAATTTCGATAGATTAATATCGTGCAGATTAATTGCACGAAATTCCGCATAAACACAGGCTAAACCAACAACACAGTAAGCATGACAAATTGTTGGATTATTGTTGGGCCTACGACGCTGGCCCAACGTTCAATCGACGTTGGCTCGATGTCTTTTACTAACTGGGTAAGACACACATACAATATAAATAATTTCTAGAAAAACTGTGTCCTGCAAGACAACAAGCTTTGTGTTTTGCATGACCGAGCTGTAGTGAGAGCTGGACAAATCATACCGGATTACAACCTAATATATCAATACACAATACTAATCCTCGTCGGGCGATTTCACCCAATGCTGGTTTGTTGTTGGTCCAGCGTCTGCGACGCTGGCCCAACAACAAACCAGCATTGTGTGAACGTCTCGTGTGTGCTGGATACGGGATCAACAGTAAACTCCGTCCTAAGGTGTCCAGTCTCACTGAGTGGAAAGTGGAAACAGGCAAGACAAGCAAGGAACTCATGCCGCTTGGAAGTAAAATATGCAGATGGACGACAGCGGCCTATAAAACAGTACATCACAAATAGTGCAGATTCTTCAGGAGGCATATTCACGTGTGTGTGGCGTATCCGGTCATCCAAGAGTCCTCAACATCCTGAAAAAAACAATATAAATGCATGTCAAGAAATAATAGAGATTTTGAACGCTACACTATTTCACTGCCAGTTCATGGGTTCTAAAACGTCATTTCAGCTGTGGTGTGGAACTCAGAGGTACCGAGTTCTAATTCTGGCCGGGTCGTATGTTTGTCATCGTAGTTTGTGCATATACACTGCTTCAAAATGTTCAAAAACCTGGAGTGTGTACTGCGTTGTACTGTCTATGGTACTTTGCACTATAAATAAATCTTTGAAGCTATTCGATAAGAGTAGGGCATATTCCCGACTCCGGGCTTCCTTCTGTCGCAATACTGCCATGTTTGTGCAGCAAGCGACGTAAAGCAATATTTACTCACTCTAAAACATCACATTCGCCCCCTTGGATATAAAAGGGTGTATCTGCCACTTTGTAAAGTGGCAATACACCCTTTCATATCCAAGGGGACGATGTACTGAAAGCTGTTACCTTCGTATACACCAAGCATCGAGTAGCTTCTCAGTGCGCACAAGTTGAAAATCAGTCGAAAAACACAGAACCGAAACCCAAACTATCAATTTTGCGACCAAGCAGATTGAGCCCAAATATAAAAAAAACGAGGGATTTTATTCGGACTAGACTTTCTCGAGATATCACGTTCACCAATCATATCAACATATAGCCATCGATCAAATAGGCTAGTAACCACATCAGTATAATTCAGTAACCTTAAAGAAACCATAGTTGTGAAATCGGATTATATCAAATAGTAGTAGTAGTAGTAAATCATTGCTTTACGTCACTTTTCGGCACAAAAGGTCTTTTAAGTGATATTATAATACGATAAAAACGTTGTAGTCAATTGATGAGATGAATGATGTACAGATGATGATGTGAGGGTGGGGGTGATAGGGCATGGTGGGTTATTGAGAGCGTTTTCCTTCGCTCGCCCGATAAGGGGTTCTGGGCATGTCTAGGGGATATACCCCAGACATGCCCAGACGGCCGGAGACTTGAGTTTCGCTGTACAATTTAATGATGAAACTCTGTGGCAATTTGCGCAGCTCCGTTATCCTCGGGTCAGATAGTCCCCAGAGTAACAATAGGAAGGATCACTCCCTCTGGGTAACTCCATTCATCCCACGTGAGAGACCTAATGTCAAACACGCTATTGCCGGTTATTTAAGGCTACCACGGCCTACATCAGCGCCAGCACTGATGCGGGTGCTGCATTGGCTCCGCTGTTGAGCGGAGGAACCAGGGTACGCCACTGGCAATCCGCCCGAAGATTATAGCCAGATACGAGGAGGCTGCAGCTGCCCTTGGATGATTGCTGTAGACTAGTGCTTCCGTACAATGCCGTAACAGCATCCAACAGACGAAACAGATCCCTAATAACCCTCCCTGGATGGGGGCGAAAAGTACTACTACTAGCAATCATCCCAGTACCCCTATATCAAATAGAGCAAGTCAATCTGTTGTATGTGGATTTTGGTGACCAATGGCTGTTTTCGTGTGATTCTCCTTACACCTTGGGGAGCTATCCATGGAGAAACAATAATGTGAGCTGTAAAAAGCTGAGAAACCATTGAGCTAGAAGCTGTGGACCTTTCATTTGATTTTAAGATCATTCGTGTGTTTTTCATGACCATATACCAAAACTAAACTGCTCGTGTTGACCGGTTGTGGAAATATAAATACACGTACATATCGGTACTCTGGTGAAAATTTCATGATCAGTAGATATTTGTGTCGTGATATGAAAACGTAAAAAATAAGACGGAAAATTTAAGCTTATGTGTCATATAAACTTCTAATTATTATTTCAATCTCTGTTGCAATTAATATGCTGATTTAATTCCATCACAATTAAATTTAAAAAAGTTGATACAATTTTGGCTACTTTCTACAAAGATGGTCCACCTAATTACATTGTTCTCGTTTCCCCAGAATGATAATTAGATAATAAGTGTGACTTCGTCCTTCCACAAACGTTCACCTGGACAAAAAAAATTAAATTGTAATTATCCTGGAAGTCATTTTTTGCATTCAATCACCAGGACTGTAATCAAGGAGTAGCGTTATTATAACTCTCTTTATTATATTATCACACTTTGCACTAACAGAAACAAAGGAAGAACAACCCATTACATAACATAAGGTCATCTTCTGATTCTAGTGGCTCTGTCACACGGACACGGACCCTGTCACATCGGACAAATGTTCGGTGATATTTATTATGTCCGCCAGAAATTCGTTCTGTCCGGTATGTGTCCTAAATATGTTGGTTATTATTCCGTATTCGATCCTGTAAATTTTCAAAATAATTATAACTCTCTTTATTATCTTATCACACCGTCAGAGACAAAGGAAGAATAACCCATTACATAACAGTGCTGATTCTGAAAAAAACGCAAATATTTTAAATTCTCAAACTAAATATTTCGGAAACTGAAATATAATTTGTTACGATCACCGCCAATTTCAAAGAGGAGACATTAGGTACATCAGTGGAATTCGATCGAATTTGAAAAATAGCCATCAATAAATTATCATTCAAATGATTAACAAACCACGGGAGTTAATGGGTGCCGGTGTCATTCCAGCACAAAACCCACATTTTCAATTAGCAGCACCGAATTTTCTAATTCAAAACGTAGAAAAACGAGAGGAGAGAGGGACATGACAAACCTGTCTGTTAGTTACGTTTTGTGTGGGGATAATAAGAGAGATGTGATGGCTCTATTCTGATGGCTCATGTCCCATCTTCATCAAATCACATCTCCATCAACCATCTCTGCCCCATGGCACAGCCAGACGTCGCAAAAACAACATTTCATCAATTAAATCAACCACACGAGAAACCTCTTAGTATTATATAATAGCCTCTTAGTGTTATATAATTATATAATTCATATAGAATAAAGCCGCAATTTTCGCAGCGACTATTGAAATAGGCGCGGCTGACAATCTACATGGCGCCTGTGGTAGGAGAAAGGTTAATTAATACCACTGCTGATATTTCGTGTCTGCTGGTGGCGGTGGGCGACACACGGGGCTGGGGAGCCTCTCCTCATTGTTCTGGCCACCATCAAAGACAACTAGAATTTCACGCCTCTCTGACTGGGGCGTAAACATCAGCAGACACCCTTTGGACCTCGAAACGCATACCACAGGATACGTTTTCAAGATAGTTTAATGGAAGCTGGGTACTTAAATGTACGTCAATAATTGCTGCTGAATCGGAAATATAGCCATTCAGAGTAAGGCATACTGTCCCAAAGATTATACTTCCAGATGATAATTATAATCATGCTCGCTAAATTTAGCGAGACACAAAGGAGATATTTTACATCCACTTTGCAACAAAATTTATTAATATAAGCTGCATTTCCCAAGAAACGTCTGCAATGTTGATCAGATTAAAAGTTCACAGAATGGCTTGTTCTGTCCAACAGACAAACATGTTGGACAATCTATGAGGAATGCTTCCAGATTTAGAATCATTTCATTGAAAATAAATACACGTATCCAAAACACAATAATCATGCACACATGTGTCGACATTAAAATAATACATTATAAATTGTATAATAACGGTGTTATTATTTCAGTTTATGGTGAAAAATATATATCCAAACCAAATCGAATTATCGTGAGAGTGTGAGCTTAATCAACATAATAATTATGATAAGAAAGAAGGTCCCTCACTAGCAATCAGTGAAAACGTCTAGAGCTTGCACATCAACAACGCTGCATGAGACCCGAGGGTTAAAAGGTGCACAATTGGCCATATCAAGGTCAGAAACTATTTGACCAGAAAATATGATGAGCCTCTAGATAATTTAATATTATTGGTTGCCGCTTTCATATCTGTCATAGACATATAGTGCACACAGTGGGGTGAGGTAGCCGCCAACACAACATATCCAGTGTGTCATGGGGGAAGGTTGGACCAACGTTTCCAATATTGGTCCCGCATTGACCCGGAGTTGATGTTAGTTTAGTTGGTCACTAACTGGTCAACAGTGGTCAGTCGGATGCTTTGATGACCAAGCTGGAGAAACCGCCCCTGCCAAGTGTCCACTTTGACCTATGACACTGGCTGGTCAACCTTCACCGTGACAGACGGGAGACGAGGCGGCGGGTAGGTCAGAGGGCGCGGCCTCATACAGTGACCTTTGACCTTAATACCGTCAGTGGAGGTCAGACGGATGAGGATGAAGCTGAAATGATGACACCGCAGATATTTCTAACATTGGCTTTGTGGTGGACTAACCTCCTAGAACAACATGACCAGCTTATTATGCGAGTCATACAGATACATGATTGTGATCATGGATACATCAATCACAAAATGAACACATAATACTGTCAGCGTCCTATTTTATACTGCTACTACAAAATTATGCTGACCCGATTTGGGGATAACTCCCGGATTATCTCTCCGATCGCCCACAATATACCTCTTGGCCAGATTTTTTCTAGATTTGTTTATTATCAAATACGTAATATTTGTGCGAGAAAACTTAAATATTGAATTTATAATTGACTGCAAGTCATGTATAAAATCTCCAATACAGTATACCCCTTATCTCTCAGACCATATCCTACCCTTTAGAGGTCAGATTCGGAGATCGATCTCCGTATAACATATGAATTCAAATGAAGCAGAAAGAGCTAACTAAGACATTTATGATGATTTAAAATTGAAACAAGAGGCCAGCAGGTCACCATAACCCCCCCCCCCTCCCGCCCGCGTGATAGAAATTTATCAGGGTGCATCCTTCCTTGAACTCTCATTCAGTTGAGTTTTACAGTAATGGTTACAGTTTGTCATGTATATTACAGATATTAATGTCAATGATGAGATGGTCGCAAGTCGGCCATTAGTAGATATTTTTCAGGGCTTATCCTCGATGAAACCACACATTTTGTTTTAAAGTAATGGTCTAGGTATTTGGCACAGAATTCCCAATATCACGCATATTATAAAGTCAATAATGGCCTCAAGTCGGCCATTTTGAATTCGATCCGAGTTGAAATAGTTCAGGGCATATCCTTCCCTGAAACGGCACATTTTTCTTCTAGCTAATAGTCTAGTTATTTTGCACGGCTTGTCAGATATTAGCCATATGAAAGGTAATTATGGCCGATAGTCGGCAATTTTGAATTTGATCCGAGTTGAAATTGTTCAGGGCATATCCCTACCTGGAACCGTAAATTTTGTTTTATAGTAATGGTCTAGCTATCTGACACGGTTTGCCAGATATCAGCCATATTAAAGTTAACAAGACTACATAAGTCCAGGAGCTCCCGCTCCGAATTAGAATTTGATTTAGGCAATTTTGTGTAGGGTTATTAATGTAGTCCTAGGCTAGGTCAAAAATCAAGACGCAAGACAACTAGGTCTAAGAAGCCCAGTCTAAGAGTAAGATAAGAACTAGACAGTCTGTCAGAGATTGCAAACCTCCATTGAAATTAATGATCCTAATCAGTATCCCAGTAATGGTCTACCTATCTGGCACGGTTTACCCGATATCAGGCCAATCGAGGTAACTAATAGCTGATTTACGGTCATTTTGAATTCGATATAAATTAGTTAAAAACTTAGGGTGCATCCTCCCCCGAAAACTCAAATTTTGTTTTATAGTAATGGATTACCATCTAACACAGTTTGCAAAATATTGGGCATGTGAAAGTAAATAATGGCCGATAGGGGGCCATTTTGAATTTGATCGAGTCAGAATTTTTCAAGATGCATCCTCATCTGAAATCTCACATTTCATTCTATAGTAATCGTCTAGCTATCTAGCAGGGTTTACCAAATATCGGCCATGTGAAAGTGAATAATGGCCTAAAGGCGGCCATTTTGAATTTGATCAAGTCGAAATTTTCCAAGATGCATCCTCAGCTGAAATCTCACATTTCATTCTATAGTAATGGTCTAGCCATCTAGCACGGTTTACCAAATATCGCCCATGTGAAAGTGAATAATGGCCGATAGGAGGCCATTTTGAATTTGATCGAGTCAAAATTTTTAAAGATGCATCCTCTCCTGAAATCTCACATTTTGTTTTATAGTAATGGTCCAGCTATCTAACACGGTTTACCAAATATCAGCAATGTGAAAGTAAATAGTGGCCGATAGGCGGCCATTTTAAATTCGATTGAGTCAAAAGTTTTTAAAAGAAGTCCTCTCTCGAAACGTCACATTTTGTTTTATAGTAATGGTCCAGCTATCTAACACGGTTTACCAAATATCAGCAATGTGAAAGTAAATAGTGGCCGATAGGCGGCCATTTTTAATTCGATTGAGTCGAAAGTTTTTAAAAGACATTCTCTCTCGAAACGTCACATTTTGTTTTATAGTAATGGTATAGCTATCTAGCACGGTTTACCTGACATCAGGCCTATCGAGGTAAATAATGCTGATTTTCGGCCATTTTGAATTCGTAAGTTAAAAATTTTCAGGGTGCATCCTCCCCCGAAAACTCACACTTTGTTTTATAGTAATCAGGTAATGGTCTAGCCATCTAGCACGGTTTACCAAATATCAGCCATGTGAAAATGAATAATGGCCGAAAAGGCGGCCATTTTAAATTTGATCAAGTCAAATTTTTTCAAGATGCATCCTCATCTGAAATCTCACATTTCGTTTTATAGTAATGGTCTAGCCATCTAGCACGGTTGACCAAATAACGGCCATGTGAAAGTGAATAATGGCCGATAAGCGGCCATTTTGAATTTTATCGAATCGAATTTTTTCAAGATGCATCCTCTCCTGAAATCACACATTTTGTTTTATAGTAATGGTCTAGCCATCTAGCAAGGTTTACCAAATAACGGCCATGTGAAAGTGAATAATGGCCGATTTGCGGCCATTTTGAACTTGGACAAGTTGAATTTTTTCAAAATGCATCCTCTCCTGAAACTTTACAATTTGTTTTATAGTAATGGTGTATATATCTTGAGCGGTTTTCATGATATTCCACAATATCAGGCCTGTCGAGGTGAATAATGGCCGATAGGTGGCCATTTTGAATTTTATCAATATGAAATTTTTCAAGATGCATCCTCTCCTGAAACCTTACAATTTATTTGATATTCATGGTGTAGCTATCTTGAGCGGTTTTCATGATATTCCGCAATATCAGGCCTGTCGAGGTGAATAATTGCGGATAGGCGGCCATTTTTAATTTTATCGACTTGAAATTTTTCAAGATGCATCCTCTCCTGAAACCTCACAATTTGTTTTATAGTAATGGTGTAGCTATCTTGAGCGGTTTTCATGATATTCCGCAAAATCTTTCAGTCGGATTTACCGATGTTATAAATTAGGTCAAAGTGCTGGGTCAACTTCAAGGTCCAAAAACCTGAAAAGGCACAACTAGGGACCTTAGAGAACATGTATGTGCAATATTACTGTCATTGGCCCAGTACTTTTCGAGATCTGCTCCGGAAACGAAGTGCGCGTCAAAACGTCTAAATAGGTCATAGTTCTGAACCAGAAGTAGGTCAAAGTTCAAATACCCCAAAAGGCACAACTAGACCCCCTAGGGGGTGTTGTGTGTAAAATTTGAAGACAATCGGACAAGTACTTTCAGAGATATGCTCCGGAAACGAATTGTTTACGGACGGCCCAACGCCGTAACATCATCATTTTCTCCTCTGCGACCTTGCGTATTGAATTCAGATTAAAAATATTTTAACCTGTCCATTAGCCACCTGGAAGTAACCCACATACCAAAAATTGTTATACCAGCTTATTTTCTTACAAAGTTATAGGCGAAAGAAGAGGCCAAAAAAAACGGAGGTAGAATCCATAGCTCCCTCCGTCTCACCTACGGTGACGGCGGGAGCTAATAAAGTTAATGGCAGATATGGCCGAGAGATGAGTATGTGCAATATGAAAGAAATCCCTCCAATTGGTTTCCGATATCTGCTCTGGATATGAACTACATTCGGGCGGACGGCCAGACAACTGAGGTGACGCCACAACTGTCGCCCCAACTTCGTTGGGCGGGGGATAAAAACCCTTTGGTCTCTTATAGGCCTATATACAAATATTTCAGCGCTTTAACCCTTTAACAGCCCAATCATTCAATTGGAATTTTCACCCACTTGAAGTTGTGTCTCGCTGACGCGATCCACAACTTCAAGTGAATGAAAATTATTCAGATTTGACAGAATGGAGGTCAACTCTTTTCAAATCGTGCTGATTGATGTCACATTATGGCTTTAACATGCTTAAAAGGCGATACTGAATGTGGTAATAATCGAGTGAAAAACACAATATATTCGGCACCGGCGGTTAAAGGGTTAATGCGTGATGTTAGCTAGGACCATATGGACCGTACTCACAGGGGTCAAAACAGTAGAAAGTGTCGTGCAACAACGGCTGCATGCACACGACATCTACAAAAATCAGTCAGGAATGAGTCACCTGATGACGTCAAAAACAATCTCAGCCACTACTTCAGGGTTCGAGAAAATCGATCCGTTACAATCAAGCACTGCGATCATTATAGCTCTATTTAAAATATAATTGAGAATTAACTTGTGCAGAGTAGTTCTGGAGACTTGGACAGACCTTTAAGGTGTGGTTGCAATATGTCAATCTCTCCCCATTTGTTTCCATGTATAAAGTACAGGATCCTTGTAATTTTCTAAATATTATTTGAAATATTTATTTATCTTTTTTGTATTTAAGGTAGACTCAGACTGTAACGTGGTCGACGATTCCATCTGAGTTTGGCGTCGTTACTACTTGTTTCTCTATAACTGGTTAGGAAACAGCCACAGGTGCGGTGGTCTCTTTATACAAGGAAACGCTTATTGATAAACCCATCCCAGAAAAGGCGTGTCAATTATTCAGCTATATAACCAGGGTATATACAAGGACATGTGAACAATAAAGTAGCTCAAAATAGCAAATAATATGAATATTTATGACAATCTCGATACATGATGAAGGATCTATCTGGCAGATGGCAGCAGGGGGTGGCTGTGCTGAAGGTTAGTTTTCTGCCCTTGTGAACTCATTGTCTTGAGGAAGCTGGCACGGCCTGCCTCAGGAATTATGACAGGCAACTGACCACCGGTCAAATGTGAGTGCCTCACAAGGGCTGTACCAATGGCGGCATGGCTGAGTGACCACGGGGCAGTACAGCCTATTGCTGTCCGGTAACCCGGGCGTTGCTCATGTCTAGTTAGCGGTCATTAATTAGCCAGTGATTGTGAGTTGATGAGACATTATGAGCGGTCCCATAGCGGCAGCCTCAGCTACCGCCACCACCCTGATAACCCTGTCTGCTCCAAGCCATCAACTCCATCTACACATACAATCTGATAATCAGTGTGCTCAGACCTCTACAGGAAGGATGCCCCAGAAAGTAACACAGATTCAACTATATGTTATCATTCACGTCATACATGATGCACACAATGGGGAAAAACGCCAGATTCCGTCTAAAACAGAAAAATAATGGGTAATTCTAATAAATCACAACAAGGATCTGATTCTGTGCTTGAATGTCATTAACCCTTTAACCGCCAAATTATTTAATCTGAATTTTCACTCACTTGAAGTTGTGTCTCGCTGCCGCGATCCACAACTTCAAGTGAGTGAAAATTATTCTTGACTTGACTTGACAATATGGAGGTCAACTGTTTTCTAATATTGCTGATTAATGTCACATTTTATCTTTAACTTGTTTAAAAGTTGGTACTCAATGTGCTAATAAAAAATGAAAACCTGAATATATGCGGCACCGGCGGTTGAAGGGTTAAAACGACAACAGCAACCCCATAAATAACATCCCCAGCCATAAATTAGGTTTGGAGTCCACAAATAATTTAAAAGTCGACTTGTGGTGGCCATTTTAAATTTCGGTAAAATCACCTGCACATTTCCATAAGGTGGGCAATCATAATGTGATTGTAAAATTTGAATGGATTTTTTCTGACCAAGTTTTTGAGTTTCTGCGCCCACAAAACATCATAAAGTTGATCCGTGCCGGCCATTTTGAATTTCAATAAAACCTTGAAAAAATTATCTGCACATCCCCATATTCTAGGGAATGTGATGGTAAAATTTGAATAACTTCACACTTTAATTATTTGTATGAATTTTTAATTTCAGTAAAACCTTCATAAAATCACATGCACATCCATATCGTGGGGAATGTGATCGTAAAATTTATATAACTTCAGACTTAAGTTTTGCGCTTCAGACTTAAGTTTTGCGCCCACAAAAAAATATGAAGCTGTTCCGTGGCAGCCATTTTGCATATTGGTAGCATCTTTAAAAACTGACTTGCATGGCCCCATGTTGTTAGGAATATGATTTTGAAATTTCAAAAAAATTGACCACAAGGAAAGTGTCACGCCTGACGCTGGACGGAATCCCGGCGCGACTAAAAATTCCCCTTCCCCTATGGGCGGGGAGATAAAAAACATTGTTTAAATGTTGGACCTGCGTCATAGACATCATTAAAACAACACCGGATGAATGCCTCGTGTTTGCTAGGGTTCTTCCTCTGTGTGAATAATGCCGTACACAATAAATAAATAAAAAAATTCCAGAGAAAGAGCCTTTAGTAGTTTATCATGCAACACATGGAGAACCTTAGCAGAGGCAGTCAAATGAGTGGCAATTACGACACTTTAGGGCTAGGATCAGACGTCTGCACAACCAGGATCAGTTGGAGGTTGAGGGGTGTTGGGTGATGGACGCCGCCCCTCTGCTATACGAGATTCACGGTGCTGCACACGAATATTAATGAGGCACACAGATTAATCATCAAGTCAGCGCTCGGCGATGTCTTCAAATGGCATTGTTTTCACAGTGCTGGCCTGGCAGTCAAGGCTTGCTCACTGTGGCTGAAGATCGATCACGGACTTAATGCCGGCACCTGTCAAACTCCACAATTTATAACCTCAACACCCCCCTATTTAGAAACAGACCAACATAATATTGTTTGGAAAACAAAAAAATGCTGTTTCAAATCAACATAAAAATAAACCAATACTAAAAATCGGTATTTTATTGTGGTGCTCAGTAAGATCTTTATCGCCAAACAATCCACAACTTTAAAGGACTGAAAAGTTCTGGTATTTGTGACATTTTTATAGTCACGACGTATGCACCTGTGTCACACATTTAGGAATATGTCACTTTAAAAACTAATTACAGTTAAAGCGACACAATCAGGCGAAATCATTAAAAATCTGCGTTTTTATTTTGGCTCCTAGATATGTCCATAATATGTTAGGGCCTACCATGTCCATAGACTAGAATTGCGTAAGTTTTTCAATTTTTGTGTCGTGCAATCTGCCAGTTAAGCGAGAAATAAGGACCAAATTTATTTTCGGACATGCATGCAAAATAAGAAATACGGGAATAACCGATAAATGGGGCTTTCGGCACACTTGCTACGTTGCCACAGCATCCCAAAATTTAAAAGACTTCCGCAATTCTAGTCAATGGACATGTTCACATCTTATGGCCATATTAAGAAGCCAAAATAGAAGTACTGATTGTTTTTATGATTTTAGTCTGATTGTGTCGCTTTAAGTGCTAATAAATCATAAACGCCACAATCTTGGGATAGCAGTGCTCTAGGATTAGAGCTGATCAGCCGATATTTGGGATTAAGCTGTCACAAGGATTTGCAAAAAAAGCTAACCAGCTAAACTGGTCACATATCTTAAAATCATATCTCTGGACACACAATGTATACAAAAAATACATGTGGAAGACATTGCATGTGAGACGTTCTTTCAGAGTGTAGCGTTTCCTCACAGTGGGAAAGGAGTGTGAATCTACTCGTTTTGCTACTGCTTTATTCCAGTCAGGACAGAACCAAGAGAAAACCTCCCTGAAGACTGTCACACTATCCCAGATGGCGGCGTATGCTGGCCCAGCGTCTGTGTACGCTGGGCCAGCATTGAGACGCCGTCTGGTGCGGGTTTGTCTCAGAGCCTGTCGTCATTACAGGGCTAATTAGCGGCTAGCTTTGAAGTTTGCGAGCAGAGAGTCCCTCGAGGGGCCCGGCTAAGACCGCTACATTTTACAGTTGGACGGCCCCGGCCGGTGGCCGCAGACCCGGGGTCTGACGTCACCCTGATGAGACACACCCCGCCACACGTGCCCCGCCACCCCGGGGGAGGTACACCGCCCCCGCCCTCTCCCTGGACCAGACCACACTCATATGGAAGTAGGAGGCGATCAGGATATACCACAAAAAGGCAGCATCTAATAAGGAAAACTTCATATTATTATTATTACTTCATATTATGTGCACCCATGTAACTCATCAAATTAAAAAAAAAATCCATTTACATTCTCTGTGCGCATAATTTCAATGTTGTTATCGTTTAATTTTTTTTCAATTTGATATTCATTAATTTTGATATGAAAAAAAGCGGTGCAAATTTTTTTAAAAGCCAATTTAACCCTTAAAGCACTGGTATCGACTTTAGTCGCCAGAATCTGACGAGTAAAGTCGATCCCCGTGCTGTAAGGGTTAAGGCGTCATTGATTAAGTAATGTGTATTTTTTCAACCCGCATTGCTACAAGTATGACCTATCTGATAATAACACAATGTCAACTTATCGGATGTAGTATGTCATCGGTGGGCATTGATTTGAAATATTTCTCCTGACAGACAGGTGCAGGTGGAGAGCGGACGGAACTGGGCAAGTGTGGTACCCAACCAGAACACTAGATGGCAGAAGACGCAGAGGCTGGGCCAGACCAACAGATGGCCATCAAGCCAGCAGAAGCGAGCACGTCTAAAAAAAAAGAGATGTTTGTTTAATTCTGGGCCAGCGGCGCAGACGCTGGCCCAGAATTAAACAGACATCTATCTCCCTTCCAAACTGAGAAGCCATAGGAGAGTGCGGGACGGCGAGCACCGCGCGGCAAATCCCGGGGCTTGCCCGGCCCCGTCCCAGGCCAATTCCGCTGTAAATGGAAATGCCCGGAACTGAACAATGCCGGAATGGGGACGGAATCTGGGGAGGTAATTAAATGCCGCGACTGGGCCTTAATGAAACGGGCCGCGGCCAAAACGGCCAGCAGCTCTGCCGGCTAATGACCCTTAAATATTGGCGGGGCGAATTCATGTGGGTGCCCCAGCCGCTGGGGTGTGTCGTGTAGCGGCTATAGAGCGCTGATTACTTTCTGGGGGTCTCCACGGCAGCACCCTCTACAGACCATAGGTGGCCACCTATGGCATCCATATAGTGATCCTCATACAGTACCTGGCAGTCTGGTACAGCTACCCCCCCCCCCCCCCCCTTAAAGCGCTGACAGATTTTTGTATAAACCATGGAGACCATGTTTCCAATTTGAAATCATATCTTAGTCTTTCCGAATTATTTGAATACCTATGTTGGGTCTACTGTCATTATAAATATTCGTATTCTTACAGTGAGGGGCTCGGCTTTAGACGTCCGAATCTGACGTCTACAGACGTCAGATTCTGACGTCTAAAGTCGATCCCCTCATTGTTAGGGTTTTAAAGAATGTCCAGTGCAGATTGCATGAGGGTGACAGGGGCTGATCTACACGTGATGTGTACTGGACGCTCCTGGTGAGAAGGACTGCAAGCCTTGGTGGTGGGATGGATCCCGGGCCGGGAAGACTCCCCATCCCGCCGGGATCCGTATCCCATCACCTGCTGCCTCACCACCAGATTCCCCCTGCTGCCCTTACATGGCCCTCATCACCCCCTACCCTACCCCAGGCCGTACCCCACAACCTCTCACACAGAACCCCTCCCCCAACATGCCATCAAACCAAACAGCCGCTACCACAAGACAAAACCAAATTACACTTCAAACTCCGTGCTGGTGGATTCTACAATAGGTTTGGATGGCCAGGACCTACATTTAATGCCTAAAGACACGACAATCAACCCCCGTTGTCAACTGAATCTGACCATCATATACAAATATGACCCTACAGCTCCATATATTCATTTAAAGCCATAGTACTGTTCATATCATCTTGTCAAGAAAATGAGTGGCTTGTATCAGAAATGCATTTTTGCTTGTATGTATATGTATGGGAGTGGCTGGTGAATGCGCTTGTCAAGGGTAATTGCAGTATAAATTCCTAAGCCACTACATAATTCCAGTTTCGAGACTGTACATGTCGTATCTCTCGTGATCAGGATGGACGCATCAACATCTAGTCCCCTAGCTATAACATTTGATAAAATTATTAAGGCAGATATACATTATGATGGGAGACTAATAGGATTTAATTGAAGTAGCAGACACAGAGTAAGACAATACACATGAATAACGAGAGGAAAACAGCTGTATCAGTTTTTTTCCGTAAATAACCACTGTAGAATAATAATAATTCTGATCTAGTTGCAAACCGGGTGTGACTTATCCGGGTAATAAAGCATGTACCTAGAGTTAGGCTGTACACACAGATAACCTGTGTCCTTATACAGGAGATGCTAAAAAAATGTAGCATTAATGTCCACCGTCTGCGACGCTGGCCCAACATTATAATGTATAATGAAAATAAGTGACTTGTATGGGAGTGTCTAATAATGAATGTATAATAATAATGAATACGAGCAGTATTGGCTCAAAGTCTGGTGCAGGAGTTATTTCCTTCTAATCTGGGCGTCCGTTAGGCCACTATGTTTTTTCTCTGTTTTAGATGAGCGCGCATTAGATTTAGGCAGCGCATAACCCCCCAAAAAACTTTTTTTCTGCCCAGCGAGCGCATTGAATTTCTGCGATTTCCAAAAAAACAGTTAATTTCGGAAGATAAAAATACATTTCGAAAAAAACAAGCTTATTTCAGAAGACGAAATAAAGTTTTTCAAGCTATGTTTTTTTTTGCTTGTTTTTATTCGTCGCACTCATTACAATTTCTAATAAATCAGAAGTTCTTTTTATTTCGCGCCCTCACTAACTTTTCTAGAAATTTGTCCAATGTTTTTTTTTTATTTCGTCGCCTTCATTAACTTTTTCAAAAATAGGTTCAATGTTTTTTTTCTTAAATGTTTTTTTATCGCCCTCCCTCACTAGATTTAAAACAGATAAATTAAAGATAGTGGCCTCATATAGAGCTATATGGGGATAATGGTGTTCATAATAGGACGTGTAAACTGCCATACGAGCTGCGTGATCAACGAACTCTGTCAATCTCATCAATTACCGCACCTCTTTCTCCATCTATAATTTTTAATATCGGTTGTAAGTGGTTTAATTGAGATATCATATAACAATAATTGTCTTATTTATAATTGTATGTCACCATTACTAGTTGCGTGTCAAATAGGTATCCAAATAGGTAGTGTCAGGATGTCTGCATACGATCTCTGTCATATTTGTTGAAGCATAAAGGATAGATGGAGCGGGCACCTAGGCAGCAATATAAGCCTCTTTTACAGTCCCCTTGTTCCGTTTATGCACAACATGACATATTTAGAACTTAATTAATTGGATAAATAATAGTTTATTCCACAAGGAAGTCTAGTTTGATGCATTATACTTGCCTATGTTATAAAATCAAGACATTTTTTTTTATTTCGCCACAATGCAATGACAAAACCAGAGCACACTCGACAAAAGCCCGCCGCCATTATTGAAATGAATTTATTGTGCCCACAAGGTCAAATTATTGACGTAAAATGCGAGAAATCGAAATAAATCGGCGATTTTGCTTTTTTTCAGCCATTATTGAACTTGTCCGAGACCTGGTGATTAGTAACATGGGTAGCAATTTTGGGAAGGATACATGAACATCTTGTCATGTTATCGCGCACACAAGGTCAAATTATTGATATGAAATGCGAAAAATCGCAATAAATCAGCCATTTTGATTTTTTTTTTCAGCCGTTATCGAACTTGTCTGAGAACTGGTCTTTAGTAACATGCATACCAAATTTGGGTAGGATACATAAAAAACTTTTCAAGGTGTCAAATTATTGACGTAAAATACAAAATATCACAATAAATCGGCCGTTTTGAATTTTATTTCAGCCGTTATCGAACTCGTCCGAGAACTCCTTATTAGTAACATGCATAACAAATAAAGGGTACATAAAAAAAATTCCAAGTTATCTCGCCCACAAGGTAAAATTATTGGCGTAAAATGCTAAAAATCCCGATAAATCGGCCATTTTGAATTGTTTTCAGCCATTATCGAACTTTTCCAAGAGATACTTATTAGTAACATGCACAACAAATTTGAACATGATACGTGAATACTTTTTAGTTATCGTGCCCACAAGCAAATGTTAACGCCGACGCCGAACTTCAATTACAATAGCCCACCTTTTTTAATTAAAATTAAAGGCGGGCTAAAATCACTAGAAGGTCAAGGAGTCAACGTTTTGTCGTCCCCCCCAATTGATAACTGTACTGAAGTGGAAAAAGATCAGCATCACATATGAAGGGTGTCGGCCCCTGAGCAATACGTTGAGCAGGCAAGCCGGCCATTTTGAATTTGATCGAGTTTTGAAAATTTTCAGGACAAATCCATACCTGAAACCACACATTTTGTTTTATAGTAAACTGTAATGGTCTAGCTTTTCGGCACGGATTTCCAGATATCACGCATATTAAAGCAAATAACGGCCATTTTTCAGGTCACATTCCTCACTGAACCCTCACATTTTACATTATAATAATGGTGTAGCTATTTAGCACGGCTTACCAGATATCAGGTACATTCAAGTAAATAATGGCCAATAGTCGGTCATTATGAATTTGATCGAGTTGACATTTTTCAGGGTGCATCCTCCCATGAAACCCCACATTTTGTTTTATAATGGTCTAGCTATTGTGAGCGGTTTTCATGATATTCCGCAAAATATTGTAATTATATATCCTACTGCTACAAATTGGGAAAAACTGCTGGGTCAACATCTAGGTAAAGGTACACGAAAAGGCAAACTAGGGACCTTTGAGATCAACTATGTGAAATATGGCTGTAAATCCACCCAGTAGTTTTAGAGATCTGTTCCGAAAAATACAAACGCAGCACTGAAACAAAAGTAGGTTGAAGTGCAGCTACACCAAAAGTTTTCTAAAATCCCTAGGTGTTGTGTGCAAAAGTTGAAAACAATCGGAAGGGTAGTGCCTGAAATATGTTGCGAAAATGAAAAGTGTCAGGCCGATAGAAGTGAAACAACATAACTTGGATTTTTGGAAAAAAATACATTATACGAGAAAACATTAGTCCGCATCTCACCAGATATAATTGTATATACAATAAATATATAAAATAAATAAAATAAAAGTATGTTATTTCTCTACAAAAAGAAATACCACATGAGCTGCAAAACGAGCGACGTTTCAAAGCGTTGTCATCAACAATAGCCAGATTACAAACCCAATGTGTTAAACTTGGAAAGAGTATTTACGAATCTGTTTAGTATGATTCTATTAATATATATATATATTGCGGACTTCGTTTATAGAGCTTGAATGCATAAATTCACTTCTCAATTTCAAAAAGTTGTTGGATATATATATATATATATATATATAAACTAGTAGTGACGCACAGCTTTACGGTAATTATAAATATGAAATGTATATCTTATCAGTGTTGGAGGTGGAGAGCGTGCTCAGCAGTGAGAGGGTTAATTAAGTGTTGATCAGTTAAAGGTAGCCCTGACCTCTGTTGCTCTGTCTCAACAGATTTATAACATATCCTGGTCAAGTCATAAATTAGACGTACAGCCATTGTAGTTTGTACATACGTTCAAGTGACAACGTTATATTATAAATGCCACACTAAAATATTTCCATTTAATGAAATAAGACATCTATTTAATAAACAGTTCAGTAAGAAAAAGAATTAGCATCAATCATTGTCGTAATTTTATCTGACTATTTGCAAGTGTTTTTTGGTAATTTATCATTAATTTCAATGAAAAAATCAATAATGTTAACTGATTGACGACAGAAAAGTAATAAATTTGAAAGAACAACGCGTATCATGTATGGACGACGTAGTAGCTAGACTGACAAACACAATGTTCACGTACATAGGGTGAGAGGAACAAACTGGAAACAAAAACCTTGTGGATAAGAAAGCGGCACAATGTTACTGCTTATTTTGAAATGACGGGAAATTGTCGTAAATAACAAGCGGATATTGAGAGTAACATGATATGTGGCATAAGAAAGAAACAATGCCCCCTGTCTACTGATTATAGCCTTATAATATTAAGGTAACAAAAGAATACATGTTACTTTAACAAGATGAAAGAAGAACATGTAGAACACCAGCCCTACATTGAGAAATAACGAGCAAGGAAAATAATGTACTATCATTAGTCAAACTACAAGTCAAACTAGCAACATCAAAAGCACAAAACAACCAATCTTCAGTGTAATAGGGAGGTTTCATTTTATATGATACTCTTCTCAGAAAATGCATTATCATACAATATTCAATTAGATAAATCCCATAAAATTATCAGCAAAGAGTGAAAGACAAATATTTAACAAGAAATAGAAGAGATTTAATGTATTCAATGCACTGTGAAAACAGTAATAAATTGGTAGTTTTCAAAGCGCCTCTTTACTGCGGTTCACCACGCATAGTGCAAGAAAATGGTCTTTTTAATTACAGATTTTCTCACAGGACATATTGAACTTGATATATTACTGACGAAATTACAAAACGTGGTGGTAAACTGGGGTCTGAAATGATCATTCTGGCTGGGCTTCCTCTTAACCCTTGAGGCGCTGAAATATTTTTGTATAACCAAAGGGTTTTTTTCTATTTGAAATCATCATACATGTCTTAATTAGCTCTTTCTGATTCATTTGAATATGTTATGAGTCTAAGCCCATTAGAAATATTTTAATTCTTTCAGTGTGGGGACCGTCTTTATACGTCAGAATCTGACGTATAAAGACGGTCCCCGCGCTGAAAGGGGTGAACACCTGTTAAATGCTGTGTGGAATCCCGGTGTGCAACATTAATGATTCATTTGGCAGAAAATAAATCAAATCAGTGAAATATCTTTTAATGATACAGATACAAAATGCTTACGTCAGACGCTACAAAGAAATGCTCGGTCCTGTGACATATAGTGACGCCAGTGTTGACTTTTATTTGTTGTGTAAATATACCCGTGTTCATTCTTGCGCTGCTTAGAATAGGTTCATCTGCATAATACAGACGAGAAGGAGAAGTGAGCTCATTTAGGTGACTTTTGTGGGCAGGGGGCGGCCTCGGCTAATTAACGCTACACTTCTAATAGAAATGTTGTGTCTGACATTGACAAAGCATGAAGCGGCAAACAGCCGTGGTTGCTCGCATGGCGGCATATACACGCCAACTTAAACCACCGCACGCAGCGCCAGACAACGGTGACGGACGCGATCGCAGTGTCACCTAGTGAATGTAACAAAATCACTATTTCAATCACTTCATGGTGTGCCAATTTTTATTCCTGTAACCAAAGTTTCAACTCGCTCGTTCAATCGGTATAGCGATGTACCGCATTTCTGTAACACTCCTAGTCATTAGTTTTTTTGCCAAATCACTTCATCCCAAGAACGTTTGAATGCATATAAAATATGGAACAGAAATACCATCAAGCATGTTACGTTCATTTCGAAAATACGGGAGCACTGCGTTGCTCACCCAATTAAGAAAATAAAAAAAATCACGTTTTCTACAGGCTTTCTAAGAAATTTATTGCATGAATTAAAACTATAATCCTATAATGCTTTTGATGACATGTTTTAAAGGCAAACAAATCACAAACATAGGTATAATTATCTAACTTTACTTTCAACAGGATTTATACATGGTGATGGATATAAATCTTAGGTTATCACCCTCATTGTAAGCATGTTTATGAAGCACTGTACTCTTATTAAATCTGATATCGAATTAAAACAAGCGGC